>CAMZMU010000037.1:5569969-5738426 GCA_947311845.1 Poa pratensis
CCTTTCAGCACCAAAACAAACCTCCTACGGTACAACTTGTCATCTACTCACTTCTTTAATTAACCCGGTATTTCTTGCAAACTATCTTACGATATTCTTCTTTTTGTCAGGACCCCAAGTGGTGGAGTGCAGATTACACCCCTACGTCCTCTGCTGAGGAGGACACAGAAAGTGATGATCAAGATGAAGAAGAAGAAGAAGAAGGTGAGCCAGACTCCGTAGGCCGGCTCTTCCTCGAGCTGATTAACAACGAAGTCCCCAAAAAGGACACTTCTACTGATAACCCGGCTCTTCTCATTCCAGGCCCCAATGACCCGGCTCCGGACGTATTGCCGGGTCCACAAACTGCTGCACCCACTCCTCAAAAGAGGACCCGGGCTGCAATTGCAAAGGTGCCATTTTCTCGTTCCTCAACTTGCATGATGAACTCATCTCAAACTCAAATACAAACAGGAAAAGGAACTTGAAAAGAAGCTGAAGCAACAAAAACCGCGGACCCGGTCTTCCGCAAGCCATGTCACTGAGCACAGGTATCCCTCCATGTTCTTTATCAAGCTGGGCCAAATCGATCCAGAAGACGCCCAGCAAAAAGTACCCTTTGGCTGGCAAAATCCGGGTTCCTAAACGTTCTCGGTTTATCAGATTCTTCCTCGGACGCGGCTAGCACGCCCGAGGATTTCCTCATCAATACCGGGTTAGGATTACTCTCCTTTCTTTTCATTTTTCAACACTTTAATCTTTTCTGTAACTAAATTCACCTCTTTTCGCTTCAGTGCCAAAGCTATTGGAGGAAGACCCGGAATCTTCTCCAACCGCTCTCCTCCACCTGCTAGAACTGAACCTTCCAATGGAAGTACATGTTGAGAGCAAGCCCAGAAGAAGAATCTGGCGCAGAGAACGTGTAACCACACCACCAAGCCCCAGTGCTCCAAAACCAAGCCCAGACGCGCAATCACCCGGGCATGGGTCTGGAACCAAAGAAGTTGACCCAGAAGTCCAGATCACCGGGTCTAAGCAAGGCCCGGCTCCTGGCGTGTCCACTGCTATTGCCAAGGTCACAGCACCAGAAATCAAGGTGGATCCCTCTGCAAAGGGCAAGGACCCGGTTGCTTCTTTGGATCTGGCGACTCTGAACTCCATGTCCACACCGGCTCTGTGCGAGGAATACTTTTCTCGCCTTGCTCATCATAAGAACTTGGAGACTGAGCTTGTCTCTCTGCTTCAGAAACGGTACCAGGTGTGCTTTTAACTTTACTTACCTTCTTACTTCTTGCATAACCATACTCTGCCTAGCCCCCAAGCTCCAAATTTATCACTTGTTGAAAAACTTGGTGCTTGAAACGCCAACATCCTTTACAAAAACTTTTCAACACTGTAGCCCCCAAGTGCCGGGTTAGCTGTCCACAGCAACCTGGGACTAATCACTTGAACAATTTTAAAATTTCACCCGTGTAGCCCCCAAGCACCGGGTTAGCACGCTTGCGGCAACCTGGGGCTTTACTTGTCTGTTGCAAACTTTTGAAACTTTGTAGCCCCCAAGTTCCAGGCTAATAATTCCTTAGTAACTTGAGGCTAAACTGTGCACTTTTTTTTTTAACAGGAACATGTGAACCAAGCCAATGAAGAAGTGGCCCGGCTACAAGGAGCCTTAAAAGCTGAGACTGAGACCCGGGCTGAAGGGGCAAACAAACTTCAAGCCCTGGAAGAAAAAATAACTGCCTTGACTCAGGAGAACTCAGACTTGAAGCGGGACATGCAAGAGCATGAAGAAAACTTTCAAGAGCAGCTGACCAGCCTCCAACAGAAATTGAATACAGCTACCAGCGAGCTGACCCGCCTGAAGAAGATGATTACTGCCATGGTTGCCTCCCTTGTTGGTAAGCACAATACTCTCAAAACCCGGTAAATTTTCGTCTGTTCCAAGCTCGGCATGTAAACTATGCCTGACACTGTTTCCCTTTTGCAGGTGCACGTGATGGCAACATCCGCAAGACCGCAACTGAGAAAGTCAAATGCATGTATACACTGGTCCGCCAATTATACTTTGGGAGTTGCGAGGTCATCAAGGCTGCAAGAAACTGGGAAAACCCGCCCAGCACTTACACTGAAGTGCTGGGCCATTTGTCCACAATGCCTGGCTGGATTCACCTGCTGAAGAAATCTGCATGCAGGGCCGGGGCCATGCGCAGCCTAGCTTTGGCTAAAGCTTACTATCCCCAACTTGACCCGGCTCCTCTGGCATCGGGCTTTCCTGAGTACAATGCAGATGGCACTCCTTTTGACAGGAAGACCTACAGCCGGGTTATGAAGCAGACCCGGTTCGTGGCTACCCAAATTGCCAACAATCTGAAGCTTAACACCATCCAGTATGGCTACAACGAGGCGAATAAAGAAATTGTGGACGACGAGCCTCAACGCATCGACCTGCTACAAGCTACAAGGAATCTGTTGCTGGTGATAAAACTGCTCCAAGTGCTTCTGCTGCGCCAAGCTCCTCAACTCCCACTGTGCCACCTCCAGCGCGTGCACCAGTGGAAGATGAAGATGAACACTACTTCCAGTCCCTTCAACTTGTCACCTGGCGCACTGATGGAGCCCCCAAGACCGGGAAGCAGAAGCAGAGCGGCCAAGGATGACTCGGCAAGCGCCAAAGACACCCCAGCTACAACTCCTTCCACTAACCCGGCTCCAGAAGCCGGCTCTTAAACTTATGCAGATGCTGTGTCTCTGCTAGAAAACTTAATCATTTGGCCCTTGGCACTTATTGTAATAACTTAGCTATTCTGATACCATGCCTGTGATGTGTGCTTTTGCACTTGTTTTAAACTTTGGTGAAACTATGTGGAATCACATGACATGAAATATCCAATTGCTTATCTTCTGTGGTTTTGATGACCCTTTTGGTTTCTTTAACTGTGAGCCGGCTTTCGCATGGATATCCTGGCGCAACTTCTCTGAGAAAAACAGGGTCAACCAAGTCCCAATGGGCTTCATGGTTGATTGAGTTTCCAGGTGTGCAATCAGGCCATATAAGTGCGAGTCACATCAGCTACACAGCAAGATAACCAAGAATACTAGTGGCATAAAAGCCGGGTCTTGGGATTGCAGCTACAGACTTTTTGCAGTAAGAGCCCCCAAGACCTGGATCAATGTTTATAAAGTAAAGGGCTTATGCCTCAGTACCCCATTGATCCAAAATACTGGTGGGACGCACTCTCTGGGCATCCTCAAAAATAAAAAACTTAAACAACTGCAACCAAAACTGAAACCCGGGGATACTTATGAGCCGGGTCCTGGGGAAATAACTTTAGCTATCTCAATGACAAGCCCCCAGGACCAAGCTTGACCCAGAACTGCCACAATACATATAGAACAAAGAAAAATAACCGGCTTATAAAACTGAAACAAACTGAGACAAGACAAATTTCTGTTCAACCTTCACTTTATTGATAGAAAAGGTTAGGTCAGCAAGCCGCCTCATTAAAAACCTTCCAGTCCCCTTAGGTACCCTGGTAAGGAAAAGAGCGCGTCTGAAACCTGCTGCCTGTTACATCATGTGTTACATCTGATACATCTTTTTCATGCTAAGTATAATATGGGCGCAGCTGCGCAATGTTCCACGGCCTCTCACGCTCTTCCATAGAAAAGGTAGAGTGTTGAGTCATTGACTGTCTCTGATTTCTCTCTAGCGTCCACCAAATAGTATGAACCATTGTTCAATTTCTTGCTTATGATGAAGGGCCCTTCCCAAGGAGGAGATAACTTGTGCATCCCTTCCTTGGACTGCACCCATCGCAACACTAGATCACCTTCCTGGAAGGTGCGAGTTTTAACCCGGCGGCTGTGATACCGCCTCAAATCTTGCTGATAAATTGCTGATCTTTCCAATGCTTGCTCTCTATTCTCCTCCAGCAGGTCAACAGAATCCTGCCGGGTCTTCTCATTTTCTGTCTCCACGTAAGCCGCCACGCGAGGCGAGTCATGAATAATATCACTTGGCAAAACTGCCTCTGCCCCATACACCATGAAGAAAGGGGTCATCTTTGTGGATCTGTTTGGTGTTGTATTGATTCCCCAAACAACTGATGGCAATTCCTCCACCCACGCTCCGGCTCTGAGACACGGGACCCGGAGACGTGGTTTCAATCCTCTGAGTAACTCCTGGTTAGCTCGTTCAACTTGCCCATTGGCCTGAGGATGAGCCACAGAAGCAACATCCAAACGTATACCATTGTTTCCACAAAACTTTGCCATCTCTCCCAAGGACATATTAGTACCATTGTCTGTGATAATACTATGGGGATACCCAAACCTGTGTATGATCTGCTTCAGAAACTTCACTGCTGTTGCCGCCTCACAATTTGTAACAGGCATGACCTCAACCCACTTGGTAAACTTGTCAATGGCAACGAGGAGGTGGGTTTTCTTACAAGGAGACATGCTGAAAGGACCCACCATATCAAGCCCCCAAACTGCAAAGGGCCAAGTCAAAGGTATTGTTCTCAACTCCTGAGCCGGCACATGAATCTGTCTTGCATACCTTTGACATCCATCACATCTATTCACCAAGCGCTCTGCATCTGCCTGGGCTGTGAGCCAAAAGAAACCGTGCCTGAAAGCTTTTGCAACCAAGGACCTAGTTGAAGCATGATGACCACAATCTCCCTCGTGAATTTCCTTCAAATTTGCCGGCCCTCCTTTCCAGACACACATCTCTGATATACCCCTGAAACACTTCTCTTATATAACTCACCATCTATGACCACATAGGCCTTGCACCGGCGCACGATCTGCCGGGCTATGACTTCCTGCTGGGGCAACCCCTCTCAAAAGATATGCAAGATACGGTTCTGTCCACTCTGGAATTTCCCGGGTTACAGCCACCAGCTGCGAATCCGGGTCTGCCAACTCTTCCTCATCCTGGGACTTGACTGATGGAGCCCATAGCTCGTCCAAGAAAACGTTAGGTGGAACCGGCTCTCTGCGTGAGCCGAGTCTTGACAAAGCATCTGCAGCATCGTTTTTCCTGCGGTCAATGTGATCCACTGATAGCCTGAGAAGAACCCAGCTACTCTATCCACCTCTCGCCTGTAAGCCGCCATAGTTGCATCTTTTCTGTCCCAAGTTCCTGAAACTTGCTGCGCCACAAGATCTGAATCCCCATAGCACTTAATACGCTTGATGTTCATCTCCTTTGCCATACGCAAACCATGTAACAAGGCCTCATACTCTGCCACATTATTGGTACAATCAAAGTGAATTTGCAAAACATAACTCAACTTGTCACCTTGGGAGAAGTTAACACCACTCCAGCTCCTGAACCTTGCTCTTGTTTAGACCCGTCAAAATGCATAACCCAAGATTTGAGACTCGGGGTGAGAGGTGGTGCATTCAACTGTGTCCAATCATTAAGAAAATCTGCCAACGCCTGAGACTTGATAGCTGTGCGAGGCACATAATCAATGTGATAATCCCCCATTTCAATTGCCCACTTGGCAATTCTTCCTGTAGCTTCGGAGTTTCTGATGATATCTGCTAAGGGAATAGAACTGACCACCGTAATTGGATGCTCCTGAAAAACGGCTTCAACTTTCTACTAGCCATGAAAACACCAAACACTAGCTTCTGCCAATGTGGGTATCTCTGCTTTGCTTCTGATAGGACCTCGCTGACATAATAGACCGGCCTTTGTACCGGGTTCTCTTTTCCTTCCTCTTTTCGCTCAACCACCACCACGGCACTCACAGCTTGAGGCCCGGCTGCAACATACAAAAGCATGGGTTCCTTGGGACCCGGCGCCGCTAAAACTGGCGCTTTGACAACTGCTTCTTCAAGGCCTCAAAGGCCTCATCTGCCTCTTGATTCCACACAAAGTTATCTGTCTTCTTCAACAGCTTATACAACGGAATAGCTTTTTCTCCAAGCCGGGAAATAAACCGGCTCAACGCAGCCACACAGCCTGTCAGCTTCTGAACATCAGCCAACTCCTCTGGCCTTTTCAAACTCTGGATTGCACGAATTTTTTCCGGGTTTGCCTCAATTCCACGCTCTGACACAATGAAACCAAGTAACTTGCCCGCTGGAACCCCAAACACACACTTCGTAGGATTAAGCTTCATCTTGTACTCTCTCAGATTCTTGAATGTCTCTGCAAGGTCATTAATAAATGACCCGGCTTTTTCTGACTTGATAACCACATCATCAACATAAGCGTGCACATTGCGCCCAATCTGATCATGAAAACAATTCTGGATACACCTCTGATAAGTTGCTCCTGCATTCTTCAACCCAAAAGTCATGGTCTTGTAACAAAAAGCACCAAAGGGGGTGATAAACGACGTCTTCTCCCAATCTTCCTTGTTAAGTTTGATCTGATGATAACCTGAATACGCATCCAGAAAACACAAGAGCTCGCTACCTGCAACAGCATCCACAATTTGATCAATGCGCGGCAGTGCGAACGGATCCTTGGGACAATGCTTGTTCAAGCTCGTGAAATCAATACACATCCTCCACTCATTATTCTTTTTCAGAACCAAAACCGGGTTAGCTAACCACTCTGGATGAAACACTTCCATGATAAAGCCGGCCTCCAAAGCCGGGCTATCTCCTCTCCAATTGCTTTTCTCCTTTCTGCATTCATTTTTCTCAAACCTTGTTTTACCGGCCTAGCCTTGGGATCAACATGTAAACGGTGCTCAGCGAGTTCAGTTGGAATGCCTGGCATGTCACTAGGTGTCCACGCAAAAACATCCCGATTCTCACGGATGAACTCGATGAGCGCGCTTTCCTATTTGTCAGTTAAGTTTGTCCCTATGGCGAACTGCTTGGAGGAATCCCCAGGCACAAAATCCACCATCTTTGTGTCCTTTGCTGCTTTAAACTTTGCCCTATCATCTTCTGTCATTGGCTTCTTGAGCGCCGTGTTATCCTGTGGGTCAACATTTGATCTGTAAGCTTTCAACTCCTCTCTTGCACACGTTTGCTCTGCCAGGGCTGCATCCCCTTCATCACACTCTGCTGCTATTTCCCTGTTACCATGAACAGTGATGATCCCATTGGGACCCGGCATTTTCAACTGGAGATACACATAACACGGCCTTGCCATGAACTTGGCATAAGCCGGCCTTCCCAACAATGCATGATATGGACTTGGAAACTTTACCACCTCAAACGTGAGCCACTCTGATCTGAAGTTATGGATAGACTCGCCAAAAGCTACCTCCAATGAAATTTTACCCTCTGGTGTGGCTGATTTTCCCGGAACTATACCGTGAAAAATTGTTGACGTTTTCTGCAACTGTGACTCCTTCAACCCATGCGCACAAACGTGTCCCAGTACAAAATATTGATGCTACTGCCACCGTCCATCAAAACCTTTTTCAACTCGAAGCCATGAACTTGAGGAGCAACAACTAGCGCAAGCAGGCCCGGGTGCTCCACCACCTCTGGATGATCTGCTCTGCTCCAAGTAATTGCATGCTCTGACCACCTCAAATACCTTGGAATTCCAGCAGCCACTGTATTAACCGCCCTTTTGACTATCTTTCTCTCTCTTTTTGTTGTGCCACTGGTATAAATGTGATACTGACCAAGTTGCCTTGGCTGCTGTGAAAATCCTCCTTGGTTACTCGTGTTCTGGTTCTGACCCTGACCCGGGTTTCCAGTGGGTACCGCATTTGCTCCTGTTAGAGGCCCCGCAGCCGGGTTACCACCCTGGCCGGGTCCTCCACTTCTGTTTGCTCCCTGCAGAGCTCTCTGCACCTCATTATTTTTCCACCTATTCAAATCCACACACTGTGCCAATGAATGATTGGATGGTCTGCCCATCTTGCTATGGCGAGGACACGGCATCCTAAAAGCTTCCTCAGTACTCATTGGGCGTGTTCCCTGGTAACTACCTCCACTATTGTGATTTCCACTGTTCCCCTGATAACCCCTGTTGTCCTGGTAACCTCTATTTTCCTGATAACCTCTGTTTTCCTGGTAGTTCCCGTCCATCCTTTGCCTCTGAAACCCGATTGGTGTTTGCTACTAACTCTGAACTTCCATCATTATGACCTCGCTTATGCTGATTCTGATTGTTGTTATTGTTGTTTCCTGAGCCATTATTGTTCCTTCCACCATTATTTGCCGTGCCTTTCCCCTTTCCTCCTCAGGCTCATCCTGAGTTTGTCAGTGGCTGCATGCCTATTGCAAGCATCCATCAACTCTGCCATGGTGACCGGCTTAACCCGGTGCCCTTCCTTCATGCGACCCAGCTTCTGGACAAGTGGTGCATACTTACAAGTTTTCTCCATTGATGAAATTGCATCCTTGGGCTCAATACCAGATGAAGAGTGCAGGATCTCCGTGACCCGGCCCATCCAATGACGTGCTGACTCGCCTTTTTTCTGTATACAACGATCAAGATCCTCAATGGAAAACAAACGCTTGCACGTACCCTGAAAGTGCTTGGTGAAAACCGCCTTCAACTCATCCCAGAATTAATGGACTTCTCTGGTAGATTTTTAAACCACAACTTCGCTGCTCCATCGCTCATCATCAAATACATGTACTTGGCACAAACATTCTCTGTGGCATTGCGTATACACATCGCCATCTCATAACTGCTCAACCAGCTGGCCGGGTCCATGCTGGGCTCATAATTGGATATCTTGCTTGGCTCCTTGAACTTCTCAGGGAAAGGCTCTGCTCTAATGGAATCTGAAAGACATTTTGGCCCGGCTAAACTAGAAGAACTTGCCGAAATATTGATATTACCGGGTGAGCTTGCAGACGCGGCTGGTGCAGGACCCGGTCCTCCTTGTGGTACTCCTGCTGCAGGTACTACCGGGTTTGCATTGCCCGCACTTCTCCCCGCCGTGATCTATTGACTATCTGCTGAGCTATGGAAATTGCTGGGGCGGGTTGATGCTGCTGATTGTTTTGATTTTGATTTTGCTGGGGCGGGTTTTGCTGCTGTGCCGCTACAGGCCCGGCCAATGGCGGGTTACCTCCATTGCGACTCTTGCTACGATACGTTGTGGAATGCAATGCACTTTTCTCCCTTGAATACTGAGTTTGCTGGACAACTGCAGTGCGTAACATGTCAATGGCACGCCGGGCTTCAATCTCCGCTGGCGTGTCTCCCAATGGAATACGATCAAGCGCCAAAGTTGCTGCATACACGTTATCCGCCGGATTTGAATAGTGACCCGCCGGCGTGTGAAACCTTGGTGTCTGGGCGGCAGACCCGGATTTCCCCTGGCTACCCCAGCGAGAAGACCCGGCGCCGTTGCCACTGCAACCCCAGCTGCTCCTGTTCCTCTATCTGGTTCTACATCTGCCCTTACAACTGGAGCCACCTGGGTGACACCAACTGGTTGATCTTCTGGGGTCCTAAACAGTACTGCTGGGTTTATAACGTTTTCTCCAGGGGCCAGCCGGCTCTGGTGCCTCCTCCGGTGCGCCCTGGTCATCTCATTGAGACGATTTTCCTCATCCTCTATTTGCCTCTTTCTTGCTTCTATTTCTTGCCTCTCTGCCTCGGCGTCCCTGCGCATCTGCTCCAACGCTCGGCGTGCTGTATCCAATTCCATTGCTCTAACTGCTGCGTTTTCTGGAGTAACCAACCTTGTAAGTGCTGATGGATCTAAGACCAGGCCATTGTTAAACAAGGCCGGGGCAGCTGCTGTGTTACTTCTTTCCTCTCCTTGGGCCCGGTTATGCAGGAACCCAAAACTGTTTCTGTATCTTGCCGTACCCTCGCTTTCCTCTGAGACCGAAGCCGGCTCTCCATCAACTCTCTGTTCTGCCAACTCCAGAATTGGGGGCAGCTGCTGTTGACCCGGGGTAAAGGCCGGTGGAACAACAGCTGATGGTGATGGTTGCATGCTGGACGAAGGCGCGGTGTACACCGCTACCCTACGAACCGGGCTTGGACTTGACTCTTGTTCCTCATCATCTTCTTCTTCTGCATCATACCCAAACCGGCCTTCAAACAGGGGCAAGATTGATTCCGACCCGGCTTGTTCCACCGCGTCACCCGGGATTTCTGCCGGGTCATCCAGCCGTTCCTCCAGCGTGTTCAGGACCTCAACTTCAGCTGTGCCAACTGATTCCTCTCCATCAGATTGAACAATTGTGGCGGCTCCTGACACAGATTCATAATCTCCATCACTAGCAGATCTAGTTGTAATCATGCCCACAAAAACATTAAATTTGCCAATTGGAATAACATCACCTGATTCAAGTAGATCAGATTCCGGCCCCCAGCCAAAATCATCGACGATGGATTCTCCTTGCTCATTGACTGTGATCTGGCCAAAAACAAAGTTTTCGGCCCCTCTCCTTGCTTCTCCCATGGTGACACCTTTGGCCGCGATTCCCACAGACGGCGCCAACTGTCGTGGGGTAGATAACACGGCAGATGCTACTTTGGGGTAGCTTGAGTTTTTGGGCAAGGCGACACTGGCGTCTGGGAGATTGTTTAGCATTGCAGGGGACACAGGTTTACCCAGGTTCGGCCTCTCCATTGGAGATAAAGACCTACTTCCTGCTATCTTATTATTAATCTTGGTCTCGATCTCGATAACCCGGCTACGACAACAGAGCCGGATCTCGATCTAGGTTACAAAGCTTGTGTGTCTCTCTCGATGGTTCTCTCGCCTAAAGCTTGGGGATTGAAAACTTGCTAGCTATGGCTCAGGGGCCGGTTTATATAGATACCGGGCCCTCTGACCGCGTACACAATAGAGCCGGGTTCTACCCGAACTCCAAGTCCTATCCTAGCTCCTTTATCTTCGTGCACTCCAAGTCTTGAACCGCCTCTCGAACCGCCTCTTGTACCTTCCAGAACGTCACCTTCCTTAGCCGGGTCGCCGCCAAGATGCCGGCCCAGAAACATAACCCGGCCCGTGCTAGGGCTAACTGGCCTGACCGGACCTCCTTCCTGGCGGTCACGTTTCCCTCTTCATGGGCCTACCGGGTTATTATCCCTCCATCAACGGCCGTGACGGAACTTTTCGTGGAATATGATCGACCGTCATAGGTTTTCGCGTCGCGGAGAATATATAGGCGAAGAGGCGCGCCCAGTGTGGCGTGGCCCCCTGGTGGTCCTCCGACTCCCCTTTGGACTCCGTGATCTCCTCGTGATATTATTGACGATGTCTTTTGTTTCGTCCAATTCCGAGAATATTTCCTTAATAGATTTTCTGAAACCAAAAAACAGAAAAACAGAGAACTGGCACTGTGGCATCTTGTTAATAGGTTAGTCACAGAAAATGCATAAAAATGATATGAAGTGTAGCCAAAACATGTAGCAATTGATATAAACAGCATGGAACATCAAAAATTATAGATACGTTTGGGAACGTATCACCCTGCCGTGGTTTACAAAGGGGATACGTATCCGGGTGGTATACTATACCATACCGGATACTACTCGTATTACAACTCTAACATTGACCACTGGAATAACTAGATGCGTATAT
Organism: Poa pratensis; assembly: GCA_947311845.1. NCBI lineage: Eukaryota > Viridiplantae > Streptophyta > Magnoliopsida > Poales > Poaceae > Poa > Poa pratensis. The sequence goes on from CAMZMU010000037.1 coordinate 5,581,444, forward strand.
TTGACCATGATGAACTAAGAAATGTGTAATGCTAATTATCCATTGACAATTGTAGGCATCTTATACACTATAACATTCTTTTATGTATACTTGATATAAGCAACTATATACACTCTAAAACTTCTATCAAGTATACATATATTCTAGAGATTTTTGCCAACATATTTAAGCATACCAACGTAGAAGTGGACATATTAAACAAGTAAAGTACACTATGCACATCTATTAAGAGTACAATTAATAAAAAAAGGTTGTGGTTTTCTTTTATTTCTTTGATCTAAGTAAGATTCAGCTAAACATAAGTTTTGTACTAGAACAACTTTAGATGCAAAGTAAAATTTCAATGTATAGCGCTGGTTTATTTCCAAGGATAGACGTGTGAACTGTAACACATATGTGGATAAATGTTCGAATGTTCGTAAGTATAAAACATACAATTAATACGTCTTATCGATACAAAAAGTTATAAATAAATAAAAATGTTTGCTATAAATGACCGCGAGACTTAAATGAAAGCGAGTTTACCCAGGGCTGCAACCTGCTCGAGGTGAGTCAAGGGAGATAAGGTGGAAGGTAATTATAGTTTTGGCAATAAATGAGTAGCTCATGTAGCTAGAGACGTAGAGTAGTTGCACCGACACAAAGGCCACCCCGACTACATTATTCTACTTTCAGATTTAGTTTTTTTTTACTTTACATCCACATTTTTATTTAGATTTCACACATAAAGACAAAAATTTACACACGGAAGGTTGTCGTGATCACATAAAAATGATAATTTGGAAATGTCAGAAGATTTGAGCAAATCAAAAAGAAAAAAAATGTAATACATAGTTACAATGAGAATGCAATCACACGTAAACTTCGAATTTAAAAGTAAAAGGCATGGACTCATCTAGCGACTGGCACGACGACGGTAATACAGAGAGAGAAAAAAAATTGGCAAGCGCTCAACGTTTATATTTGTAGCGACGCAAAACAAAATCCTAGGTTCAAGCAAAAAATTAGCGGATACAGATGGAAAACACCCTGATGTCCGCTTTAAGCATCCCGTTGTGGATCTCCTAAGAACTTTCTTAATTATAGATTCCTTGGTGATTTTCGTTTGAAATGATGTTTTGGTCGGTTGCAAAGAGACGTTGCCTAAAAAATTAAATCTCAATGTATAGTTGTTGTAAATTATTTTTTCCTCGCATATATGTAACCATTATGTTGGGCGAGAATCAAATGGCTTAAGTTTCAAATGTGGTTTGTTTTCGTTTGTCCCATCTCGGTGGAGCATAAAAATAAATAAATAAATAAAGATATCTGCGGTCGAATTTTCCCATTCTGATTTCCGAATGCCGAGGCCCAAAATCCTCTACTATCGGAAAGTGTTGTCACACAGCAATCCTCAACTTGTACCATGCTTGTAGAACCTGATATTATGTCTCAACTGAAGTCCTGAAGCTAGAAGTTCAGGACTCATACAACATGATCTCCTCACACATTTGAAAAGGGGTTTGCTTCCGTTTTCACTTCTTATTTTACTTGGACAAGTTGTGGACTCATACAACATCATATATATGTCTGACCTGAAGCTGCCAGATATTATGGACTCATACAACTAAGCCTGGGCATACACGGTTTGGAACGGTTTGTGCTGGTTTCGGCACACACCGTGTGTACGGTTTAGAACGGGTTGGCTGTTACGTGAGTTTGCATAGCCTGTTAACTGATGGTTTGGTGCGGGTTGGTTGCACGGTTTACACGGTTTGCACCTTTAAGCAGATAGGCACAACCAGACAACAGACATGGACACCGCCGCCGCATGCCACACCGGCCGGCCGGCCACCTGCCTTCTCCGACGTCCCAGTGCCGCGCTCGCCGACGAAGGTGCACGAGCGGCACGACGGCACCAGCGCTGACAGCAGGCTCCTTGTTCCGGCGCGCGAAGCAGAGACGCTAGAGCGTGGTGAGCGCGTCTTCTTGGCCCGCGTGGATCGCGAGAGGAGCGCGGATGGCGCCGCAGGCCCCGATGGTGGCACGTGTCTCGTCGATGCCGGACAGCTGAGCAGCGCGCAGGCCGTTCAGCTTCGCAGAGGTCGTGCCGGTCCGGAGCGCATAGACGAGCGCTTGATGGCGCCCGCGGCCGTGATGGCGGACTGGTTCCGCTCCTCCAGCGAGAGGTTGAGCGCCGTGACCGCGTTCTCTGCGCCACGGGGTCGGTGCTCCGCAGCGGCACCAGCGCCGGGATCGCGCCCGAGACGCCGACCAGCTCGTGGATGGTCAGAGCGGTGCTTCGCGAGCAGCCTGATCCTGGCCCAGGGCACGCACGCACGCCAGCACGAATGGCTCCACGCGCTCGAGCGGCGCGCGTCCTCGGACAGATCCATCGACTCGAGGTCGTTCAGATCCATGCCGGCGCCGGGTCCGGCGGCGAGTCGATCTGAGCGGGCCGCGGCCGACGCCGCCAGCCGCTCGAGCTCCCCGAGATGTCGAGTTGAAGCTGGAGTAGTCGGAGAAGCTCCCCGTCAGCCGCTCGAGCGCGGCACTGACTCCGGCCAGCAGCGCCTTGCAATTGATGACGGGTTCGATGGTTGACTGGTTCCAATCCGTCTCAAACCAGCATGAGCTTTCTGGATCACGGTTTCAAACTATATAAACTGGTTAACCCGCAAAACCGCTAACACGGTGCGGTGCGGTGCGGTCTCATGGTTTGGCGGTTTTGGAACCAAACTGTGCCCAGGGCTACATACAACCTAAAATTTCGAAGAAGAACATGGCCAGTTACTACCTAATTAATCGAATGCAAATAAGTTTCATGGAAAAACAATAACGACTCACTGAATTTGTTTTGAACGAATCACACGTTCCAATTTGCCAAAAGCGATATGTGTACCCTTCCGAAGTGGGCCGAAGCCAGAAATCCTCCACTCCACTTCTCAGCTAGGTTTCACTATTCTCAAAAAAAAAAAAAACTAGGTTTCCACTGCTACCGCACAGCCAGCAGTTTTCCCCAAATCGGAGCTTCCTCCCCCACGTTCTGCTGCTCGGTCGGAGGAATGAGAGGCAGCGAGGCCGCGATGGCGGCGGTCCTCCGCGACGACGACCTGCTCCGAGATCCTACTCCGCCTCAGCTTCCCTGCCTTCCTCGTCCGCGCCGCGCTCGTGTCCAAGCGATGGCTCGGCCTCGCCGCCGATCCCGCATTCCTCGCCGATTCTGCGATCGCCACCCCGCCCAGCCTCCTCGGCCTCTAATCCATGACGCTTGCTACCCGCTGCCGCAGTTCGTGTCCGTCACGGAATCCCCGGAGCTCCACGCCGCCGTCAGCCGCGCTGGCTTTGACGACGGCGATACCTCAGAAGGTCCCTTCGACTGCCGAAACGGCAACCTCCTGCTCCAGGCTAGGGATCTCATCTGCGGCCAATACATCGTGCGCAGACTGCTGTGCCCAACGCGAAGCGTGGTCCCCGTCTCGCCGCCGCCGCCGCTGCAACTGCCCGATGTACCTGAATGGCTACAGATTCAACGCATTCGTCGTTTTTTTTTTTGAAACTGATGCAAAAGCTTTGCCTCACCTTTATTAAGCAGAAGGTGCCCGGTTTATTATGAAGAAACGGGTGAAAACCATACAACAACACACACAAACCCACGGGCGAAGCCCCACAACCACGAGAAACCACGACGCCGCACGACACGGCCACCCGCAGCCCAAGCTGCACCAGGAAAAGCCCTCGCAACCACGCCGCCGCACCAACATCCGGAGCCGCCGCCCGGCCTAAAAGGCAACCGCTGCTGCCGCTGCCCAAGCAGCCCCGACAGCCTCGCCGCCAGCACCCCCTTCCGGACCGCCGCCCGACATAGCACCACTCGCAACCGAGTCACGACGCCGCACGAACCAGCACCCGCAGCCCAAACTGCTCAGGGAGAGCTGCTCGCAACCACGGACGTCGACCACTTCCGGGGCCGCCGCCCCGGCCTAAAAGACAGCCGCAGCTGCCGCCGCCACAACCCTACCACAGGTCCCTCTTGCCGAAATCCAGCTCCAAAGACGAAGCCACAAGAGAAACGACGCCAAGGCGCCGTTATCGTGCCATCACAAGATCAAGAGTTTCCCCCGGAGCTGGACCACCGATCGGAACGGTGCAAGAGGGGGCTGCAGCTACATCAAGCCTCCAAGGAGGTAAACGATGGCCACAGCCGCCGCCATCACTGGTCACGGTACAAACCGAGACGGGGTTTTCACCCCAACTCCAAGCACACCTCCGTCGCATCACCACCAGCACGGCGCGGCAAGCCACACCAACCACCACCACCAACAACAAGCCAACAACGAGGAGGACAGGACCACCGACGCAGCACGCCACCACGCCATACCGAGCACCATGCGGCAGGGCAAGAAGGAGCGCCGCCCGTGGCCACGAACCACCACGGATCCTGGCCGTAGACCTGCACCACATCACGCAACCCTCATGCTGCGTCGTTGGCGTCGCTGCTCCAACCCGGGGCCGCCGCCCCGGCATCCACGCGCGTCGACCACTCTGCCACGGACTCCTCGCCTGCCCGGACTCCCAGGACCCCTCGAAGCTCCACGTCGTGAAGCACCTGCGCAGCACCTCCAGCCGCAACAGGCACCACGACCTCTGCCCAGCCGGCACTGCCAAAGCAGCACCGAGCCCATCGTCGCGGCGCCGCCGCGCCGCCGTCCCCTATCCCTCAGCACGCCGCCACCGGAGCCACCGCCAAGATGCCCGCACTGCACCTGGTGGCGCACCACCACAGCAGGCAGGCCGACGCGAGGCCACCCGCCCCGCTGCAGCCACGGACGGCGACCACCACCACACCACCGTCCCCGCCACCGCGACCCGCAGCCCCGCCCCCACGCCAGGGCCCAGACGGCCCGCCCAAGCCCATCTGGGCGAGCGCCGCCCTCCCCCAGTCCAGCTATTATTGGGAATGGAACTACATTTTAAAGTATAAGCCACACCGTCCCCGCCACCGCGACCCGCAGCCCTGCCACCCCCGCGCCGGCCTTCTACCTACGAGTACCTACATTATTTGGTATGAACCCTTTCTTCACTAGCTATGACCTACTTATTGAAGCGTTCTCTGTATGATGAGATACTGGGAATGGAATACAAAGTAAAAGATTTTGAGTAGGTATGATATGACTGGCTGCCCCTTTCTAAATTCGTGTATACTTTAAAATGTCTCTGCTGTGTTAGAACCATATTTTCTCGCAAAAGAATAAGGGCCTCTGCTCCTGGAAATGCACAATTAGGTTTCTCCGCTGTTTGCTGCATATCAGTGCCAAACATGAGTATCATGTCCGTATGCATGGAAATTGTTTCATCATCCAAGTAAAGGTCGCGAATTCAATTTACAAACGGTAGGCTGAGTGCAGGCCTAACCATGCTCTGTTCACAGAAGTTGAGGCAGAGGCATTTTAGTTGGATTCATTATTGTGCAGATACAAACGTATCCACGACCTAGAATTCTTACCGCAATAGCTCTGCATTGTGGTGCAAATACACATGTGTGCACAACCTGGGATTCTTAATGCAGGGCGTCAGCGTACACAGTTTTGAAGTTAAATATAAAACACAAGTTCTTTGAGCAGATAAACCTTGTGAATTGAAAGTTCTGTTTAGCTGCCTGTACTACTTCATGTTTTGCAATTCCTCTCTTGATGTAACATCTGTCACCTGTTAGTAATCAAGATGCGTGATTTTGTTTTTCTGGTGCTATTTGCCTCTCACTGCCAAATATTTCGTCATGACCATATTGTTTCTGCCACCATGCAGCTGCACTCCATTCCTTAGTATTCAGAGGACAAGCAGAATAGCTTTGCAGAATTGTATGGCATCCTTCAGAAGTTCTGGTATCATTTTGGTTGCTGCTTTATTGTACTGGAAGAAGAACAATGGTGCACCACTTGTCCAGAAGCAACAGGATCATGCACATGCTACATTTGTCCGAACATTGTCAGAAACCTGGATTAAAACCCGTTGGTGGTATGTGTTCTATGTACTAGTGTTTGTATGCTGTAGCGCTGTGTGCCAGTCCATGCTCTGGACTGTGTAGTTTCACTTGGATGACTCTTCATATAACCCAAAACTTGAGAGTAGAATTCAGTAAAGAGAGTACGTACCACCGTTACAAGTGATGCGCTCTTGTTTAGGCAGGAGAAGAGTAGTTCTGTGCTGCTTTGTTTAGGGGATTTCTGTGCTTACTGAGTACGTTGACGTGACCTTGGATTATTCTATGCTACTTTGTTTAGGGGATTTCTGAGCTTACTGAGTACTTTAACATGACCTTGGAGTATTTCTGTGCTACTTTGTTTAGGATCATGCTTACTGATCACGTGACATTTGATTAGGGGATTTCTGTGCTTACTAGTTAGAAGCAGCTCTCTCGGGCTCTTCTTGCAGCTCTTTCGCCAAGTGCAGCAGCTGGCAATTGTTCTCCGGCAATGATGACTCCATTCACCCTCATCAGCAAATGTATCAGTAGTTCAGTACAAGTAGTATTATGCTAAATAATCATAATAATAGACCAAAGTTACGTGAAAGTAAAAGGGCAGTTAAATATAAGAGTAAACGCTTGAGGGTCACGAAGTTGCCACGGATGAGTGCATTGGTCACGAACTAAAAAAATACTAAATTTTGGTCACATAGTTGTGTGTAAGAGACCCGTTAGTCACTCCGTCAAAATGAACGTTAAGTCGCTGACGTGGCAGATTATTTTTTACAAAATACACACATACAATTTTATTTCTTTGAATGCTAGGTCCTTTTTCTATATATTTTTGCCCTCACCATCCCGTCGCCTCCCTCTTTCATCTCCATGTGAGACCTCGGGCGCGAGCAGCCCCGGCCAGGAGGCGGCACTAGGCGGCGGCGACCTGGAATTTGGCCTCCAAGAAGGTCGTCGGCAGCTTCGCGTCGCTCAAAGGTGTCTATAGCTTCTCGTCGACGTCCTTGTCAGTCAGCACCGTGGTTCCCAGACTCCAGCTCGCCACCGCACATCCGAGCTCGTGGCCGAGCTCGCCGTCGCGTCGCCGTGCTAACCCTGCCCGCACGCCGCGCTCCCAAGCTCGCGCCCAGCGCCGCCGTGCTCACACGGCCGCCCCCTGCGCGAGTTCCACGCCGCAGCCCTGCGCCTCGTCGCGCCTCGGCCACCGCACCCCGAGCTCGCGGCCGAGCGCCACCGTGCTCGCCGTCCACGCGCCGCGCCCTGCGCCTCGGCCGTCGCGCCCCGAGCCTGCGGCCGAGCTCGCCGTCGCGTCGCCTGCTCACCCTGCGGCCAGACAAGCTCCTGCGCCATCAAGGCCGACGACGCCCGCACCATCCTCCGCCATCCTTCGCCATTGCAGCCTGACGACGGTCAGGCCGCCCGCGCCGACGCTCGCCTCGACAACACAGGTCCAGTCTCTTCTAATCACCGCCGCAATACATGCCCCTTTCGACCTAATCTTCTCAATATCCTTCTTCAGAGTTGCCGCCTGCGCATCCGAAGCCGACGAACTCCTCGGCAACTCAGGTGCATGCTCTGTAATTTATCAGGACGAACATGTTAGTTCAAATCTGTCATAAGTACGCTTAAAATAAATTGTGTGGCCTTCAGACCATGATTACACACAAAACACACAGTTCAACAGGCCTAGCATATCTGATTTAGTACCATCAGGAAAGTGAAAATCATATCCTCTGTACCTAATAAATCATGGTGCATGACTTCTCAATCTGGGTATAGCATGGTGCATTATCATTTGTTTGAGCTACAGTCTATAGTTCAGAACATATCATTTGCATGACTTTTCAGTCTGGGTATAGCACACTGCATTACCATTTGTTTGAGGCACAGTTTATAGTTCACAAACCTGCTAAGCAATTCAGCTTTCTTTGCACAAAAGCGTTTACATTATGTAATGTTTTACCAATTGCTAAGCAAATGAAAAATTGAGTTGAACCTGATAGGAATTCCAGATTTCTCGATTAGGGGTCAGGCTGATGGCTGATTATTACGTCCTACAAAATTGAGCTACACATGAATTCTACTTCAGGAAAAAGCTACTGTCTTCACTAGCACAAATTGAACTGCACTACACTTTACCATTATTTCCAGGAATTGCTAAAAAGGACCAAAGACATTAGTAGACTTGGCCTTTATTCAAAGTAGTAACACCACTACTAAAGCATATATATTCAGATTTCAATAAGTATCGCAACAATCCACTGCAAATTAACAAAGGAAATTGTGCTAAGAAGTTAACTGAACCTGGTATAAACTAGGTTGTTAGTCCACTGAAAATCTCAACCAATCAGTCCAATATCCAAGCAGCTGGACGAAGTTTCTTCATATGCAACAACTGTGATGAAAAAAGTCAAATGTAAACATTCAGTAAGTATTTAAATGAACTATAACAGAATCATGTTGGTGTTTGGGAAACTAAGATGAGCAGTAAGGCCTACATGTGCTGAAATGAATTCACATGTACAGGAGGTAAACCATACTAATTGCTAGAGGATCAATGGCACTGAAATAACACAACCTATTTAGAAATAACACATATACAGAGGTAAACCATTGACATCATTGTTTGCTTGCTCTATAAACAATTTGTACATGAGGTAAACCATACACATCATTGTCTTCTTGCTATATACAATCTGTACATGAGGTGAACCATACAACCAGGAACCTACACCACATAAATAGTAGTGGAAAAAATAAACTGTAAAGATAAATAGAGGGTAATATCAGTTTTAACCAGAGCATGCCAATCGTTCAGTTTAGCAGGAGGTGCAACGCAAGTCATGACTAATATACACCAGCTTCATGCACGTAATTTAAAGCGATGCTATTTAAACTATAGTGAAAATTTCAGAGTTTTTTGCGTAGAGCAGCTTACATGCTCCACGAAAGAATAGAAAAAAAATTGGCAACAGATTTTTTTTTTGTCAGAAAGCAGCTTACTGTATCGAAGAGACGGGCACGACTTGGGTAGGATCTCACCCTAGGTGAGATCCATTTTTTTGAAAATTCAAAACATGTCGAAAAATTCCGAAAAAAATAGACAACACGCATCTATGTTACATATGCAACGTCAAAAATTGGCAGCTTCAAATTCGACTTATACTTAGAGAGGCAAAAAAGAGAAATTTCGGTGTGAATAGTGTCACTCAAATCTGACACTATTCACAGTGTAGTTTCTCTTTTTTGCCTCTCTAACTGTAGGTCGAGTTTTGAGCTGCCAATTTTTGGAGTTGTACGAGTCGACGGTAAGTATGTTGTCTATTTTTTTCAGATTTTTTTACAGTTTAAAAAAATAATTAAAAAAGTTGATCCTACGATCTCACCTAAGGGTGAGATCCTACCCAAGTCGGATAAACGTCCACTACAAAAAATATGGCGACAACCAACTGAATAAATTAGAAACCTGATTAGCCACAGGAAGTGGCAAGTGCCAACCCAGAATTCAACAATCCCATGGACAAATACTAAATTAGAGTTGAACCATGTACTGTTTACTAAATTAGAGCAATACACATATTAGGTAACATAAGTTGTAATGGTTACAATCAGAGAGGGAGATTCAACGGAGGAATGAGCTAGCAGTTGGATGAACAGTCTGAATCTGAACACAAGACACGCGCATCCAAGGGGCTAGCTGATGCACAACCCTCAACCGGAGGCCAGGACACTGCAGACAAACAGACGTACACATCGAGACAGAAAGAGAAGAAAGGAGGCTGGGCTCACCAAGGCGCACAGGTACATGACGGACAAACTTGACGACCAGGAGGCCTGTGCGCTGCTCTCTTCGGGGATGGTCGGGCGTCGATGAGGGGTTGCCGAGGAGGTGCTGTTGCTCCTCGCCTACTGCCTCTGCTAGGATTGTTCGCCGGGGCCGGCGAGGAGACTGCTAGGTGGGGTTGCCGAAGAGGTGCTCCTGCTCCTCGCCGAGAAGCCTGCTACATTTGGTCGTCGGGGCCGGCGAGGAGCCTGCTAGGTTGGGTCGCTGGGGGCCGGCGAGGAGCAGTTGGGTCGCCGGGGGTCGGCGACGAGCTGAGCCAGGCTCTTTCAGGTACCGGATCCGGCGACAAATAAGCAACGGAGAGATCAAGCAGCCGGCGTGGAGGCAGGGGAGGGGTCGGAGACATGAACTTGACTTGAGAGAGTAGGGAGAAAGAAGAGCAGAAGTGAGAGGGATTGGGGATTTGGGGATTGGCGGGGGCAGTGGGGAAGTAGCTGAGAGAACGAGAGTAGAGTGTGGGGCTTCTGATTCTTTTTTCTCTTTTTTTTTTGATCGGATGTTTGAAAATAACTATTTTGCCATGATTATGTGATGCATTTGAATATTTTTTACAACAGTATTAATATTTCTTGCATAATATTTTTATTTAGTATATTAAAATTTGTACCACAAATCTTTGTAATCATGAAGGTCACCATGTGGTTTTTGGATGTTAAATTTTAGGAATACTTCACGGGAGATATTTTGTCCGACACTCCTACACAGGTATATATTTTGCTTCATATCATGATATTTATTCTATGTTGTATCATATCTCAAAACTAACTGATTGCTACTTTATTTTAGGTTCATATGACAAATTATTGATCGCATAAAAAGATGGGCCTTCTGAATAATATAAATAGTGGATAATTGTTACTTAGAGCTTGTTTTTAAATTATCTCTTCGAACTGGTGTTGTATTGTACGATTTATTATAAACACTAACTATTATTTTGTGCTCTCAGAATTTCAAGTGATGCAACATCTCGAAACAGGCTTTCGTCCCGCTTTATAAATAAAGCAACATGCCAAGCAAGTCCATACATAGTCAACAAGCAGAAACAGAGGCTAGGAAAGAAGAGCTGGGGCAGCAGCACAAGTAAGCCCAAACAGTAAAAGTAGCACTAGGGGCAGGGAATGGAGAGAACAAGAGGGGGGGGGGGGGGGCAGGGAGAGGGTACATCAGAGAGAACAAAAAAAACCAGGCCAGTCGGCGCTAGCTGCTAGATGTAGAGGATAGACGTCGCGCGGTCTCCATAAGTCTGTCAAGCATGACATCTAGCTGCCCCCTGTCGCGCTGCCTAGCAAGCTGGTGCCACTGCTGCAAGAAAGCCAGGAATTTAAACATGGAGTCAGATGCACGCCGAAGAAAAACCCGCTCAATCACCATCTTATTACGAATAGTCCAAAGAGTCCATGCCATCGCGGCGAACACCAACCAGAACAGGCGTCGCCTGTTCCCGGTACGGTTCGCCTGTGTTTCAAGGAACTCGCCAAGGTCTGAGGCCTGCCAAGCAGGCCCAAGCGCCTCGTGGACGAAGTTTCATAGAAACCTGGCCGCAGGACAACTAAACAGGATGTGGGTTCCCGTTTCGGGGATCCCACAAAGAGGACAAAGCCCAGTACCCGGTCCACGACGCTTTCGGACCTCCACCCCTGTTGGGAGACGGTCCCTAAGAAGTTGCCACACGAAGATTTTAATTTTTAGGGGAAGGGGAGCCTTCCACAGTGGGGAAGCCCAGGCTGTATGTGGCCCACTGAATAAACTCCGATAGGACGACTTTACGGAGAATATCCCAGAGGGCGCCAGGTGCCAGGACACCAAGTCTTGGCCCCTGGCAGCGCCTCCGGAAGCAAACTCCGTAACTCCGTCCAAGCTGTAGCCTCTGCAAGGCCAAATGATCGTCATAACGAGATGTTCCAAGTCCCATTTTGCCCCGCCGCGACCACCAACTGCGTCGGGTCTGAACAGATAGCAAACAAGGAAGGGAACCTATGCTGTAAAGGACCATCACCCAGCCAAGGGTCTAGCCAAAAGAGGGTACCCTCTCCATTCCCTATGGAGAATCGGTCCCCTTTCTAATCTCATGCTTGATGGATTGAATGGATCGCCAAAATTGCGAACCATCACGACGGTCACACGCGAGGAGGGGGCGTCCCTGCAAGTATTTCGCTTTGATAAGCTGCAGCCATAACCCCCCTCCTCCCTAAGTATCCGCCAAACCCAACGAAGCAAAAGGGCAGTATTCATCTTCCGCGACGCTAAGATACCTATGCCCCCCATGTCCTTGGGGGCGCACACATCTGCCCATTTGACCATGTGATACTTCTGGCGCCCATTGGCCGCCGACCAAAAGAAGCGCGAGAGTTCCTTATCAAACTCGCCATGCATGCCTTCTGGGAGTTCGTAGACTCCCATCATGTACATAGGCAAGCTAGATAGGCATGAGTCAACAAGAACAGATTTGCTCGCCTTGTAGGTAAACCGCCCCTGCCAAGGTTCGGCCTTGGCCCTGACACGGCCACGAAGCGGCTCAAGGTCTTTAATAATGATCCTAGAGTCACTAAGGGGCATCCCTAGATAAGTAACCGGGAAGGAGGACAACTTGCAGTTAAGATTGTCCGCTATCCGCTGTTGCTCCTCTAGGGAGTAGCCCATGATCATGACTTCGCTCTTGTCGAAGTTAATCTTGAGGCCCGACATGGCCTCAAAGCAGAGGAGAAGGAATTTGAGATTAAAAATGTCAAGTTCCGACCCCTCCACCATGATCATGGTGTCGTCCGCATACTGGAGGTGGGGGCATACTGACCTTCATGAACAATCTCATGAAGCGCTAGAATGCCGTCATGGATAAATCGTCCCTTAAGAAAGGCGAACTGATAGGGGTGAGCGAGACGTTCCACAACTGGTGCCAAGCGTGAGGCACACACTTTGGCAAGCAGCCTCTGGATGACATTGATCACCGTAATCGGTCTAAAGTGACGTATATCTGTGGCCCCTGCCACTTTAGGGATGAGAGTGATCACGCCAAAATTGAGGCGGGACATAACCAATGTGCCAGTATAGAACTCCTGGAACATCGGCATAATGACCGCCTCAATACTATTCCAGAACTTCTGGAAGAAGGAGACAGGAAGGCCATCCGGGCCCGGGGCCGAGTTGGCCTTCATCCCCATGAGCGCCTGCCGGACCTCCACGGGGTGAATGGGAGAGTAAGCTCCATGTTCTCATTATCCGAGACTAAGGCCCCTACGGGCCAGAAGTCCGCGGCTAACGCTACACCCGTGCGGGGACCCTCCGTGAATAACTCCTTATAGAAGGAGTAGATGTGGGCGGACAGGTCTTCGGCCTCCTCTAATAGGAGGCCATCCGCCCACAAACACGGTATGGAACACCTTCGGCGTCGGCCATTAGCAATGGCATGGAAGTAAGCTGTATTCGCATCACCACGCAGAAGCCAGTTCTGCCGACTACGTTGGCGCCAGAAGGTTTCCTCGCCTTCGTATATCTTCATAAGCGAGGCCTCCAAGGCATATCGCTGGGCCCAACCATCAGCGGTAAGGCCCACCGAATCCGACGTCGCATCCAGTGACTGGATCTGTCCAAGGATCTCCGCCTTCGACTTTCGTAATTCAGCCCCTACATTCGCGCCCCACCCTCGCATAAATTGGCGGGCGACTTTAGCACAATGGTGCCAAATATCAACCGCATTATATGCGCGGGGTGGCGATGCGACTGCGGCCTCCCACTTGAGTCGAACCGCCTCCACAAAGCCCGGCTGACCCAGCCAGAACTCCTCGAAGTGGAAGCGGTTCGACCTCGGGGGAGCCCCTCCTCCAGACGACAAGAGGAGGGGGGAATGGTCTGAGCCAACCCTAGTTAACGCGCGGAGCGAACACAAGGGAAAGGCCACTTCCCATTCCACCGACACTAAGACCCGATCAAGGACACTACGGATCGGGTCTGCCTGGTTGTTGGACCACGTATACCGCGCCCCAGCACGAGAGATCTCCCGAAGCGCCATATCAGCAATCCAGTCATTGAACATACGCATCCTAGGGAGGTCCACATTGTCTGAGCTCTTGTCATCAGGGGAACGAATCAAGTTAAAATCCCCAGCCACCACCACCGGTGTAGGGCAACGTTCCACCTTAGACTTGAGCTCTGCAAGAAACTCAGCAGACCTCCGATGGTCCGCGGGGCCATAGACAATAATAACCTCCCAATGGAGATTAGATCGTCGGTGGGTGAGCGACATGCTCACAAAGAATTCCCCGCGGTCCATATCCTCTACCTCGAAAGTATCCTCCTTGACCCCAAGGAGGATGCCCCCAGAGTGTCCCGAAGCCGGGAGCCAATGCCACAAGAACTTGTGGCGACTAAGGCTCTCGAGTTCGGAGATCGAGAAGTCCTGTCGAATCGTCTCCTGGAGTCCTACAATATCCACATCCTCATCCTTAAGATAGTTGATCAACTGGCGTCGCCGGCCCTCCTGCCCGAACCCCCTCATGTTCCAAATAAATGTGAGAATATTCATAGGGAAACATATCGGGGTTGGTCCCCTTACGGGGGACCGATCGGGCCCTACTAGAGGTCGAGGGCTGGGACGTCACCTTAGGCGGCCTCCCGCGCTTCCTCCCAGGTTGGGAGGGTATCGCGGGAGCTGCCACACTAACAGGCGAAGGAGGGGCAGAGTGAGCCCTACTAGAGGTCGAAGGTCGGGACGTCGCCTTAGGCGGCCTCCGCGCTTCTTCCCCACCTGGGAAGCTGTCGCCGGAGCTGCCACACTATCAGGCACAGGAGGGGCTCCACTACCAGACCCATGCGCCTCCTGCATAGGTCCAGCGGGTGCCGAGGGCCCCTGCCGCTCACGCTCCGCCTGAGCGCGAGCCGCCGCGAGGGCCCCCTCATAGACCTCCTTAGCCTTGATAGCGGCAATCTGCTCAAGACGAGGACCCCTCTCACCACGGAAAATAACGTCGCAGTCCGCCGCCACCAAAGACAGGTGGTCTAGAGGCACCGTGTCGAGAACCGAAAAACGAGAGCCAGAAGGAGGTGAAGAGCGGGGGATATGGGAGAAGCAGGCTGAGACGTACCAATCCCAAGGTCGCGTGCCTCACGCCGGCGTGACGCCAGCGTCGAGACGGACGGCTCCACCACCTCGTCCTCACCCCTAGCACGTGCCAGGCGGGCACTGTAGCGGGTAGGCTGGGGAGGAGAGGTCTGGGGCCGCTGAGTGCGCACCCTGGTGCCAGCCACGGGAGTGTCGGGGAGGACCGTGACCGGCTCCAGGACTGGGGCAGCAGGCGTCCCCGGGGAGCGAGGGTAGCACACCTCTCCTGGCGAGCGAGGAGAGTCTGGCGCCATGACCTCCATCCCGACACTCGTCGAGTCCTCACCCCCCACCTCCTCCTGAAGTGGGGAACGAGAACCCAAGGTGTCCGAGACAAGGCCAGACAGGTCCAGGGCCCCCGCCCAGCCCCGAGGTTGGACCCGTACTGCGAGATCGGGAACCCCAAGGACTGCAGCGAGACCGGGCGCTCGAAGGCCGGACCGTCAACCGGCCAGCTTCGCCGGAGCACTCAGAGCCCGAGTACCCAGCGCTGAGAGGACAGCCCAGGCGCAGATGCCTGGACCTGGGACCCTGACAGGGTCGAGCCGCCGCCCTGCGGAGGCTGCTGTGGGTGGGGGCAGGCTCCACAGGACGGGAGGGAGGGTCCCCGTCGCGTGGATCGTCGCCAGGGACAGGTCATCCCCTGAGGAATCATCCCCCTCCTCGGAAGGGCTGTGGCGCGGTGTCGGAGAGCGGTGCGCCGGAGAGGGGGGACGGCCCTGAAGGGGCAACCTCTGCCTCCACCTCCACCCGTAGAAGCCTACCGGCTCCGTCGAAGAAGAACGGCGGGAGGAGGCCGGGCAGCTTGTCGATGTCCGGAACCCTGACGCAAAGGCGAACCGGGCCCGCCCCTGGCAGGGAGGCCTCGTCCAGCTCCAGGAGCACACCCACAGCCCCGGCGATCAGCTCGACAATGGGCACAGTCTTGAGCTCACTTGGGATCCCGTGAATCTTGATCCACACCGAGGCAAGGGTGGACGACGTGTCGGGGTCGATAGCAGAGGGCTTGATGTTGAACCGCGGAAGAGTGGTGGTGCCAAACGAGACGCCACGCAGGAGCTCCAAGGAGGGAAAGGCCACCGCGAACTCAGTGGCGGAGATCTCCCGCACCGCCCACGGCGCCGCGCCGTCAAGCTGGAGAAGCTCGGTGCGGATGGTCTCCGCCGAGATCACCACGGCAGGGTCCAAGTCCTGCCCAGGAAGCACCGTGATCATGGCCATGTGCTCGGGAACCGCCAGCTTGATGCCACCCGTGTCGAGGAAGAAGAAACCAGCATCGATGCCCTGGCCAAGCAGCCGCAAGGAGGGCTGTCGGGACTGCGGCGTCGCAGCCGTGCCCGAGGGGTGCACAATCACGGGCGGCGCACCCTCGAGCCGGGAGCCACAGCGGTAGGCTTCTTCTTCTTCTTGGTCTTTTTCTTCTTCTTGCTGACTCCCACCGCCGCCCCTGTACTGTTGGCCGGGGCACCATCACGGCGCGGGAGAATCCCGGCCATGTCTCCATGACCCGGCAGGCGCACCCCCTCTCGCACCGCCTGGGTCCGGCGGTCGAGCGAGTCCCGCAGCTGCTGCTCGCGCTGCAGGGCACCAGGGGACGGCCCACGGCGGCCCGGCGACCTGGAGCGGCGCACATCCCTGGCCGGCACGCCCCGGTGAGGCGCCCGCTACCCCCCCTCCCCCCCCCCGCTCCTCGCGCACCTCACGCCCACGGCTAGCCATGCGGCGGTCGGGCGAGCGGCGGCGGTCAGGGGACCGACGGCGTCCGGGGGAGCGGATGGGTGGCGACCTCCGCGGCGGCGGGCGGTACAAGGCTGCGGCCGGGGCAGGGGCGTGAGGCGGAGACTGAGGCGGAGGAGAACCGGCCGATCTGCGGGGTGGGGGCGAGGACTCATCACGGCGGCGCTTCATCGGAGGCGGCGACCGCAGCACGTCAGCGAAGGTCTTGGAGAGAGGCGGCGGCGGCGGATGGGCACGAACAACGCGGGCAGCGCTATGGTGCTTCGCGATCTGCTGGTCCGTCGCTGGGAACCCTAGCGATAAGTCATTTGCCCCCTTCCGGAGCCACAACCACGCCGAGGCGGGCCTGGCCACTTGGGCTGGGGCTGGGCCGCCAACCGTCGCAGAGGACGTAGCAGATCCAGCACCGGCCTGTTGGACCAAGCCCACCGAAGCCCCAAGCGACGCGCGCGCATCCTGGCTACGCCACTCCAAGATGGGCCATCTCGCGACCGCCTCGCTACTGGGCCTAGGGTTAGGAAGAGGGCCCAGTATGGAGGGAAGGCCCGCCGCGGCCAAGGCGCGACGCCAGGACGGCTCCGTCCTCGCCACTGATGGCGGCGCCGCCCCCCCGCCGTCCGCCGGCGCCGAGACCGCCGAGTCAGCCGTCGCGGAGCAGGGCTCCACAACAGTCGACCCAGCCGGTCCCGCGCTAGCAGCTCCCGCAGGGGGCCCGGCGGCTGCACGCGGACGAGAAGACCACCCGGCAGCCGGCTTCGGGCGTTGCGCCGGCGACCTTCTGGGGCTTTGGCGCCGGACATGACCACGACGACGCGCCGGGGAGCGCCGGGCGAACACCAGGAACTCGCCAAGGGTCGGGAGCCGCAATGGAGAGCAGCGGAGCTCGGCTTCCTCCGCGTCGATCTCGTCCGCCACGTCAGCCCACCGTCGGCCACGGACGGAGTCAGGGTCCGCCACCACCGGAGCGGCGGCAGACGCCGACCCCATCGAGGCTAGCAGCGGGGACATGGGCGGCGGGGGAGGAGGGGCCATCGGGCCGGACAGGCGAGCGCCGTCAGCGTCGCCAAGCCTCCGCCTTCATCCCTTCGCGACTCCAAATCTAAGAAATTCAGTGATGCAACATATGTGGATTATATGTTGTTCACACGTTTTTATAAGGTTTAGTCATGACATATATTGTTTGGGTAACAAATAAAACTCACTTAACTATAAATGGGTCCTGTATTTTAGCGCCACAAAAGATAACGACCAATAGTGCTTGGCACCCTTGGTTCCGCGGGTTTTTGTTTGGCCTTCATGGCCTTTTTTTAATATTTTGACTTAGGCCCTCCCATGTTTGCTCATTCTAGTTCTATATCAATGTAAAAGTTACTCTCTCCGGTCCAAAAAATCCGTCGCAAGGACAGCTATGCGATCGTACTTGGTAGGTTCATTTTCCACGAACGTTTTAGTGGATCGGAGGAAGTACCTTTTTCTTCAAAAATAAAATAGTGCTTAGCACCCCACAAACAGTGCCACAAAACAGTTTTTTGATGTTCTACAAGGTAATACTCCCTCCGTCCAAAAACAATTGTCTTAGATTTGCTCAAACGTGGATGTACTTAGACATGTTTCGTAAATCTGATTTTGGCCAAATCTGAGATATTTAGTTTGGGACGGCGTGAGTAATATTGATCTCACAACATGATTTGGCGAGGATAAGATATAGATTCTCTAAAGGCATCTCCACTCGCCCCCCAGGGGGCCTAAATAGCGCCATTTGGCCTATTTAGCGTCGTTTTTCTCCCACTCGCCCCAGGAGTCTAAATAGCGTTGTTTCGGCCTAAAATAACGTCGGCGCTCCCAGGCCAAACCCAGCCCACTGGGTTTCGCTTGGGGGCGCTGAAATGGCACGAAAGCACGACGGGCCCTTTCTGTCAGCCTCTAGGCGAAAATGGCGCGAAAGAAATGGGAAAAATGGCTCGTCTTCATCTTGATCTTCTCGGCTCCCGCGCCCGTCAAAGGCCTGCGCCGGTCAGGCGAGCGGGCAGCGATGCGTCAAATCGCACGGCACACGACGCAGTAATGACGAGCCACCGCCCCGCCGTCTGGTATCCCATGCCGCTATAAAATCCGGCTCCCTCGCCGTGCAGATCACACCGATCGAGCCCTCTCTCTCGCCTTCTCTCTCGCTCTATCTCTCCCAACCACACCAAGCCCATGGTGGAGCGCTACCCCAGCAATGGCGCGGCGGCGAATGGCTTCGGCCGGCGCTTCCTCTACGACTGCGAGGCGCGCATGTTGTACGAGAAGGGTTATCCAGCGCCGCCCGACATGCACGCCCCCGGCGATTGGCGTCTGAACACCGGAGGTGTTCCTATGCCGCCGCCACCAGAAGGGGCGGAGCGTGATGAGGAGATCCAGTGGGTCCTCGCCGGGCTCATGGAGGAGCAGGTGGTGGACCCGCGCTGGGACCCCGCCAACTTCGCCTTCTGGACGGAGTACTTCGTCCAGCGGCATGAGGGGGAGCTCAACGACACCAACCGCAACGACGCCGGCCGCATGCTGTGGTGGTGGGCGCCAGGGCGTACCCTCACCTACGTCCTGGACTACATCGACGGGGGCAACAACCCCCGCCTCACCATGCCGCCCGCCAGCTTCTCACGCCGTCGCGGCTCGTCGTGGATGCCACGGAGGATGGGGGGCGGCGTTGAATTTGGGAGCGTCGGAGGACCCGGAGGAGTTCCCTGGCCAGCGCGCGCCGAGCAGATGTCGCTCAACGAGATGTTGTCGGCGTACCCGGTCTTCGCCTGCGCCTGGTCCTTCAAGTTGCACAAGAAGGAGGAGGCCGAGCGCCAGGCGAGGCTGCCGGAGAGCGCCGCTCGCGAGCAGGAGCGGTACGACGTGGCCCAGCGTGGCGTCGTCATCATCGACGACAGCGACGACGAGGAGGAGGAGGCGCCAGAGCCGAGCTGGTTTCACGGCGGCGACGACGGCGCAGGCCCATCCCATGCCCCGCCGAGCGGCTCCGATGACGACGGCGACGGCGGCGACTACACGCAGTTCTACAGCCAACTGAGCATGTAGAGCAGTGTGTTTATATTTTATTTATGTTTTTTAGTCTTTGTAATCGGCATAGGCCTGAACAATGCGAATTCGTATGAAATTCGCCTATCTAATTATGAATTTCGGCTAAATTATCAAGTTTCACCTCAATTTGTGTTTTTTTAAAATTTTGGGCCTGTTCCTGGGTTTCAACACGACTGGGAAAACGCCGCGCCGTTGCCCCCCCAGGTGGCCCAGTTTAGCGCCGAAAATTTGCCTGGGGGCGCTATGACTGGAGATGCCCTAACCGGTGTTCCTTCTACCCCACAACCATATGACGTTGATGCCCTTTAGTGTCCCATTATGGCTGCAGGCTGTGCTTGTGTTGTCGATGTTTCACACAACGCCATGGATCGAAAACATCATCACAATCATATAATTTCCATTCAACAATTTACCACTATCATCATTTCGCTAGGACTTGCAAGCACATAGCCTAAAAACTAAAGTTAACTACTCAAGAATGGAGCTACAAACATCCTGAGATGAATGGTTAAATAATTCACACACTAATCCACAATCATGTATTGAGTATTGAGACAGAGAAGTTGGGGATTATAAGAAGTGGATGAAGTAGGTCAGTGTGGAAGCGCCTATGGTGATGTAGACGATGGATCTCGTGGCTTGCACTCTCCGCCTACCCAGAAGATGAATATGATGACTCCCTTGATGTATTCTCCTTCTAGTATTAGATATGCAGGAGGTTTTCATGGAGATATGAGGATCTCGTGGAAACACACATTATTGCTTACTAACCTTTGAACTTTAGGAATAACAACACATATTTGTCAACCCAAGAACCAAAAAAGTTGTAATGCTAATGATCCCACAACACGTGTAAACATCTAGTACACTATATAACTTCCAACTTGTTTACACTAAATATAAACAACTGTATACTAAAACCTCTACAAGGTATACACATGCCCTAAGGAGATCTCTTACAATATATTTATCCATGGATAGAGGTGGATGCATAAAGTGCATTGTAGCAAATCCCGTTATAGAAATTAATTCAGGAAGGAATGTGATGTTTTCTTAATTTTTTTAAATCTATGGAATTCAGTTGAACTAAATGTATCCTTACCAATGTCTATAAACAATTGAAAAAAGCGTAACTTTTATTAGGAGTACAATCCAGATTTAGTGTGTGTACGTAGTTGCAAGAATTGACGTAACCGCAACACATAACATTGTATTTAAATCTTAGCAGCATTGTCATGTGGCTAATTGTTGTGTAAAAGATGGACATAATAAGTCTTAAATAAGTATAAAGATTTGGTATAAATGAGAGTTCGAGTAAACACAAAGATCCATCTCTGGTGGAAACTTGACCACTATCTTGCCACAAATGTTTGTAGTGTTAACCTGATTTCGAATGGTTCCTTCAACGTCAAGATTTTCAGTAATATAGATTTTTATTGGTTCCTGAAAATCAAATTCAGACATTCAGTTTCCACATTTTACAATAAAAACCACAAATATGAGGAGGCCAATATATTTCACTTCCAGAAATTCTCCAACGCTACAATTTACTTGCTCAGAGGTATATCTGGCTTGGCTCTAAGCTGTAGCAAAGACAACATAATCTTTGTTTTACTTAGTAGCTTACGAACAAAATAGCGAGTGAGGTACAAAATCAGGGTTTCAGATGCCCACTACATTTATCGGGCATATAAGACATTAAAATTACTACACCATCTCATGTTTATTTGGGGACCAGAAAGCAAGTGATAGACTACAATTGTACATCAACGGAAAATAGCATGTTGAAGAGCCTCTCTATGCATGGGTTGCTGTTGTGTGCTTAATGTAATGAAAACTCGATCACTGAACAGTCTATTTTTTCGAGAGTACGCCAAATCGGCGTACTAAACTTTTCTAGAAGGCAGAAAGTTATACTACAAGCTGCTGCTAACTCTACAAGCAGAGACGCGGACATAAACTCCACTCCTAGCCCTAGCTTCTACTCTCGCGTCATGATCGCCCTCCCTCCATCTCGCACTCTTTGCCAAATCTTGATTTCATCGACTATTCTATCCACCAAGATTGTAACCGTGAAGTGTTGATCCACGTTGAACAGTCTAGCATTGCGTTGTTTCCACAGGCTCCAAGCGATGATAATGACAAACATGTCAAATCTCTCCTCGTCTTTCTTGTTGAAAGGCTCCCGAGCCCTAAACCACCAGCGTGTTTGTCAGAACTTGCGTCGCCACCTACAATCCAGCGGCACAAAAACAGCATAACCAAGTTTCCCTCGCAAATACACACTGAACTAGGATGTGCTCGATCGTGTCTGTATTCCAAAGGCAGGTGTAGCACATGCTTGTCTCCTCCTGCAGCAAGGGCGGAGGCAGCAACTGAGCTCAGGGGGAGGGGGGGGGGGGGGGGGGCAAACCTGGTAATCATCCATTGGGGGGGCCAATAAATCTAATTTTCTCTAAAAGTTCTTTCTAAAACTGATTTATACAGAATTTTTTTGCTTGAAGTATCATGGCATAAATTTTGTAGGATGTTTTTTTCACCTATACTTTAGCAAAGACAGTTGATTTAGCCTAAACTATGCACTAAGTACAACACTTAATATGAAGTTGGCCCGGGATTTGGCTGGATTCGGGATCCGTCACTTGGCCAAGGCCCCTGCTGGTCCCCCTAGCTCCGCCACTGTCTTGCAGTCCATGTTGAACTCGTCGATCTGAGGTCCATACCCTATGTTGTATGTACACCAACAAAAGAGTTTGCATTTAAATGGAGCATTGGCCTTCCAAATGCAGTTGGGCGTCACAAACCTAGGCTTCCTTGACAAAGCATCCTGTATGTGGAGCTTGTCGAGTATGTCGTCCCCCTCGACCATGGCCAGATGAATTAATTTTCTCGGCATCAACTGATCACGCTATACACTATTCACACGGACCCAAAGCCGCACGCACTGCTGCACACCATCGACGCAAATCTGCCCATCAAGATCTTGAACCCATCTATTATGCTGCATCGCCTCCTGCACCGATCTGCAATTCTTTGGGCGATTGCTTACTATCATGCAAATCAGCGGCGCAATCTGCTCAGCTGCCGTGTACCCATTGATCCATTTGTCGAGCCATAACAGAACTTTGTCTCCCCTCCCGCTCAATTTGAACATTTATTATATAACGTGTTCATAAACCATGAGATTATTAAGCTTGTGTATGCACTAAGTATTGCTTTGGTACTGTCGGTTAAATATAATGCTCTGAATACTTAGAACATCTTAATCAGTACAAGTATTATGCTAAGTCATCATGATAATAGACCAAAGTTACGTGAAAGTGAAAACCCGGTTAAATATAATAATGTTTGTACCTCATCTTGATCCTTCACATTTTACTAGCAGCAGTTCCTCTCACAATTTAGTACTCCCTCCGTTGCTAAATATAAGAGGTGTTAGCATTTGTCCAAATTCACATGTATATAAATGTATTTAGACATATTTTAGCGTGTATGTCCACTCATTTTAGTGTGCATTAGATAAAATGTGTAACACCTAAAACAACTTACATTTGAAAAGAAAGTAATTGTCAACGAGGATCGTCACTTCCTTTTGGTGTAGATGTCTTCAGTGGCGAGCATAAACAGTAGTATCACTACTACGTCTCGGATGCCTATCAGGAACCGAACCTGGCTTAAACTTGGACGCCTCGTGCCTCGCGAGCTCAGGCGGCACATGACTGTTGCTCTGCACAAGCATCTGCTTAAGATCGTAAAAAATGTCCGTATTCTCCAGAGTCAGAAACGAGGTCGCGAGCCCCTTCTTCCCGGCACGCCCCGTCCTCCCGATCCGGTGCGTGTACGCGTCGATCGTGCTAGGCATCTCGTAGTTGATCACGTGAGACACGTCGGGAACGTCGATGCCGCGGCCGGCGACGTCGGTGGCCACGAGAACGCTGAACCTGCCATTCCTGAACCCGTCCAGGCTCGCCTCCCTCTGCTCCTGCGACTTCCCACCGTGCAGCGTGGCGACCCGAAACGATGATCCTGCCCTCTCGAGGTCCCTGGCGCAGCTGTCGACGGACCTCTTCGTGTTGCAGAACACGATTGCCGTCTTGCCGTCCCCGAGTATCCTCTGAAGCAGTGGCATCTTCTCCGAGTCCTTCACCATGATCACGTTCTGGGTCACCAGGGCCGTGGCCTTGCCAGTGGAGCCGACCGTGACGACCACCGGGTTCCGGAGGTACTTCTCGCCAGCCGCTCCACGGCCGCCGGCATGGTGGCGCTGAACATGTGGGTCGTCCTGTACACTTTCTGTTCATCCTGCTTTTCTTCGGCGTCCTCTGGTTTCAGGTTGCTCGACGGCATGGCGTCCAGCACGCCGACAACCTGCGGCTCGAACCCCATGTCGATCATCCTGTCGGCCTCGTCGAGCACCACGTAGCTGCATCGGTTGAGCACGGCGTACCTCCTCTCCAGGCAGTCGAGGAGCCGCCCCGGCGTCGCGATGACCACCTCGCAGCCCTGTCGGATCTTGAACCCCTGCTCCTCGATTGATTGGCCGCCCACGACGGACACGACCCTGATGCCGAGATAGGCCGCGAACTTCACCGTCTCCCTTTCGATCTGCTGCGCCAGCTCGCGGGTCGGCGCCATGACGAGCGCGTACGGACCCTCGGCCGCGTCAGCCTCGCTGACGATCGGCGGCATGCACGCGACGTAGGACAGCATGGGGAGCACGAAGGCCGCTGTCTTCCCCGACCCCGTCTGGGCGACGCCGATCACGTCGCGCCCCTGGAGGCCGAGAGGCACGGCGGCCATCTGGATCGGCGTCGGCGTCCCGTACCCAGCCCTGTCGACCGCGCGGAGCAGCTCGGCGCCGAGCCCGCTCTCCGCCCAGCTCCGCATCGGGCGGGGCGCGCCGGAGGAGGAGCCCTTGTAGGAGATGCCATGGTCCTCGCACAGGATCCGCCAGTCCCGCTGCGTCATCTCCTCCACCGCCTTGTCCGTTCGGTGCCTGTCCACGCGCATGTCCAGGGCGTCGTACGCCACGGCGGGGGCAGAATTCTTGTGGAGCGCGGCGGCCGCGGACCTCTTCTGCTCTCGGCGGTCGATGCCGGCGAGGAAGCCGTGGCCGTAGAGAAGCAAGGGAGCGTTCGGCGGCGACCGGTGGAGCGAGTCGCGGCTGGTGTCCTCCGTGCTCTCCCAGTCGAAGCGGAACCTGTCTCGGGGCTTGGCGACCGGCTTGGGCCTCTGGTTTTTGGACGAGCCCAGGTACTGCTCCTTGATCGCCTCCAGCTCCTTCTCCCGAGCCCTCTCCGCCATCTTCTCCGCACGTTCTTTCTCCCTGCTCTCCCTGGCCCGATGTTCACCGTGGTACGGATCTCCGTCGCGGCATCGGCCCCGGCCGGAGGAGGAATTACGAGGGGTTTTGGACGGCGAATTGAGGCGCGGGACGGAGTGGAGTGGGAAACGGTGCTGGTCGGCGACGGCGGCTTTGCGGCGCTCGAGGGCGAGGCGCTGGCGCTTCTCTCGGGAGAGGAACACAGGGCCCGGCTCCGTGGCGTCCAAAGATCGCTTCATGGCGGCGGCGACGGGAGGTCGATCTGGAGGGACAGCTGGACAGGTGGGGATTGGTACCTTTGTAAAAGGCTGGAGTGCTCGTCTCCGACTCGGACACCGTGTCCGGTCCGGTGCGCACCCTGCACTCACCTCCTGACGAGAAGAGACCCGACGATCGATTCAAGCCAAAGTGCCGATCAGAATTGGAAGCCAAAGATGAACCGGCGGTTGTAGTGTGGATCTTGATTCAATCGATCCTATCGGGACTCTTCCTATGGTCCATGACTTCGCGGTCCAGACGCCCAGGTAGGCCAGCCCACTCCAACTCTCCAAGCGGCAAGCAGCTGGCTGATGGGCTGTCTGGTTTATTTTGGTGGGAAGATGGCCTGCTAAGTTATTTATCGTATAAGTATTTGCTATATTTTTTGTAGATATGTCAATTAACTAATGTAGTGGCGAGACATATAAACTAATTAAAAATAGTAATAAGACTATAAACAATGTCAAAGAAGATATTGTATGGTGTGTTTAAGCTACATGATTCATTTCCTATAAATTCCAACGTGTATATCTATGGCTCACCAAAAAAAAACATCAATACATAACAAATCTAGCCGCTTAAATGCACGAGTTGGCCTACTTATTTCTATTACCTACCCAATTAGTCATCTTGTGACAATCCTTTGTATATGGTCTTCTGTTTTCACATATCTAAGGTGCTTTACGAGCAACCTAATACATTAAATGAAAGGTTTTACAACGAAGTCTACCAATGTTGAATTACTCAAGATGGACATATAAATCATCCACATCATTCTCTATATTCTGGTGGAGTATCACCCAATGCTAATGTAGGGGCCGACCATATGATTTTTTTTGATAATATAGCGCGCGGAAAGTACATGTTTCTAACGGCCTATGCAGCATTGTATCTAAAGCTAAGATATTAGATATCCAAGGGAGAGTCTATTTGGCACTCACTGTTTTCCAATTCGCCATAGGTCATTGTTTTTTACAATCATAAGATGACATGTGGGCATTTGATCGTTTGCTATTTCATCCGAAGTCAAACTTTTACATGTAATTAATTGTGTATATACATATAATTTACTCGACACCCTATTCAGCACCCAGGGTGTTGAAAATCCACCTATATATATAAAAAAAGTCAGCATAAAATGCAAAATTTGAGTCATAATAACATAAGAGTCACAAAAAACAATATAATATGCGCATGTTAGTCGTATTTTTATAACGCTGCGTTTATGTCATGTGAGTGTTTTCTTACGTTCTCCTTAACTTCAGATGTAAGGCAGAATTTACGCGACTTTAAAATCATTTACGGCTGTGAAGATACAGGTTGGGTGTAGAATAAATATTCTACTTATGTGACTCAAATAGCGCGTCATTATAATTTACAATGTATTCAATTATATTTATATATATACATGTAATTTTATTTTTTACGTGTTAGTGGGATAGTAATTACTAATCTACGTGTAGATACTAGAGTAAATGGGATGTAATTTGTGCCACACAAGATATCGATATTGTACAATGTGTGGAATGAAAACAAAACATCGGCTGTCAAATATGTGATCTAGACGCCGTCACTACTGAGGTCATGTGCGATCCAGCCGGACGGGCTGAGGGCATGTACAATGGAAAAAATAGACTTCTCTTAATTTTTAAGTGATCATCCTTGAGCTAAAGAAAGTCAATCATCTCTGTTTTATTATGTGGCCTCCAACAAATAAAAGTCCGACATGTCATCCTTAAGATAAAGCTGACATACCGTTTTTTTTTTTTTTGAGAACACAGTACAACACAGACGCTCACAAATACGCACATACACTCACCCCTATGAACGCACGCACGCACACCCTACCCCTATGAGCACCTCTGAAGGACTGAGCCGGCAGATCTTGAGGTTGACGAAGTCACCACAGGCGCCTCGCTGTTGACGGGCACGTCACCTACCACTGAAAGAATAGCGCCGGATAATCCTGGAATAAATCCAGGTAAATGCAAACGCCCATGCCAAGTCTAGGACTTGAACCTGGGTGGGCTGGTTCCACCACAGGGAACCCAACCATCAGAGCCAAGCTCCGTACTTACCCTGAAGGTAAATGGACCGCCCGCGTTTCAAGAGTACGTGTACCCGTGTATCGCCGTATGCAACTGACAGAGTGACACCGCTCCCTCCGTCCCTCGATGCATGTCACGCGGCAGCACCGGATCCGATCGATCACGCATGTGCATCACGCTTCCTAGCTTGCTCGCTGATTAATTTTGGGAAGATTTTGTTGCAAATCTGTGGCAAAATATCAGCGCCTGATTTGATTTTGGATTCTGAAGGTGGCTCGCAATAGAGAAACCGTCTAACCCGGCCGGCCGGCCCACGGTATTTCGCGCCCATATAACATCCCACACGCACACGGGCACGTCACATTCCCCGGCAACAGACTCGATCGATTTGCATGCAACCGACTCCGGTCAATCCATCCACTGATCAGCGGCGCCCAACGCGCTCACTGCAAGATTCGGCGGCGCGATCTCTCTACGGCCCGGCGTCGGGGTGATTGCCAGATCGCTGATCGTCGAGAGTAAGTCCGAACGTCCGGCAGGCATGATATCCTGGCACGACCTGTACACGGTGCTGGCGGCGGTGGTGCCGCTGTACGTGGCGATGATCCTCGCCTACGGCTCCGTGCGCTGGTGGCGCGTCATCACAGCCGACCAGTGCGCCGGCATCAACCGCTTCGTGGCCGTCTTCGCGGTGCCGCTCCTCTCCTTCAAGGTCATCTCGGCCAGCGACCTCTACGCCATGGACCTCCGCTTCGTCGCCGCCGACACGCTGCAGAAGCTCCTCGTCCTCGCCGCCCTCGCCGTCTGGTCCCGCCTCCCGGCCTCGGCGCGCTGCCCCGCCGGGCTCGACTGGTCCATCACGCTCTTCTCCTTCTCCACCCTCCCCAACACGCTCATCATGGGCATCCCGCTGCTTGTGGCCATGTACGGGCAGCACGCCGGCGATCTCATGGTGCAGCTCGTCGTGCTCCAGTGCATCGTCTGGTACACGCTCCTGCTGTTCCTGTTCGAGTTCCGCGCCGCGAGGGTGCTCATCGCGGGGAGGTTCCCGGCGGTGGACGCCGTGCGCGTCGACCCGGACGTGATGTCGCTCGACGGCAGCCAGGCGGAGGCGCGCGCCGAGGTGGCGCCTGACGGCAGCGTGCGCGTGTCCGTCGTGCGCCGGTCCACCGCGGCGTCGATCTCCCGCCGGTCCCTCCATTCGCCGCGCCCGTCGAACCTCACAGGCGTCGAGATCTACTCGGTCAGCTCGTCGCGGAACCACACGCCCAGGGGCTCCAGCTTCACCCACGGCGACTTCTCTTAATTTTTAAGTGATCATCCTTGAGCTAAAGAAAGTCAATCATCTCTGTTTTATTATGTGGCCTCCAACAAATAAAAGTCCGACATGTCATCCTTAAGATAAAGCTGACATACCGTACTTACCCTGAAGGTAAATGGACCGCCCGCGTTTCAAGAGTACGTGTACCCGTGTATCGCCGTATGCAACTGACAGAGTGACACCGCTCCCTCCGTCCCTCGCATGCATGTCACGCGGCAGCACCGGATCCGATCGATCACGCATGTGCATCACGCTTCCTAGCTTGCTCGCTGATTAATTTTGGGAAGATTTTGTTGCAAATCTGTGGCAAAATATCAGCGCCTGATTTGATTTTGGATTCTGAAGGTGGCTTGCAATCGAGAAACCGTCTAACCCGGCCGGCCGGCCCACGGTATTTCGCGCCCATATAACATCCCCACACGCACACGGGCACGTCACATTCCCCGGCAACAGACTCGATCGATTTGCATGCAACCGACTCCGGTCAATCCATCCACTGATCAGCGGCGCCCAACGCGCTCACTGTAAAATCAGGTGTGCTATTCTGGAAGGCGGATAATTTACATGTCGTCCATACTGCGTCACTTTTATATGACATGCGATGTTCTTCATCAAGTCTGAAATCCTGCGAGGAACAAGAAGCCTGATCATGTATTCGTCGTCGTGTCTTCTGAACCCTTAAGGCAACTATTGACCACTGGAACAACTAGAGTGCGTACATTTGACCATGAGATAACTAAGAAATGTGTAGTGTAATGCGAATTATCCAGTGACAGTTGTACACATCTTATTCACTACAACTTTCTTTTACTCCCTCCGATCCATATTAGTGGGCATAGCTTTGTCTAAATTCATATGTATCTAGTTAAGTATTTAGACTAGATACATGTGTATCTAGATAAAGTTGTGCCCACTAATATGGATCGGAGGTAGTATTTATATTTTATATAGGCAACTATACACTCTAAAACTTCTATCAAAGTATACATATGACCTCTAGAGATTTTTGCCAACATATTTAAGCATACCAACGTAGACGTGGACATATTAAATAAGTAAAGTACACTATGACACATATATTAAGAATGCATATTAATGAAAAAAGAGTGTGGTTTTATTTTATTTTCTTCGATCTAGGAAAGATTTATCTAAACAAAAAAAAAAAATACCGGCACAACTTTAGATGCAAAGTAAAATTTCAATGTATAGAGCGTAGGTTTATTTCCAGGATAGACGTGTGAACTGCAAAACATATGTGGATAATGTTTGTAGATATAAAACATATCAACTAATACGTCTTATCGATACAAAAATTTATAAATAAATAAAAATGTTTGGTATAAATGACCGCGAGACTTATAATAAAAGCGAGTTTGCACAGGGCAGAAACCAACCCAGGTGCATCAATGGAGACCAGTTGGGAGGTACTTCCAGTTTTGACAATAAATGAGTATCTCATGTAGCTAAACAATAGAGATAATGTTGTGCTACAAATATAGAGTAGCTAACACGAAGGCCAACCCGGCTACATTATGCTATTTTCGGATTTAGTTTTTCCTTATTTTACATCCACATTTTTATGTATATTTCGAAAATAAAATGTAAAGCATACTTACAATAAGAATGCAATCACACGTAAAATTCGAAATAAAAAATAAAAGGCATGGACTCATCTAGCGACTGACGCGACGGTAATAACAGAGAGAAAAAAACTGACAACCGCTCAACATTTAGATTTGTAGCGACGCAAAAAAAAATCCTAGGATCAAGCAAAAATTAGCGGATACAGACGGAAGAACACCCTGATGTCCGCTTTAAGCATCACGTTGTAGATGTCCTAAGATGTTTCTTAATTTAGATTCCTTGGTGATTTTCGTTTGAAATGTTGTTTTGTTCGGTTGTAAAGAGACGCTGCCTAAAAAATTAAATATCAATGTACACGTTGTTGTAAATTATTTTTTCCTTGTATGTATGTAACCATTATGTTGGGCTAGAATCAAATCGTTGCTTAAGTTCCTAATGTGGTTTGTTTTCGTTTGTCCTATATCATGTAGCGTAAAAATAAATAAATAAAGATATCTACGGTTCGAATTTTCCCATTCCGATTTCCGAAGGGTGAAGGTGCCGAGGCCCAAAATCCGCTATCATCACGTTGTCGCCTGATCGGAACCAGTGTTGCCTTACAGCAACAACGCGTGTATGCAGGACTTTGGTCATGCCACACAGGCAAGTCCTCAACTTGTACCATGCTTGTAGAACCTGATATTATGTCTCAACCTGAAGCTAGGAGTTCAGGACTCATACAACATGATCTCACACATTTGGAGATGGGGGTTGCTTCCGTTTTCAGTTCTTATTTTACTTGGAGAAGTTGTGGACTCATGCAACATCATATTATGTCTGACCTGAAGCTGCCAGAAATTATGGACTCATACAACCTGAATTTTTTCGAAGAAGAACACTAACTAAGCGAATGCAAATAAGTTTCACGAAAAAAAGGACTCACTGAATTTGTTTTGAACAAAGCCCGAAGCAGGCCGAAGCCCGAAATCCTCCAGTCCTCTTTTCCTTCTCAGCTAGGCTTCCACTGCTACCGCCAGCCAGCAGTTTCGCCCCAAATCGGAGCTCCCTCCCCACGTTCTGCTGCTCGGTCGGAGGGATGGGAGGCAGCAAGGCCGCGATGGCGGCGGTCCTCCGCGACGACGACCTGCTCCGCGAAATCCTGCTCTGCCTCGGCTTCCCGCCTTCCTCGTCCGCGCCGCGCTCGTTTCCAAGCGCTGGCTCGGCCTCGCCGCCGACCCCGCATTTCTCCGCCGATTCCGCGACCGCCACCCGCCCCGCCTCCTCGGCCTCTACATCCATGACGCTGTTGTAAAATAGCGCAGCAAAACGTAGATCAAACAAAGAACAAGAACACAGATTTTTACGTGGAAACCCTTACGGGAAAAAACCACGGAACGCACGAAGGCGTATCACTGTAATCGGGAGGAGTATTACAATGCACGAGATGACAAACCCTTCTCGTGCTATGGATCTGGTGGATCTCTCTCAATCTCACGATCTAATCTATGACTACCTCTAGCTATATATGGGGGGCAAACAACTCTCTGTCTTGGCGGACACGAAACGGAGTTGTAGACATGCCTTATTCCGGTAGGACTCCATATATGGTAAAACGGGATTAGGATTCGGAGCACAAGAAAAATAACACTCCACCTTGAGACGAATCCTCTATAACAGTCATAGATAGTATCAACTCCTCAATTAAAGTCAGCACAAGTAAACCTTGTGTCTTTAAACGTCCATTGGACGAATAAACTTCTCTCGAAGTCATATTGAGCAAATCAACGGTAGGTCGTCCAGAAAAGAAAACAACACATCTGTCAACAAAGCAGACATATGAAAGATGGATCTCCCAATAAAAGTCTGAGTCTGTGCCACTGACCTCCAAAACTGAAACTGCCAATCATCAAATGACATAAGTCATCATATCTCCTGTGGTGGCTGAACGAGCGCATAGCTCATAGTGCAACATCTTGGTGCACACAACAATGTGAAGAACTCATCTCATGAATCTGAACGTGCTACAAAACTGAAAGCACAAACCTCGGCAAACAATACTCATGCAAGAGCATCTGGTACGGATGGCATCTCGTACACCAAAAACTGTCGACGGTTAATGAAAAATCATGACATGGTCAAAACTGTCCCTGTAGAACAACTGTCGGATGAAGGAAACTCCTCAACATGCAACGGAGCATCAACTCTGCAATAGACCCCCATGAAAGAGCAAAGACAACCGAATTGCACTGTAAACTCAACAGTACTAAATGTTGTAGTATCTAGCAGAAACAAATCTCCTTGCACCATAAATGATCCTCATCACGAACTGAATAAAACCTTCACATGCATAACAACAAAAATCTCTGGAGAGAAAAGAGTATGCTGGCTACCAACAGGCTTAATAATCACCTCCTCCATAACATTTTTTTTCTGATAACTGAATTTTGTTCTTCATAAAATTGCAGCAATGTAATATCTTGAAATTGCATCCATAACATCTCCCATGTAAATTCCATTGAATACGAACAATTATAAAACTTACTTAAAATTCCAGCCTTCAAATATGATAACCCAATGAACGAACGAGTCGTCGTAGAACGCCGCATATAAAACCGGCTTAACGTTGAGCCCAAACTGCAGAACTGAATATCAAAACGATGATCATCTCAGCGGCAAATCATCGAACATAGGTGGTGCGGATAGAACCGGTATTGGGACCGGGATAGAGCACGGGTCAATGCTCGGGCTGAAAACAAATTGTTCACTTTGTCCATCTGTGCTAAAATAATCCGCATAATCGGCTTGCACCAACAACGCTCACATCTTGACTTGCCATAAGATAAATCTTGTGTCACGGCCCAACAACGGAAGATAATCCGTGTACAAATAGTACAAGCCAAGCAACAGAAAAATTTCCCAAAAGAAATTATTTATACAGAGCAAAGAATTGGATTGATAGCACCTGGTAATTGGGAGTGGATGGATGTAGCAATTCAGGATCTAATAAATCATCTTGCCTTCACGTGACGTAGCATGCACTCCTTGGACTTGATTGAATGGATGTGGTCTTCACGTAAGCAGCAGCACTTGTCTCCTCGAGACTGAATCTCTGGATCGATCTGATTTCTTCCTGCCGCATGCGAGCGGGCCTGTCCTCGTGGGATCTCACGGGCATCAACCTGGCCCGACTTGCACACGCACGAAAAACTACATGACGGAGCAAGTGATCTCGGCGTGACGCGACGGAACGACCGCGGCCAAAAACGAGAATCGCCAAGGGCGGCGCACGGAACGCCTAAGCAACTGCAAAATCTCCGTCTCCTAGATCTGATCTCATGAACGTACCTTGATCTTGTAAAGCTGCATGATGCCGCAAGACTGCGGCGGTTGATCCGATTGAACGCTGCGTCGTGCTGCCCGGGAGCGCAGCGGAAAGTCTCCCGAGCAGCGGATCGCCGAATCCTTCGGCTCTGATACCACTTGTTGTAAAACTGCGCAGCAAATATAGATCAAACAAAGAACAAGAACACAGATTTTTACATGGAAACCCTTACGGGAAAAAACCACGGAACGCACGAAGGCGTATCACTATAATCGGGAGGAGTATTACAATGCACGAGATGACAAACCCTTCTCGTGCTATGGATCTGGTGGATCTCTCTCAATCTCACGATCTAATCTATGACTACATCTAGCTATATATGGGGGGCAAGCAACTCTCTGTCTTGGCGGACACGAAACGGAGTTGTAGACATGCCTTATTCCGGTAGGACTCCATATATGGTAAAACGGGATTAAGATTCGGAGCACAAGAAAAATAACAGACGCCTGCTCCCCGCGGCCGCAGTTCGTGCCCGTCACGGAAGCCCCGGAGCTCCGCGGCGCCGTCAGCCGCGCCGGCTTCGACGACGGCGACCCTTCGACTGCCGAAACGGCCGACTCCTCCTCAAGGCCGGTGGGTTTCCCGTCGGACAGTACCTCGTGCGCAGTCCGCTGTGCTCGACGCGAGGCGTGGTCCCCGTCTCGCCACCGCTGCCGCAACTGCTCGATGTACCTGAATGGTTACGGCCCTTGATTCGCAGTGCATGCTTCCTGCCGAGGGACGGCAGCGACGGCGTCGTATTTGTCCTGGAATCTGGTGCTTGGGGTGAAGGCATCGTGGCTGAAGGACAGCTCCCTGTGCAGTAAGTGTTTGGATGGCGATGGTTGCCCATGGCAAGCTCTACATGGGTACTGACAATGCCTACATTTATGGGTTGAACTTTGTTGCTCCACGTCCACACTTCTTCACCATAAAGCTACCGGACGAAGTTGGCAACAGCGGAAACTACAAACTCTCGTATGCAGATGATGATGATGATGATGGGCTCCTTATCATCCATGGAGAGGGGTTTCTGCTTAGTGTCTGGCGCCACGAAACGGATGATGATGGTGAAGACAGTTGGGAGCTTGTAGACAGATTTCGTGTGCGCACGGCAGAAGATCGTGGTGAGGAGATTGTGATGGTCGGGGTAGGGGACAATGCTGAACTTGTCTTCTTGGGGCTGCAGGCAAGTAGGGCTATCATTTGTGTGAATCTGAGGAGCAGGAAGGAGATCATAGTACATGAGATGCCAGTGAGGAGATCGATGGGCTACATAACTGTCTTTCCCTTTATGACGGTTTGGCCTCCCGTCTTTCCAGCTCAGGTTGACGAAGATGATCACAGCGAATGATCTCACATTATTTGGTATGAACCCTTTCTACACCAGCTATGACTTATGGTTGAACCCTTCTTTGCGTATTATGAGATACTGCGAATGGAATCGAAAGCAAAAGATTTTGAGTAGGTATGATGTGACTTGCTGCCCCTTAATTGTTTATAGTTTGTGGCATTAGAACCTTATTTACTCCCAGAAGAAAAAAGACTCTGCTCCAAAAAATGCATAATTTGGCTGCTCAGCCATTTGAGTATCATGTCTATGTGCATGTAATTTGTTTCATCATCCAGGTAAAGGCCGTGAAGTCTATTTACAACCACAACTTAGAATGCACAACCTGGTCACGGGAGTAGCAGTAGATACAGATGTATTCAGAACCTAGAATTCTTACCACGAAAGTCCTGCATTGTTCTGCAAATACAGATGTATGCACAACCTGGGATTCCTACCACAGTAGGGTCAACTTACATAATTCTGAAGTTATTAAATATAAAACAAAAGTTGTCTGACAGATAAATCATGTGAACTGAAAGTTCTATTAAGCTGCACGTATCACTTCATGCTCTGCAATTCCTCTCTTGAGCTAAATTATGTCACCCGTTAATAATTTGGATGCATGATTTTGTTTGCTGGTGTTATTTGCCTATCACTGCCGAATATCGTCATCAAGACCATACTGTTCCTTTTGCAAGAAGTGTCTGGAACAGCGTCCGGTCGTCCCGGGTATTCAGTGGACAAGCCGAACGGGTGCAAGGAATTTCTTTGGCTTCCTTTAGAGTTCCGTAACATCATTTTGTTTGCTGCTTCATCGTACCGGAAGAAGAACGATGGATGCACCAAATTGTCCAGAAGCACCAGATTGATGCATGCTACATTTGTCCGAACTTTGTCCGAAACCGGGATTAAAACTTGTTATTGGTATGTGTTTTATGTACTAGTGTTTGTAGCCGTAGCGCTGTGTCCCAGGCCATGCTCTGCACTCTGTAGTTTCACTTAGATGACTCAGACTTTGACCCTAACGCTTGAGAAGAATTCAGTAAGAGAGAGTACCACCGTTACAAGTGACGTGCTTTTGTTTGGCAGGAGAGGAGTATTTCTGTGCAACTTTGTTTGGGGGGAATTTCTATGCTTACTGAGCACGTGACCTTGGAGTATTTCTGTGCTACTTTGATTAGGATCATGCTTACTGATTACGTGACATTTGTCTAGGGGAATTTTTGTGCTTACTGATTAGCAGCAGCTCTCTTGGAGCTCTTTGGCTGGCGTACCGTAGCTGGCCCACGCCTCGTCAGCCGCTTGCATGCCTTCGTTGACCAGCTTCTCGTTCATGGGGGCACGACGACGGCAAGCGTCATGCCGGCGGCCGAATTGCATTTGCTGTAGCTAGGTCAGGGCTGGGAAAGAAGATGTCGCATACGCTTTGTACGTACTTTTTTCAGCGGCTTGGAGTACACACATTTTTTGAACCTGAGACGTATATGATTTTTTTTCCTGTTGATCTTCTAGACGGCTTGCCATGTTTCTCTTTGTCACGACGGCAGTGGGATTTTTTTTCCTGGGTGTTCGACGGCGAACTTTCAGAGCGGGTTTCCCATTGGTATAACAACTCGTTATCCTCGGTTATTGTCTTTCTTAGTTGCTGTTGTAAAGGACCTTGTAATCCATATGCAAATGATTTTTTTTAATTGTAACTCATGTTTAACTGGGAAAATCCTAGTTACAACTCACGTGTAACCATGTATAATTGGGAAATTTTATTTTATTTGTAATTCATGTGCAAAACATTTACAACCGAAAAAACCTCAGTTGCAACCTATTGCAAGCCATGTGCAACTGAAGAGAATGTACAACTCACATATGACACGAATCACGATGTAAATCTAACGGGATTAGAGTTGAGTGAGCTCTAACTTTATTCTCACTCAAGTGAGAAATAGCAAACCGAAACAAATATTACAAATAAACACGCAGAAATTGTCAAATACAAGTGCAAGGTGCAAGAAGGTTTATTTCGACCCATGCCCCGGCCGAGGGCGCTGACACGTATAACCTAAATATATTAAGTTCGTGCAAAACCACGCCCTCACAGTGAGCCAGCGCCTCGCGCCACTGTTCCTGGAACAGTAACGGGAGTTACTGTTCCCGCTACAGTGCGCGACACGCTCCACACCGTCCACTGTCGATCGAACGGTTCACACGATTGCTCCATGTCACCCGCAAACCATTTTGCAAAAAACAACTCGGAAAGCGAGAAATTGCCCCGCAGTCCAGATTTTAACGCTCTGAAGGACCTACTTGTGATTTCAAAAAACTCGAAGGACTTTCCCGTAAAACCGCCAGCAAATCCCCCACTTCCTCTTTCTCCTCCGCATGCGACGCCGGTGTCGCCGCTGCCGCCGACGCTCGCCGCCGCAGCTCCGCGCCTCCCCGCTTGAATCTACGCTTACCACGGCCTCCGCCGTCGCACCCTCTCCTTCCTCGCCGCGAACCGCCTGCCGAAGCGCCGCAGACGCGTCGGAATCGACGCTCCCGTAAGCTCGCTTCCGCCGCCGCGTTCGACCGCTGCCGCGGAAGCTCCGGCGACCCAAAAAAAGATGCTGCGCCGCCGCTCCCGGGCCCCAGCCTCCACGCGCCTCCGGCGAACTCACGTGCCTGGCCCATTTCGCGCTGACGCGACGACGGCATGCTCCGCGCCGCCGCGGCAGTGGCACGACAGTCCATTGCTGACGTCGTAGTGACGTCAGCGTGGGCCCCAACAGTCAGACGATTTTCTTTTCGCAAAAAAAAAAGGAAAATGATCAACTGCTTACATGTGAGCCCCAAAAAATTATACAAATTGCATAAAACAAAAAATGTTACAAATTCAATAACTTTAAAACTATCCACCGGGAAAAAAAAAATATATATATATAACCCTAAAAAAAAACCTCACTACTTAGGGTATATGATATAATTTCAAATTTAAATATTTTCAAAATTTAAAGGACTCCCAAATCTCACCATCTCATAAAACAAGTTCGATAACTTTAGACCTATCCACAGGAAAAAAATAAAAAATATATCAATAATATCACTAAAGAAAAAAGGCTCACTACTTAGGGTATATGAAAGAATTTAAAATTTAAATGTTTCCACAATTTAAACGACTTCCAAATCTCGCCCGGAAAAAAAAAATATATATATAAAACCCTAAAAAAAAACCTCACTACTTAGGGTATATGATATAATTTCAAATTTAAATATTTTCAAAATTTAAAGGACTCCCAAATCTCACCATCTCATAAAACAAGTTCGATAACTTTAAGCCTATCCACGGGAAAAAAATAAAAAATATATCAATAATATCACTAAAGAAAAAAGGCTCACTACTTAGGGTATATGAAAGAATTTCAAATTTAAATGTTTCCACAATTTAAACGACTTCCAAATCTCGCCGTCTTACAAAGTAAAAACTTTAAAATATATCAGAAATATCACAAAAAAAAACCTCACTACTTACAGCACGTGAAAGAATTTCAAATTTACATATTTTCAAAAAATAAATGACTTTCCAATCTCACCGTCTTATAAAGTAAAAATAATCCACATCTAACCTATTTTAAACCGTAGCCTTCATTTCAATTTCAATAATTTTCAAACCAACATCATTTTCCAATACGTACATTCTCAAATTTGAATTATACCACACATCCGCGACGTACAAATTTGCATATTTCGAAAATTTAAATGCCTTCTAAACCTAGCCATTTCATAAACGTCAAAATAATTCAAATTTACATAACTTACCAATTTGAACAACTTTCCACAGCTACACAATCTTTTAGCCATACACTTTCTTCCAATTTCATTAATTTCCAAACATTCAAAAAAAAATACCCACAATTTTAAATTTGAATTTTACCCACACACGCGCGGCATCGCTGCGCAAATTTACCTAGTTGCATGTATAGTCCCTCAGCATCTCGTGCATCTCGGCAGCCTCATCTTGGTGCTTCGTCGCCGGGCGCATCTCCACTGTTGTTTGCGTGAGCCTCTGGCGCTCCCAACGGCGCCAGCCTTCCCCGCATCTTCTGCGTCAAGCACCGCAACTCCGGGAACTGCCAACGGGTCTCGGCCGGTTAACAAGCGGGACAAGGAAAACGGTGCACACACATATGAATATACCCATGCACGTCGAAGAGGAGCTCACCATGCCTAGCACAAGCAACGGTGGGAAGGTGAAGCGCGAGCACCAAGGAGAAGAGCATGGCAGCCACGAGAAGGCCAATGGCGGCACTAACCATTTTGCAGTTTTGTGTGTAGGATCAGTCACTCACCGGTTGAGGAAGAGAGAATTGGGGTTGTTTGGCCTTTTGTAGGGGTGAATTAGCTGGTGGGAGCTGGCTACCTAGCTGGGATGGACAACTTTTTGCATCTACCAAACGCAGGTCCTTTGCTCGACATGGCTAGGCTGGCCATTTCATTTTAGATCCAATGGCACCTAGAGAACATTTGCCTAATAAACGCTACGATTTGTTAATTTATGGCCAATTCGTGTTGAGAGTACAACCAAATATCGCAGGACATAAGTAATGTACTAATGTCTAATCAGCATCTTGATGGGTTCCTATTCAGTAATATACTCAGAATTTCGTCCTTCAATGCAGTGTAAGATCAGGCTTCCCCGTGAGGCCGTGACCTCATGGGAGGGATAGCCTCTCAAGGGCGGTAAGAAAGTAAGCCATGATCGTCAGCCAATTGTTCTCTCAAATTATGAGCATCTCTATTGAAGTTTGGAAAGATGAATGTCTATGTGATCATACAAACACCCGTATAAAAAGATTCCCTTCTAAACCCTCCCAGTTTTTTCAGTGAAGTGTATAAATATATGGCGTATATATTCTCTCTCCCATATATTAATAATATCTTTTAATTACCAATTTAACAACTTTATTTTTAATGGCTATATTTCCAATGTACAAGATGTGTGACTCATCTTGGTGCACAAACAATTTTCAGCAACCCTATCTCTATCTATATCTCTTTGTCTCTCGACGTCGACCTAACAGCCGCCTCCATCTGCTTGTTCTTCAACCCGCTCCAGGCCATCCTGTCGAACTCCTCTCTCGGTTTTGGAGGCTGTCACTGGAGAGGTTGTGGATATTTTAGGCAGCCTGGAGCACGTTTTTGTGCCTGCTTTGTCTATATTTGGTTTCCACACTGCTTTCTACATACCACTAGAGATGCTCTGAACGAATGTATCAGTACAAATAGTGTGCTAAATCATCATAAAAATACACCAAAGTTACGGGAAAATAAAATCTGTTCAAGTAATACCAGATCGGCATCCAGGTGAGCGCTGCACCCGCTTATGGATTCTGCCCTGATGAAGGATCAGTGTCGACATGACCTAAAATATCTCAGTGTGTGTGTTCAGTCTATGGATGGGGCTGATTTGCTTCGGTATTCAGATGAGTGCTATGCTGCTGATTTTCCCACACTTAGAATTAACCAAGTCGCCATGGCCATCTTTCGGTTATGGGGATGAGTTAGCTCGAGTTTGATATCTAATTATTCGACCTGGAATTTAAAGGTAATTGCAGTCAACTATGCTATTTGGCAAATCACGACGTATTAGTTGAAGCACAATTACCTGGAATTACCTTAATTTCATACTCCCGTGCTTACAGGGAAGTGGAGAGTTATAGAACAATTGGATGGACATACAATGTTCAGAGTTAATCACTAGAATTTCACAAGATTGACCGTACAAATAATTTTGATGCATCTGCAAATACTAGATGTTAAGTTCAGGGCTGTGTCTTAGCTAGATGAGTTAACTATTGATTACCAAAAAAGTTCTGTACGAGAACTGTGAGGATTTTGCTTATGTGATTAGCTTGTTGTACTGCTGTTTACAAATCTCTGCTGGAGTACTTACACAAATGAAAATTGACTCTACATGTCGGTCTGGGCAGCTGCTGCGTGGCGCGGGCATAATTCTTCAACAGGAACACATCCTCTCTGCTGTCATTTGATTCCGTTATTGTGATGTTAACAACAGCTGGGAGCAGTGAAACTGACTGGAATTGATTCGATTGTGCAGGCACCATACTGCAAGAGACAAGCAACCACCGGGCGTTGTTCGAAGTTGCCAAAAGATGGTACATTGATATAGTTTGCCACAGGGATAAGATAGAAAAGCTTTTAGATCTTTTCCGGAACATCAAAGGTTGGCAGATTATCCAAATATATTGTATGAGAAAAGTTTGGAGATGTTTCGCCGGCTGAGAATTTTGATTTAGCTGAAATTGACTCGAGCAAATTCGGTGGGAAATGGCAAGGCAGGGAAGCTATTTTCATGAGGTGGAATATGGCGAAATTGCTGGAGGGTAATAAAGCATCTGCGAACTGTAGGAAGAAGGTAAGCTATTTATACTGGTTTTCGTCAAATAGGTCTATCATTTCATTTAGTTATTTTCCGCTCCACAAAAATGGTCAAAAAGTCTATCATTCCATTTAGGACTGAAGATGGGGGGCCATATGTGATGGTTTCTTTTATGTATATACAGATTGGGAAGATGGACCTGAAGGCGAGGAGCCTGCAGCCGAGCGCGAAGGCAGGTTTGCTAGCTACGCTGGGGGAATAGAAATAAGACCTCAACACTTAAGTACATTCTGTTGTAGCATGTCACTTATGTCAAAATAAATGATCCTTTATATGTTGCATATAAGCATATGTGAACAATATCGAGCTCTTAATATTCTGATAGCTATGTATATATTTCCTTTTTATTCGATACTTGATATTCGCTGATTGGGTTGGTGTTGAAATGATGACCAATTGGCATCTTCTCCGTGGAGAAGCGGGTTGAACATCTTTAAAAGTGCATAGATCCCGTAGCAACGCACGGGCATTGTGCTAGTACTAATAAAATGGCTCTGTTCGGTGTAATGTGTACCTCATCTTGATCCCTCACATTCCACTAGCAGTAGAAGTTGCTCTCACAATTCATTGTTAACAGAGAACATCGCTTCCTAATTTTGCCGTAGATTTCTTCAGTGGCGAGCATAAACGGTGTCACTATGTCTCGGAGGCCTACCAGGGACTGACGAGCCTGGTTTAAATTTGGACGCCTCGTGCCTTGCAAGCTCGGGCGGCACAGGACTGTTGCTCTGCACGAGCATCTGCTTAAGATCATAGAAAATGTCAGTGTTCTCTAAAGTCAGAAACGAGGTCGCGAGCCCCTTCTTCCCTGCACGCCCCGTCCTCCCGACCCGGTGCGTGTACGCATCGATCGTGCTAGGCATCTCGTAGTTGATCACGTGAGCCACGTCCGGCACATCGATGCCGCGGCCGGCGACGTCGGTGGCCACGAGCACGCCGAACCTGCCGTTCCTGAACCCGTCGAGGCTGGCCTCCCTCTGCTCCTGCGACTTCCCGCCGTGCAGCGTTGTCACCCGGAACGATGATCCTGCCCTCTCGAGGTCCCTCGCGCAGCTGTCGACGGACCTCTTGGTGTTGCAGAAGACGATGGCCGTCTTGTCGTCGCCGAGATCTCGGAGTAACCTCTGAAGCCGCGGCGTTTTCTCTGAGTCCTTCACCATGATCACGTTCTGGGTCACGAGGTCCGTGGCCTTGCCGACGGTGACGACCACCGGGTTCCGGAGGTACTTTTTCGCTAGCCGCTCCACGGCCGCCGGCATGGTGGCGCTGAACATGTGGGTGGTCCTGTACACTTTCTGTTCATCCCCTTTTCATCAGCGTTCTCTGGTTTCAGGTTGCTCGACGGCATGGCGTCGAGCACGCCCACGACCTGCGG
Source organism: Poa pratensis (assembly GCA_947311845.1). NCBI lineage: Eukaryota > Viridiplantae > Streptophyta > Magnoliopsida > Poales > Poaceae > Poa > Poa pratensis. Next base: position 5,624,163 of record CAMZMU010000037.1, read on the forward strand.
CTCGAACCCCATGTCGATCATCCTGTCGGCCTCGTCGAGCACCACGTAGCTGCACCGGTTGAGCACCGCATACCTCCTCTCCAGGCAGTCCAGGAGCCGCCCCGGCGTCGCGATGACCACCTCGCAGCCCTGTCGGATCTTGAACCCCTGCTCCTCGATTGACTGGCCGCCCACGACGGACACAACCCTGATGCCGAGGTAGGCCGCGAACTTCGCCGTCTCCCTCTCGATCTGCTGCGCGAGCTCGCGGGTCGGCGCCATGACGAGCGCGTACGGACCCTCCGCCGCGTCCGTCTCGCTGATGATCGGCGGCATGCGCGCGACGTATGAGAGCATGGGGAGCACGAAGGCCGCGGTCTTGCCGGACCCCGTCTGGGCGACGCCGATCACGTCGCGCCCCTGGAGGCCGAGAGGCACGGCGGCCATCTGGATCGGCGTCGGCGTCCCGTACCCAGCCCTGTCGACCGCGCGGAGCAGCTCGGCGCCGAGCCCGCTCTCCGCCCAGCTCCGCATCGGGCGGGGCGCGCCGGAGGAGGAGCCCTTGTAGGAGATGCCATGGTCCTCGCACAGGATCCGCCAGTCCCGCTGCGTCATCTCCTCCACCGCCTTGTCCGTTCGGTGCCTGTCCACGCGCATGTCCAGGGCGTCGTACGCCACGGCGGGGGCAGAATTCTTGTGGAGCGCGGCGGCCGCGGACCTCTTCTGCTCTCGGCGGTCGATGCCGGCGAGGAAGCCGCGGCCGTAGAGAAGCAAGGGAGCGTTCGGCGGCGACCGGTGGAGCGAGTCGCGGCTGGTGTCCTCCGTGCTCTCCCAGTCGAAGCGGAACCTGTCTCGGGGCTTGGCGACCGGCTTGGGCCTCTGGTTCTTGGACGAGGCCAGGTACTGCTCCTTGATCGCCTCCAGCTCCTTCTCCCGCGCCCTCTCCGCCATCTTCTCCGCACGTTCTTTCTCCCTGCTCTCCCTGGCCCGATGTTCACCGTGGTACGGATCTCCGTCGCGGCATCGGCCCCGGCCGGAGGAGGAATTACGAGGGGTTTTGGACGGCGAATTGAGGCGCGGGACGGAGTGGAGTGGGGAACGGTGCTGGTCGGCGACGGCGGCCTTGCGGCGCTCGAGGGCGAGGCGCTGGCGCTTCTCTCGGGAGAGGAACACAGGGCTCGGCTCCGTGGCGTCCAAAGATCGCTTCATGGCGGCGGCGACGGGAGGTCGATCTGGAGGGACAGCTGGACAGGTGGGGATTGGTACCTTTGTAAAAGGCTGGAGTGCTCGTCTCCGACTCGGACACCGTGTCCGGTCCGGTGCGCACCCTGCACTCACCTCCTGACGAGAAGAGACCGGACGATCGATTCAAGCCAAAGTGCCGATCAAAATTGGAAGCCGAAGACGAACCGGCGGTGGTAGTGTGGATCTTGATTCAATCGATCCTATCGGGACTCTTCCTATAGTCCATGACTTCGTGGTCCAGACGCCCAGGTAGGCCAGCCCACTCCAACTCTCCAAGCGGCAAGCAGCTGGCTGATGGGCTGTCTGGTTTATTTTGGTGGGAAGATGGCCTGCTAAGTTATTTATCGTATAAGTATTTGCTATATTTTTGTAGATATGTCAATTAACTAATGTAGTGGCGAGACATATAAACTAATTAAAAATAGTAATAAGACTATAAACAATGTCAAAGAAGATATTGTATGGTGTGTTTAAGCTACATGATTCATTTCCTATAAATTCCAACGTGTATGTCTATGGCTCACAAAAAAAAAACATCAATACGTAACAAATCTAGCCGCTTAAATGCACGAGTTGGCCTACTTCTTTCTATTACCTACCCAATTAGTCATCTTGTGACAATCCTTTGTATATGGTCTTCTGTTTTCACATATCTAAGGTGCTTTACGAACAACCTAATACATTAAATGAAAGGTTTTACAACGAAGTCTACCAATGTTGAATTACTCAAGATGGACATATAAATCATCCACATCATTCTCTATATTCTGGTGGAGTATCACCCAATGCTAATGTAGGGGCCGACCATATGAAAAAAAAAGATAATATAGCGCGCGGAAAGTACATGTTTCTAACGGCCTATGCAGCATTGTATCTAAAGCTAAGATATTAGATATCCAAGGGAGAGTCTATTTGGCACTCACTGTTTTCCAATTCGCCATAGGTCATTGTTTTTTACAATCATAAGATGACATGTGGGCATTTGATCGTTTGCTATTTCATCCGAAGTCAAACTTTTACATGTAATTAATTGTGTATATACATATAATTTACTCGACACCCTATTCAGCACCCAGGGTGTTGAAAATCCACCTATATATATAAAAAAGTCAGCATAAAATGCAAAATTTGAGTCATAATAACATAAGTCACAAAAAACAATATAATATGCGTATGTTAGTCCTATTTTTATAACGCCGCGTTTATGTCATGTAAGTGTTTTCTTACGTTCTCCTTAACTTCAGATGTAAGGCAGAATTTACGCGACTTTAAAATCATTTACGGCTGTGAAGATACAAGGTGGGTGTAGAATAAATATTCTACTTATGTGACTCAAATAGCGCGTCCTTATAATTTACAATGTATTCAATTATATTTTTATATATACATGTAATTTTATTTTTACGTGTTAGTGGGATAGTAATTACTAATCTACGTGTAGATACTAGAGTAAATGGGATGTAATTTGTGCCACACAAGATATCGATATTGTACAATGTGTGGAATGAAAACAAAACATCGGCTGTCAAATATGTGATCTAGACGCCGTCACTACTGAGGTCATGTGCGATCCAGCCGGACGGGCTGAGGGCATGTACAATGGAGAAAATAGACTTCTCTTAATTTTTAAGTGATCATCCTTGAGCTAAAGAAAGTCAATCATCTCTGTTTTATTATGTCGCCTCCAACTAATAAAAGTCCGACATGTCATCCTTAAGATAAAGCTGACATACCGTACTTACCCTGAAGGTAAATGGACTGCCCGCGTTTCAAGAGGGAAAACGCTTGTTATCACCCGGGGGATCGCGCGACTCGCGTCCCCCGGCTCGGTTGCGTGACACGTGCCCCACGAGGCCCACCACCGCTCGCCTTCCGGCTTCCTCACCTTATCCTCCCGACGAGCTCCTCCTCCTCTCGACCGGCTTCGCTCCTCCGCCTCCCAGCCCTGGCCCCGCCGCCGCCTAGGGTTTCGAGGGCCACCATGTCGCTCCTACGGAGGCGAAAGCAGCCGCAGCCGCCCTGGCCCCGCCATGTCGCTCCTACGGAGGGCTCGTGCTCGCCCGCGGGTTCCTTGTGGCGGCGCCCGTCGCCGCCCTGGACCAAGCCCCGCGTCACCGCCGACCAAAGAGGTCTCGCGCCGCCATTGCCATGGCCGAGGCCCGCCCGCCGTGCTCCTTCCAGTGCGCCGCGGCGCGCTGACGGCTGCTACCATAGTTGGGGCGCTCTGGCGGGGCTCCGCCGCCGCGACCCATCCCCGGCCCTCCACGTCGCCGCCCCGCCGCCGGCAGCCGAGCGCCGCCCCGCCGTCCCCACGCGGTGCTCCCGACCCTTCTCCAGCCCGCCGTCCCCGTCCCTCGATGTCGCCGCCCCCGCACCCCTGCTCATATGTGATGCTTCTGCTGCAATTTTGATTGTAGCAATTTTATTTTTTTGGCTATATGTGGTGCAAACTTTTGTAAGATTTGTAGCAATTTTATTTCTCATTTATCGCAAATCCCCAGAATGATTGTAGCAATTTGTCCCCTTAGATGATTTTTTTTTTTAACATGATGCAAATTTTTGAAAGATTTGTGGCAAAACAATTCCTCTTTTAATGCAAATTGTAGCAAATTTATTTTCACATTCTGCAACTTTTCTCTAAGAGATGCTGTAAAACTTTTAGTGTTGTGCAAATTTTGAAAAGGGTTGTAGCAAAGAGGTTGTAGCAAAATAGCACAAAAAATTGCTACTCTCGAGCTGACGATGCTGCCGACGGTATCCGGCAATGCTACGAACGGACCCTACCGACGTCTCGCAGTGTTGCTACCGACGAGCAGGCGATGCTACCGACAGCGCATGTCATTGCAACCGACGAGTCGGCGATGCTACCAGGTGTGGGCGACGTTGCTACCGACGACGCATGTCATTGCTACCGACGATGCTACCAGGTGCGGCCGCGATGTTACTGACGCCGCGCGGTTTGCTCCGTAAAAGCATCTAAGATAGTGCGAGCTGGCGATGCTACAAATATAACTTTTTTCTCCATAGAATCATTTGCTACGAGCAGCACAAATTTTTTGCTACGAATAAAATTTTTGCTCCGTAGAAGAATTTTGTGAGATTTGAGAGAAAATTGGAATTTTGCTACAATAGTACAAAATTCTTATTACAAACGAATCGTTTTTTTTTGCTTTATTGAAGCATTTTGCGGGATTTCGGTGAGAATTAGATTTTTTTTGCTACAATAGCATAAATTTCTTATTACGCGCGAACCGCTTTTACTTCATAGAACCATTTGCGGGGGATTTTGGTTGAAATCGGACTTTTGGTACAATAGCACAAAATTCTTATTACGCGCGAACCGTTTTTGCTTCAGTCAACCAAAAGCGGGATTTGGTAGGATTTGGGGTTAGCGAGGAGGACACGTGTCGGCAGGGGGACCCGGGGATTTTTCCCCAGATCCCCCGGGGACGCCTAGCACTATCCTTTCAAGAGTACGTGTACCCGTGTATCGCCGTATGCAACTGACAGAGTGACACCGCTCCCTCCGTCCCTCGCATGCATGGCACGCGGCAGCACCGGATCCGATCGATCACGCATGTGCATCATGCTTCCTAGCTTGCTCGCTGATTAATTTTGGGAAGATTTTGTTGCAAATCTGTGGCAAAATATCAGCGCCTGATTTGATTTTGGATTCTGAAGGTGGCTCGTAATCGAGAAACCGTCCAACCCGGCCGGCCGGCCCACGGTATTTCGCGCCCATATAAGTAACATCCCCGCACTGGCACGTCACATTCCCCCGCAACAGACTCCATCGATTTGCATGCAACAGAAGAACCGACCCCGGTCGATCCATCGATCCACTGATCAGCGGCGCCCAAAGCGCTCACTCCAAGATTCGGCGGCGCGATCTCTCTCCGGCCCGGCGTCGCGGTGATCGCCTGATCGTTGATCGTTGGGATCATCAGTAAGTCCGAACGTCCGGCAGGCCGGCAGCCATGATATCGTGGCACGACCTGTACACGGTGCTGGCGGCGGTGGTGCCGCTGTACGTGGCGATGATCCTCGCCTACGGCTCCGTGCGTGGTGGCGCGTCATCACCGCCGACCAGTGCGCCGGCATCAACCGCTTCGTGGCCGTCTTCGCGGTGCCGCTCCTCTCCTTCAAGGTCATCTCCGCCAGCGACCTCTACGCCATGGACCTCCGCTTCGTCGCCGCCGACACGCTGCAGAAGCTCCTCGTCCTCGCCGCCCTCGCCGTCTGGTCCCGCCTCCCGGCCTCGGCGCGCTGCCCCGCCGGGCTCGAATGGTCCATCACGCTCTTCTCCTTCTCCACCCTCCCCAACACGCTCATCATGGGCATCCCGCTGCTTGTTGCCATGTACGGCCAGCACGCCGGCGACCTCATGGTGCAGCTCGTCGTGCTCCAGTGCATCGTCTGGTACACCCTGCTGCTGTTCCTGTTCGAGTTCCGCGCCGCGAGGGTGCTCATCGCGGGGAGGTTTCCGGCCGTGGACACCGTGCGTGTCGACCCGGACGTGATGTCGCTCGACGGCAGCCAGGCGGAGGCGCGCGCCGAGGTGGCGCCCGACGGGAGCGTGCGCATGTCCGTCGTGCGCCGGTCCACCGCGGCGTCGATCTCCCGCCGGTCCCTCCATTCGCCGCGCCCGTCGAACCTCACAGGCGTCGAGATCTACTCGGTCAGCTCGTCGCGGAACCACACGCCCAGGGGCTCCAGCTTCACCAACGGCGACTTCTCCGCCACCACCGGCGGTGGCGGTGGCGGCGTCAGCGCGCTGCCCCCCGCGGTGCGCATGTCCAGCTTCGGCGCGGCGACCTGTTCTCCTGCACTCGTCCACGCAGCACACGCCGAGGCCGTCCGCCAGCTTCGACGACCACAACGCGCCGCGGGGCAGATCGGCGGCGGCGGTGGCCCCTGTCGACGACCCCAGGGACAACCTGCACATGTTCAAGTGGAGCTCCGGCGGATCGGCCGCGTCGGAGGTGAGCGGCCTGCCCGTGTTCCGCAGCGGCACCGCCAGGGAGAGCGGCCGTCGGTTCGGCCCTCCGACGCGCCGTCCATCGACTCCGCCTCCTCCAGACGGCCGGGCGAGCGCGTCAAGTCCGAGGCAGCCGAGCAGGAGGCGCTGGCGACGCTGGAATCCGGCACGACGGAAACAGAGCAGGATCAGCCTGCGAAGGACGGGGAAAACAGCGGCGCGATGCCGCCGACGGGCGTGATGCTGCGGCTGATCCTGACGATGGTGTGGCGCCGGCTGATCCGGAACCCCAACACGTACGCCAGCGTCGTTGGCCTCGCCTGGTCGCTCATCGAATTCCGGTAACAACAAATTTCTCCGTCGAGCCTCCGATGATCTTTCTCGCCGGTCAATTGGCTCTGAAGAACTGACATACTAATATGTTGGCTGCAGGTTCCACGTCACCCTGCCGGCCATCGTGGCCAATTCTATCTCCATCCTGTCTGACGCGGGGGTGGGGATGGCCATGTTCAGTCTGGGGCTGTTCATGGCGATGCAGCCCAAGATCATCGCCTGCGGCAACTCCGTCGCGGCGACCACCATGGCCGTCCGATTCCTCGTCGGTCCCGCGGTCATGGCCGTCGCCTCCGCCGCCGTCGGGCTCCGGGGCACGCTGCTGCGCATCGCCATTGTCCAGGTACGTACCTGTCCCCTGCCGGGCCGACCCATTCTTGGACTTGGCTCACGATTCCAATATCCAACTGAGTACGTGACATGTTTCTGCGTAGGCCGCTCTGCCGCAAGGGATCGTGCCGTTCGTGTTCGCCAAGGAGTACAACCTCCATGCCGCCATTCTTTGCACCGGGTAAGTCATTGGTGAACCATCTCAAATTTGTTTGACAGATAAAATTGCTCCATTTTTCATTGCTTAATAACAGGGCAAAACCCTGGTAGCAGCCATTGACATTTTATCTCATGACAAGCTAATCAGGCACAGGGAGTGTCTGAAATGGATAAGGTGCTAATTGTTTTACCTGACTACACCACTGCAGGGTCATATTTGGCATGCTAATAGCTCTTCCGATCGCCCTGGTCTACTACATAATCCTTGGGCTGCTATGACCGATATATGATGGGTCATGCTCATGCATCAACGGATGTTCCTATAAGGTTTCTCACCATGTTAGAGACCAAATTGATGGTGTGCTTTTTCAAGTAACATCGATTCGTGCACACATTCGCGAATCACTTCTGTTATGGCTGAATTCCTTCTGCTCAGGAATGAGAAGGACGGACGGCCCAAGATCACCGGGTGAAAAATTTCAGACATGTTTAGAATATACAAGTTAGCATAAAACAGGTTGTTTCCTGCAGGAGTAGAGTACAGATTTGATAAATAAGAAAGAGGTGGGAATTAGTGGAATATATACATTATGTTTCTTTTCCATTAACATGATGTAAATGTCATTAAAAAGACAGAACTGCCTAGCAACGGCGGTGGCAAAATAGTGCTAGCCCGGCCAGATTACTCATATTCTCTCTCTAATATGCATGCTAATGATACTAACACATGCGTTACCTCTCTCCTACATGCATGTAGCTCATGTTACAAGGAACCATGATATCATCAAAGTAATTTTTAATTTCAAACTTCTAACAACTTTTATGTCTTCCAACGCTAATTGGATTGACGCTCTGATTTCACCGTCCTCGGTAATATCTTCGCAATTAGGTCTCATATTGGCATGTTCAGATAACCATTTTTTTCTCATTGGTAACTTACTTGCCCGATTACACAGTACTTAGCTGTCAAATTATGATAACATAGTTGACAATTTATTGTATTTCTAGATAATTACATCTTGGTTATCCAAGGTAGAGCACACGGTCAGCACCTTATCATGGGCTGCCGAAGGAGACCTGCTTAGATTTCGTTGTTGTCTTGCACTTCACATTTGTACAATAATTATGTTGTTTATGTCATAATATATATTGAGCCCTTTAAGAAAAAGGAATGTATCAAGTTATTTGTTTACAAATGTAAAAATGCAGTGTTGTGCCAGTGATAATATATGTCTATAATAGTATTTTTTCAGTGTTCTAATGATAGAATATATGCATGTCTTAAATGTCACTGGCCTAGAGGCAGGTGCGAGCGTGCGGCCTCACTATTAATATACGTTTGCACAAAGTTCTTGCAATTCCCATTTGTATTATACATTTGTAACTGGGTAGAGAGCAAGTTAATTCTTTTGCAGTACATGCTTATGGGTCTCTCTCTCTTCAAATAAAAAAGTGCGATAGAGAAACGAGATTGTATGGAGCACTATCTTTTTTTATAATGGACATATCTTTACCAAAATGACCATGGGTATTAATTCTCTAAACCAAGCCTCTACAATAGAAATGGTCTACTAGTGTGTGTGGTAAAAAAGTTCAATTTATTTCCAAACTATGGCTAAGGAGAATCCACAATTTGCACTATTAGTTCAGAGTTCCTAAATTGCAATGTCGTGCGTCAAATTGCCCGGATCGTAAATTAATTAATTACTATTGATTGATGAACATGCATTTGTGTGCATACATTAATTTGCTTACTTATTTGGCCAACACCATTTGAATGCAATTGACAGGTGCATTCCTAATAGCTGGTTACGAGTTCTGTTTTTTGTTTGTTGATCGGAATCTGGGTAAGCTCAAGCACAACCTGAGGACTCAAGGACACCGCAGCGGGGATGTAATGTTGTCATATCGATTTAAAATGAACCGTTATTTCCATTTATATTAAACTTTTTTAATTTCCTCATAACTAACCTTTTGAGTAAATGTATATCTTTCTATTCATACATTTTTATGTATTATTTTCAAGAAAAGTAGCTATACATTCATGTTCGTACATGGTCCACATTTTTTCGATTTTCTTACATATTGTTCATGATTAATATATGTTCTTATACTAAAAGGAAACTGTATTTTTCATCTTTTTAAATTTAGTTTGAGAAGTTAATTCTTTGTAATAAAATGGATTTACCATGACTTTTAACAAACCAATATTGTTAAAGTACTCTACAATTTAATTTATGCTTCGTAATGTATAGTATCTTAATTAAGTATGTACCAATATTTGCAGAGCGTACTATTGTGTACAAATTTAACAAATAGATTGGTATTATGTGTTATTATATAGACATTGTAGAATATATGAGTTGGTAACAAGTACTTCCTCCGTTTATTATAAGATGTGTTAGATATTTCACTATATATGTACTAATACGGATTGAAATGAGTGTATCCACGCACTAAAACGTGTCTAGATAGATCTGTTTCAGAAAAAAGCTAAAACATCCTATATATTCCGGAACGGAGGTACAAACGTAGTTTGTTTCCAGAATCCTCTCATCATTTCCCCTTATCGTTGGATGTTTGTTTCTTTGTTAAAATCACCCATTTTTTAGAGGTTTGACACCTAAAAATACGGGGATCGCTCGTTTGGAAACATTTTACTCATAGTGATATGTTTCGGCCTGAAGCAGTGCCATTCCCATATATACCTGATCACCATAGTCCCTCGACGCCAGGCCTAGGTCTAGCTGATATCCCTATTATCCACACATGTGCACAAACTATCTAAATGCCCGAATATTGCAGCTGATCAACCAAAGATATGTGGGTACTAGTTATTAGGGTTTATTTACTTTATGAACAAAAGTGTCAAGAGAGTTAAAGCGTAATTTGCACCCTTCTATGTGCTTATCCTTGTGTCAAGAGTGTTGCTTAATTAATACAAGTCCATCTACGTTCTTTTTACATCTTGCCACCTTCTCATATCCTAAAGAAAAACAAACACTACCGTATTTTGTCTGCTCGTTTCATTGTTGAGGAGGTAAGGACCCATCCAAATGTTTAGTCGGGAGGGCGGCTGCATGGGAATGAAGGACACACATGAATGAAGGATACACGGCCGTGAAGTGGATCCACGTCGCATTGCTGCTCATCAACGGGCTCCTCTCACATGTCGTCGCCCAGTTCATGGCCTACTTCAGGCTCTGGGAGGCTGCCCTGCCTCATCTGCTCCCGCGTCGACTAGTAGCTCTTATGGGAGGATGACGGTGATGAGGCATTAGACATGTCGGGAGGAGCAGGCCAGGAGGACGCAGGACTGGTGGCGGCGTTGTTGCAAATTCGTGGTAGACACCAGCGAGAGAACGAGATCGGGCATCCTCTAGTGCTAGCAGCACCGGCGACACCAACGCCCCATTCCTACCGGTTGCTTTGATGTACTTTGTGGCAGATGTCCCTAGATATTATTATTTTTACAACAAAAAATAGAAATCTTAATGCTAGGCCACAACAGGACATTTTTTGTCAACGAGTCATATAATTATTGGATGACAAAGAAGCACCCAAAGTTGTTGAGATCAACACCATTTGGTTGACACAGTCTCAATTGCACAAAAGTAACCACTTGTGCACCGCTACAGTCATAATAGCATTGCAAATCGCACCAAAGAGCACCCATGGTTTCCACAACAAACAAGCAAAAAAAAAGTATGTCTGCAATTACTAGAGCCTTGTATACGACGACCCTCATTTAGGTCCAGCCAAGGCATTTGGGTTTTGACTGAAAACAAGTTCCACAGCCCTAGATCATCAAGCTTGTTGCCACGAAATATTACATTAGCAATCCATGATGATGATAATGGGAAATTCCAGCACACTGCCTTGATGATATGATGTAGGGCAAAAGGATAGCTCACATTAAGATCTGTTAGAGCAGCCACAGAAACGAGATTCTTCAAGGCATCTTTGTAGAACGGTTGAAGTACGATTAAGGATATGGTAATTTATCATGTTGCAATGAGAAATACATCAATGTCAAATGTGTACTTTAAAATTCAAAATTGTCTAGACTCATCGCATTCCATATCTTTAGACAAACACTGGCTTAATAAGTTTATTATCTAGGACACTAAAGAAAGCAGGGCCTGGCAAGCAATTTTCATGACGGTCTATGGACCATAGACTGATCCCATCAGCTTGCATGGATCAACCTAGCCTCTTGTGTCGTCCAATTGTTGTAAAGGTGGAGACATGCATAATTGCAGCTTGAGTTGAAATAACTGACCTTGTTGAAGATTGACATAATGGAACAAGTAATATTGGAAAACAGGACAAGCACTTACACAAATAGATGCCAAGAGCATCTCTAGGACATCATTTGTACAAATAATAGAGGCGAAGACAGCTTTGATTGCAGAAGGTTTACAAGATCACAATAATAGCATATGAACTAAAATAAAAAGGACATGGTACTTCATATTGACAAAATTGTACAGGATTGTCGTAGCTCCTCCGAAAAAGGACACAGAACTACTTGGTCGGTTAGACGTGGTTCTTGATAAAGTACAAAACTGAGTAGAAAAATTTACAGCACAGCAAAGTTACCATAACAGATGATTGTGGTCTTATTGTCTGTATAGAATCTTGGCTTCAATTAAAGATCATTCTGATCTCGGGCACCTATAGACATGCTGTTGTACATAGTATATACTATGATTGCTTCTGTGACCTTAGAAAATTAGGTTTTCAGTTGAGCAATCTTCTGTGAGACGTCATCATCTGCATCCATGCTCTCCAAAGGATGTCATCCTGGAAAGTACAGAATGTCATCAACTAAGAAATTGCTCAAATCACAGAGATATCTTAAAGAGATCATGTTCAAGTAAGATCACTGAAAAAGGGTGAGGAGCCCCATGGAGTTTGTTTTTCTTAGCATTTCTTTATGTCTCTTTTTCTTTTGTACATCTTGTACAGATTTGCACCCTTTACTCCTTCTATTTGCAATAAAATAGAGTGTCTGCTTTTTTTGTCAAAATAATATTTTAAAGAGATATAGGATGTAAACAGCTTGCTAGTATGAAATTCGAATATACCAGCAATTTTCATGAGAAAAGAAAGCCAAACATTCTCCCAAAAGAAGGAAAGAAAAGACATAATGGCATATATGTAGTGTAGGAAAAAAAGGATGAACCGAACTTACATCTTTATTTTTTATTTCACCTATACACTTGGAAGCGCTCATGGTTTCACTCTTGACTAAGCTCCGAGCACTCATGAGGGGTTTGCTTATTCCATCTGTCACTGATGCATGTCCTGGCTTCTCACCTACATTCAGCTTGACTTGGTACTCACTATCTCCATGCTTATTGCCAATTGCTCTTTCTCTGAGATAAGATGTGAGAATTGTTAAATATTTGTCTATTTGTAGGATGACTACAAATTTCATATATCAGCATCCAATCATGTGAAACATTAATCTAAATCGAAATCAACGGCCAAAAATAATTGATCCTCAATCAACTTACAAATAAGATACTTATGGCAAAGTCTTTATTTTGTTTCAACAGAAATGGAACCAAGGTCCCCTCCCCTTGTTGATATAAAAAATTATTTATTTTGTTTACTGTTTCCCACCTCAAAACATAGAAACTATAACGCGAAATATTGAATTCAAAGCTATTGCATCTATGCATATTCTACATGCCTGACCAATTGAATATCCCGGCTGGTCTAAACAGAATCATCTTTAGAAAACCTGTATTCTAGTATTCTACACAGAGATATATTGCCTTGGAAGTATAAATTGAAGTCTCAATGAGAGCAATCTTGCCTTGGCAAGGAAGCATTCTGTCGCAGCTGTGGACTGGATTTATCACCCTTTCCACCATCTTCTTCCAAATGAGCAAACTGCCGCTTAAAACGGTCCACCCCACTGTCAAGTGTCAACATACATTCACAAACATCAGAGTTTGCAACATATCCTCGGCCAATCATAATATAACTAGCATAATTCAGTGTATGCAGAAGAGAGTAAAGCATAGTCATCATAAAATTCTCAACACAAGTGAATCTTGTTTGGAAAGGAAAACAGTGGTCTCACCTAGGGTACATGAAGCTCATCTGATCTCCTCCACGTAGGTATTCTTGCAACATATGAGGATGGTACTCTAAAATCTGAAAGAAACAAACAGTCTGTTAGTAAAGTACAGAGTCGGATGTAGCTCTACTGTATCTCCACACAAAAAACTGAGCAATGGTACCTCTCTGTAAATTAATTCTCGGACATCATCTTTGCCCAGCTTTCTCTTCTCGAACTCAAACTCAAATTTTGAGATAGGCTGAGTTATGGGCTCACGTTCAGAATTTGCTAATCCAGTGAAGTATGGGTCTGTCAGGGCCTTGAAGAACATTTTGATATCTCAGTATTGAGGATAGTAATTTACCCAACACTTTCAAAGCTGTAATACATCTTTAGGTGAACAGAAGTTGGTATCAGCCATTCCTACCTCATCAGCACTTGGCCGATCCTTAGGATCAAAAGCAAGAAGACGCTCAAGCAAATGGAGAGCCATAGGATCGATGCCTGGAAATTTTTTAGTTAAAGAAACTTTAGGCTTTTTCCTCATATTGCTCAGGTATCGCCGTGCTTTTTCATTCCTTATCTGCAACCGTTCGGTAAAAGGGTGTAAAAGACATGGTTTAAGAATCATCCCCATAATTTACATTTCATTTACATATTGATGCCAATATGTCAGTGCTTAAGCATCCATATTAAGGAAAATCAGACTTTATAAATACTGGGTGTGGATGCAGAAAAGGAGACTAAGAGAAATGGAATAAGCAACTAAAAAATTCATAACCATGTACAGGCTATCAATGCAAGGTTAGTGATTTTGCCAAAAAATCGCATATTTGGAAAATATGTAACCAACCAACCATGTAAACAAATTATCAATGCAAGGTTGGCGATTTTGCTGAAAATTCGCATATTTGAAAAATGTGAAAATAGAAAGTAATGTCTGGCATAAAAAAAAATGAAAAATCACATATGTAGCAAAATATATAATTCCAACTGCCAAAATTACTGCTAACTAGTGAGTAGTTAGCATGCCTTAGAAAGGGATTCTGCTGAAGGAGTGCCAAGTAGATCTGTCATGAGATCCAACTGATGCACAACATTCTTCCCTGGAAAGAGTGGCTTCCCTGTGAGCATTTCTGCAAATATACATCCCACGCTCCAAATATCAATTGCAGGAGTGTACTGCAAAATTCGAAGTCAAAATTCAGCTCCTTTAGCATTTGATAAAGATGCACACACATGAATTCTGAACCAAGTACATCATCAAGTTCATATTAGCACCCAAGCCACGTCTCTACATTCAATTTTACGATTGTATGAAAGAAAAGGAAAAAAACACCAGAAGTAACATACTCTTTAGATTTTACTGGAAGAGAACATGTTTGAAGAATGGAAGAACAACAATACAGATCATGACAGGTTGAACTGACATTTGAGAACTGTATCAGCAGTCATGACAGGTTGCCCATATGCAAATTAATCAACATACGTAAATAATGAAATTAACAACTAGCTAATGTGCTTATTTCATCGAAACATAATATAACAACTTTGGAAGCAAATCTACAGTATGGTCATCTGGGTATCACGAAATAGCCTGGGTATTAGGGAGTTAGGATGAAAAGTACATCACCTTTGAGAAAAATGAGCCACACAATTCTGGAGCACGATACCATCTAGTTGCCACATAATCCTAGGACAAGGCATGCAAAATCATTAGAAATGAAGATTTGGCTACTCGGGATAAAATTTTCTGCTCAATATTACAAAAAATAGCTACCGTCCAGAATATGGCTGATGGAGCCCCGTCATTAAATGACACACGGGCGAGGCCAAAATCACAAATCTTCAGTTTGCAGTCAGCATTCGCTAGAATATTCTTGGGCTTAAGATCTCGATGGAAAACATTAGCTGCAAAACCATCACGTTAAAGAACAATCAGTACAATGACGTCACATGAAAAAGTTCCAATGGACCACTATAAATTTCCTTTGTGGAGTCTAACCACCTGTATGAATATACTTCATTCCTCGAAGCAGCTGATACAAGAAGAACTGGTGATGCTCTGGTGTGAGATCATCGTTCGCTTTAATCACCTGATGGAGATCCGACTCCATCAGCTCAAAGACTACATATATGTCCCTGAATTCCCTTCTTGAAGGTGGGAGCATAATGTGCTTGATCTCAACTATGTCCGGGCTGCGCAGCAACCGAAGCAACTTGATCTCTCTAAGGATGCGGGTGGCATCGGAGACATGATCAAAGACGTCATTGATCTTTTGATCGCCACACGTTCACCAGTCTGGGTGTCGACCGCAGCGGCCACAACACCATAACTCCCTTTGCCAATAACCTCACTGACCTGATACCGGTTTAGTTCACCATACTCCGTGAAGAACTCGGATTCCGTGGTCTGAAAAGGAAGAAGCAAGTGCATATTTGCACCATTAATTCAGAGCGCTATATGGTACTAAACATACTTATTTACCAGTGGTAAAATGCATGTACTGAGAAAGAAGGAAATCAGTTAATGATACAGATGGCCTCACAAAACATTATCATGCTGATGGTCATACCGAAAATGATGCTGATGGGCATAAAAGTCGGGGCTCAGAATCAGAAGACATGCACACAACTGAAAAACTACTCAGACAGTTTCTTGCTCCTGCTGGGTTTGGATTGGATTCGGAAGTGGTTGAAAAATTGGTACCGCAAACACTACTTTCTCATATCTACCACAAAGGTGGCAAATGCTACACCACGGAGTCGTCCAAAAGCAACAAGAACCAATAACTACAAAGCAAAGGCATACATAACCCTGTTCTAGCCTGTATCATGCTGGCCTCAGATGAGACAGGAACAGCGAAAGGCAGGGGTCCCGTGATATGGTGTCCTAATCGCCGCACTTTATTAGGCCGTCACGGACGCATTGATTGATGTGATTGTGTGGCACAGTTTCTAGAGACTATAACACTATTGACATCAACACTGATCCAATAATTAGTTTGTGCAAAGACTTTGAATTGGATGCCGGGTCGAGCATTCCCACATCAAATCGGTGCTTCCAACTAAGCAGATCCGCAAGAACCGGCAAGAAAGCAAGCACATGACAGCCGCATCGATTTCACCCGTTCCATGAAGCGCGCGCAGATCGATCACACGGAGATCAACCGAGAGAGATCGGCGGGGATCCGACATTGATCAAGAACGGATCAAGACATCGCCGCCGCGGGCGGAACAGAAGAAGAAGGGGGAAGAAGCAGGGGCAAGAAAGAACGCACCTTCTTGCCCGGATCCATGCGTGGCGGCTTGGTGCGCAGGGGCGCGCGGGGGACGATAACGCGCAGGCTCCCGGCCTCCTTCTCCTCCTCCTCTATCACAATGTAGTCTTCGGGGTCGGACTCGGGTCCCCCGGCGACCTCCCACCCGACCTCGGCCTCGCCGTCCTGCTCCTGTAGGTGCTGCGGGAGCGAGTGGGCGCGCAGGTCGGTGCTGGCGGTGGTGGTTGTATTGGTCAGGTGGGAGGAGGTTGAGGACGAGGCTGAGGAGGAGGAGACGCGGCGGGAGCGGTGGTGACGGAGCCAGCGGATGAGGGAGCGGGCGCGGCCGCCCATACACCGCTGCCTATTCCGCGGGCGGGGCCGCGCATTGGGCGCCGGGGAAGGCGGGAGCGGAGCGAGCGCGTCTCTCGCGGCGGGGGAGCAGCGGGCGGTCGCGGCGCGCGGGGAGGGTGGCGGTGCGGTGGCGTGCCGGCAAGTGGGCGGTTGGGTATGGGTGGAACGTGGGGAGGCGGCGTTTGAATTGAAATCCTGGCGACTGCGGAACACGTCGGAGACCCGCCTTCTTTCCTGAACAAAGAAATCTTTTAAAACCTTTCCGCCAAAAAATTTAAATACTTGTATTATTGATCTACTGGAGTTCTACTAGATGTTTTAGGTTTTTTAGCTACTTCACAAAATTGTTCTTACAAATCTAAGCAAATTTTTGTATCGTGTCGTAATAATGTTGTATTGCTTCGTCCATTTGAGAGTTGACTAATTCTGGTCGATTCTACAAATTTGTCCGCGCCGGATTGAAAACGCTATGAAGAAATACTCGTTCCGTTTTTATTTAGTTCGCGTTCTGGATTTAGTGAAAGTCAAACTTTATCAAATTTGACTAAGAATATAAGAAAAATTATGATCATTCATAATACCAAATGCATATAGTATGAAAGTATACTTTATCATAATTCTAAGGGCATCCGTAATGTATAAGCTGAGCTTTTGCTATAAGCTGGATCCCACTTATCTTATAAAATTCTCCACAATGTATAAGGTGTACTTTAACCATAAGCTGAGATCCACTTATCTTGTCATGTTGCTACATGCATGAGAGAGGAGAGAGATAAACAATTTTGTATTGCTTGTGCGTGACCCATAAGCTTAAGGTCATCCATAAGCTTGTGGACAACTCAATTTTTCCCACAATGTGTAAAGTACACCATAAGCATTGCCACATCATCCTTATGGTGTGGTTTTTGCAACATTGCGGCTGCCCTAATAATATATATTTTACATTGTACATGTTAATATTTTTTCTAAAGTATATGGTCAAACTTAACAAAGTTTGACTTTGACTAAACTCAGAACGTAAACTAAATAAAAATGGAGGGAGTAATTTGCTTCATCCGGCGCAACAAAGATGTAATGTTTGCACTCGGACTTTCTGAAATAAAAATATATTCATGATGTTGACTGATAACTAAGTATAGGAAAACTCCGTGGAAGAATACATATGTATTTTTTGGAAAATTCGGAAACCACCATACTTTATCTTTGACCACAATTTAATGGTATCACCACCATTCCACTGAAATTGTTTCACAATTTACTCCAACTTATTTGATGGGATAGTACTTTTCTTCAGGACATAGGACATTATGATTTTTTTCGATGGTAGAAAAGAAGAGAGGTGTTTTGCCTCCCAAGCTCACATGATCCTGCCAGATAAAAAAATTCGAGAAAATAGTAAAACATTGAAAAAATCCGATTTTTTGTGATAAACATATATAAGTTTTCTAATAATATGCGAAGTTTTCTTGTGAATGTGTCCCTTCACCACGAGACTTTGCACATCTGTTAGAAACTTGTATATGTTCATCACCATAAAATTTCAGAATTTTTCAAATTGTTTTACCATTTGTTTTGAATTTTTTAATCAGGCAGGAGCATGTGAACTCGGGAGTCCAAGTGAATTTCTTGTAGAAAAGCACTTTTAAAATTGAAATCGGTTGTAGTAACTTGGTGGCAGCCGCAAAGCTAGAGTTTAGGTCATAAAATGTGCATTGCACAGACTTACGTAAGTGAAACGGAAGAGTGAAACGGAAGAGTGACACTAACTCATGTAGACATATCTGCAACTAAATAACACGGATTATTTTTTATAAGAGTTGAAGAAGAAGGGTATATTATTGTATTGTAAGATAAAAAATTGTAAGTGAACATAAAATCAGTTATGATGATTTAGACATATGGAAATGTACTAAAAATGATTACAAAACTTACACACACCAAAATCCAGGTGAAAGAATATGAATACAATCATATGATCAATACAAACAATTGCACACCAACTACGTGTCGTAAATTCGTCTAGAGTGCCTGTTTATCCTTTCCGGTTCTTGAATATGCCATGTGATCCCTTGATGTTATGTAGACCTGACGAGTTAAAATTTAATCATTCTATCTATTTACACCGATTTCTAAACCTTTTCATAATCCTTTATCGTAATATCTAAAATATGATTTATCAAGCTTAACTAGTAGACAATACAATCATGCTCGTATACATTAAATACGTATTTTCTAGCTATATTTTTAAAATAATATTATTAATTCCACAAATAATCCTCGTTTCAGCAAATTTCAAAAATAATACAGCATCGGTCGTGGCTAGGCCGAGCAGGCCCTGTCGGCCGCGGCATAGCCGACCAGTACCTATCGGCCACGACAGAGCCGAGCATGTCGTGAGCCAGGCAGCCCGCGTGACCGACAAGCCTGTCGATCAAGTGTGGCCATCGACCACGCCGCAGCCGATTACCTAGTCGGCCACACCATAGCCGACAGAGAAGTAACGGGCCGCTCCTTTTCTTCATGCTCACGTCATTCGTTCTCTTCTTCTTGACCTCGCTTCGGTGCGGCGATTTCCTGCCGATTTAGTCGAACCAACCACAAAATCTTCATCCTAGACGATTCTAGAGGGAGTAGGGAGCAAGAACAACACCAATCTACTCATGGGATAGCTTGTGGAGACGATTTGGTGGTGCTCTTGTGGAGCAATGGTGGAGATGCGGTGGAGGTTGGGGTAGCCGGACCAGGACGTGGTGGTGGTGTTGCTCCGGTGGCGGTGGTGGTGCTGCTACTCCGGTGACTCAAGGTTGCTGGGCGGAGGGCTTCGCACACTTCAAGGGTACATGTTTATCGGCTATTTAGGTTTCTGGTTAATTAGGTTTTCGGTTAATTAGGTTGGCGCTATTATTATTTTTTTGCCGTCTTGTTTCTTGCTGCATAATAGTTGACGAGTATTTTTTTTTAGCTCAGCAGAGATGTCTAATTTAGTGAACTGTATTTTTTACTATGGTCCTGGGACTATCCAAACAAATGAGTTGGGTGCTGATCTGAGTCAGTTTCAAACTGCGGAGTTGGATCTTAATTCCCCTCAATCATGGTCAGTAAGTCAGCTGGAAAGACTGGTTGGCAGGATGTTTAGGGATTGATCCTGAAACACACACCATCGGTGTGCATGCATTGTGGACGAGGTCAAGTTCATACATTTACTTCTATTTGAGGCCGATAGGTCGGACCTCTCAGTGGGTGCGCTGGTTACAAAGTTGCGAAAGCAGGGGAACTAACCCTGTCGCCTTACTGCTTCCTGTCTTGAAGGAGGTCAATCCCCCTGAAGGTGAGGGTGGGCACAATCCTGTCCAGAGCAGTGAAGAGATGCCTTTAGGAGGACATGACTCTAGTTAGGGAGATGCTGGAGGTGGTGGTTACAATTCAGGCAGAGCAGTCAAGCGGTAGGAGGACATGATGATAGTGTCGAGGCAGGTGCGGACGAGGTAGACGGGCAAATGCAGAACCAGATGGAAGATGAAGATACATATGGTGATAGTGGTTATGCTGATGATTTTGATGAGTCGGATGACAAACCGGAGGTGCCTAATCCTGCTTCATGGAATCAGGACTTCTCTTCTGCAATGACCGTGAACGATGGTCATGATTCTGCCTGGCAATAACACAAGAACAACATGGCCAAGAGAACTATATAAAGCACCATTTGCAGGACACAATCATTAAGTGGGCAATGTCCACGTGGAGGGTTTTCAAAACTAAGGTGTCAAGTAAATCGAAGCTGACAATGGAATGTGAGGTCATGGATTGTCCCGGAAGGGTTCATGGCTACCTCCCTAAATATGGCACAAATTTGGTGGTGAGTGACGTAGTAATGCACTATTACTATGTTTGGATCAATGGTGGTGCTGCGGCAATTTTTTCGCATTGTTATTAAACATACATAAAATTAAAATTAACATACAACTCAAATGAAGATACATCAGTACTAGCAACACTATAAAACATAAATTAAAAACTTCACCTAACTACACGAAGTCATCTCCCGTTGATGCAGCCTCCAGCCTCTGTCGATGTAGAACTCTTGCCCTTCGATGATGCACCACTCTTGCCCGACGATAATGCACCAATCGACATGAAGATATCGTCCTCGTCTTCGCTCTCGTTAATCCACACATATGGATTTTTTGCACGGCTGCTTCATTCCTAAATTTTCCATTAACAACTCACTTCTCCCACCCTGCATGCAACCTGAGAAGTTCTTGCCGTACTTCGTGGGGGTACCTATTTGGCCACCCGTGCCGGCGTAATGCCGCCCCAACCTCAGTGAGCAGAGTGTCACTACTGATGAGTTCCTCCCATGGAATTTCCTTATTGTCTGCCCTCACCTCGCCCGCACACCACAAAAGACGCTCGGACATACCAGATACCCAACTACGATCTATAGGAAAATACTTGTTAGGAAAACCCGACATCTTCGAGTGAATACACTGATCTGCTTACCCACCTCAGTGAGGAAGGGGTTTTATAGGACGAGAAGATAACAAATGGCGGTGGCGGGAGAAATTGGCGGGAGAAAAATAGGCGCGAGAACCGGGGCGTGAAAAATGGGTGGGAACAACCTTGGCGGGAGAAACGGTGGTGGGAAGAAAGGCCGAGAGCAACCTTGGCGGGAGAAATAGGCAAGAGAAATGGTGGTTGGAAAAAGGCGGGAGCCAAGGACACACGGCAGCTAGAGGCATGCATCCATCGGACCAAATGTGTCCGAGCAGGTTCCGTCGGTTGCACCGCAGCCGATCAGGTTCTGTCGGTCACGCTGCAACCGATCAGGTCTCGTCGGCTACGCTGTTGCCGATCAGGTTCACGCTGACACATAGCCATCGGCCGACCACCTAATCGGTTGCACCGTGGCCGACAGGGTCCTATCGGCTATGGCACAGCCGAGGCTGTATTATTTTTGAAATTTGCTGAAAACGAGGATTGTTTGTGGAATTACTAATAAAAATGTATTATTTAAAAAATTAGCTATTTTCTATACATTTTAAATATTTTCATTATAAATATATTTTTTGACGAGGGTTAACTCATCAAATCCCATGGCTAAGGACCTAGGGTTGAGATTACGGGGGAGAGAACGCGGTAGAGCTAGTAGTTTCGTCGGCTGACAAGCAAAAGTAAGGATTTACCCAGGTTCAGGCCTCCAGAGAGTAACACCATACTTCCTGCTTGTCTGGTATTGATTTGAGGGTATATGCGAGCTACAATGGAGTCCCGGCGAGATATCGATCTCGCTAGGGTTTTGGTGGTTCGAGAATTGCGTGTCCTTTCATCGGCGGCTCTCCCAGCCTTTATATAATAGGCTGGGTCTCGGGAGTTCGCAACCGACTCAGATTTACAAGTAAGGAAAGTCTAAACCGACTATGGCTACGGCTAACTTGGAGGATACTCCGTCTTCTTGGGCCTTCCTTTATGGGCTTCATGTAGGCTCTTAATAATTGGGCCTAGTTGATACGTGCACCAGGTACCCTCATGGTAGGGTACCCGAAAGGTATATCCCTGTCAGTAGCCCCCGAGTACTTGTCTGACTCGAAGAATCGGGCATGGACTCATTCATCAGTGCATGTCATATTTTTTGTACCTGTGTTTGGAATTCCTGTATGAATAGCACATTTTGTCTGGCTATGTCGATTATTTCATCGACTACGGTTTTTGCTTATGATCAAGGGATAATAACTTAGTAGGCCCGGTACACACGACAGATCGGGACCGGTTAACTGCACATTCGGGCAAAACCTTACTAGCTTTCAATTAAACTCGAGTCCCCGGACTCGAATCTGGGACAGACTGGTCAGACTCGACTCAGGCCGTTGAGGTCTTACTGAATCGTTCTGCAGTATAACTTTGAGATTACCCAACGTGTCCGTCGGGATTTTTCATCATGTCTGCTGACACGGAAATTTTTAAGGATTAACGCTGCTGGAGCGGTCCTTAGCCCAGCTCGACAGATCGGCGGGTCTTACCTTTGCACTTATGCATGCAGCATCCGAGGTATTTGCGGCGGACGCAACTCGGGAATTTACCGTGTATGATTTTGCGTTTCAATTTTGCTTATCAGCTGAGTCGAGTCCTTTGTCGACTGATCCTTGCCATTATTCTATCGGGTGCGCGACAGCGCTCCCGATGGGAGTAGCCCCCGAGATTGTGCTTTATTGCTTGCAATGGAGGATAATCTCAAATCTTTTTATCCCGCACATATTCAATCGAAGAATTTTTGATACGCTCCCGATGGGAGTATATGTTTCAGTCGAAGAAACTATCGAGTGTCGTTATTTCTGGTGTTGCGTAACTTGCAATTTCACCCTCGAAACAACCGAGGCGGTCGAACGACCGGCTTTTTGCCTGAGTTCTGATTTTCACCACGCACTCGGCGAGGCGGTCGAGTGACCGGTTATGCCTTGAGAGGACTCGAATGCTTTGAAAGGGAGATGGTTGTGATGACGTCAGGGATGACGCATTTGGCGACTGCACCTTCTGACAGAGCGGTGGCGTGCGCAATATGACCGATGGGACGTGACATATGTGGGCCCAGGTTTGCAGTGCTGACCGAAAAAACGGCGTCGTTTGAGCTGGATTTGACCGCTGAAGCGCGGTTTTTACGGCGACGTGATGATGGTCTCCTAGATTCCCGCGCGTAGTGGGCGGAGTGCCATGGCGGTTGCTCTCCACGGTTGCCGTGTATGGCTGGATATGCACCGTGGCACACGATCTTGTGCGAACGGTGGAGATTTGAGGCGCAGTTAAATAAAAGGGGTGCGGCGAGGTAAATTAGTTTTTACTTGCCATTTGCTCCCCGCCGCCTCTCCTTCTGCATCTTCTTCTTCCTCGCGCTCTATTTGCATAGCCACCGTAGCCATGGCCAAGACGGCGAAGAGGAAAGCTGCTGCGGACGCTGCGGCCCCCATGGCGCCGAACGTCACCGCCCCGGGCGCAGGTGGCACGGCACCACTGAAGAAGAAGGCTGGAGGCTGGACGCGGTCTAGTATGACAGCCTCGAAGCTGGACGGATACCGGCGGGACGGGTGGCTGCCCTCCGCCGCGCTGCTGCCTGCTCGCGTTCCCGGTGCTGAGGTAAGCCCTCAACCCGGGGGGGGGGGGGGGGGGGGGCGAGCGCGTATGCTTTCATGACTTCGTGAACAGGGGCTTCTCCTTCCCTGTTCACGACTTCGTGCGTGCGCTGATGTACGCATACAAGGTGCAGTTGCACGATTTTACCCCAACTCCATATTGCACATTGCCGTTTTCTTTGTGCTCGGTGAGTGCTTTCTGGGGGTTCATCCGCATTGGGGTCTTTGGAAGAAGATCTTTAATGTGAAGAGGAACGGCGGCCCGGACGGTGTGTATGGAGTTGGCGGCTTCAACATCCAGGCTCGCAAGGAGGTCGAGTACTTCGACATCCAATAGGTCGAGTCAGCGCAGAACTGGCGCAAAAAGAGGTTCTACGTCAGCGCGCAGCAAGATGGACTGCCCGCGTTTGATGCCAACGCGCCTCTGGTGAAGACCCGAGCCTGGTTATACCAGACAACCGCTGTGGAGGAGGCTGAGGCGAAGCCTCTGATGGAGAAGATAGCCAAACTTATGAAGACTGTCGGCCGCGAAGTGAGCGGCCTGCATTTGATTTCGACCTTCATCAAGCGGGGCGTGCAGCCTTTGCGGGTGCGAGCGCACCCGATGTGGATGTTCCAGGGCGCGCACGACCCGACACGATTGGCGGGAGAAGAGGGCTTGCCATCAGCAAGGGAGGAAGAGACCAGGGTGCGGTCAATCACCAAGCTGACCGCAAAGGACAGCTGCCCCCTCGACTGCCCCCGCGACGCGTTCGACAGCGACCATCCACTGCCCGCGGTACATTTTCGTCTTCTGCTTAATATTTCACGGGAAATATATGCCTGTTAGCTGATGTAATTACATCTGGTATGTGCAGAATTGGGAGCCTGCCAAGCGCTTCCCTCCACTTCCCGAAGATGGGGAAACAACAGAGGTCGAGATTTTGTTGGCCGAGGGCGAGGCCGATGACATTTCTCTCGCTTCTGCTCACACGCCTACTGACGAGGTGGAGGAATCTGAGCAGGAGGAGGAAGAACTGCCTCCGCCTAAACGGCGCCGTGCAGTCGAGACTGCATCGACTGCGGACAGCTCGCCCCCACCTTCTACACATGGTGAAGACTCGGACTCTTCTTCACCTGACACGAGAGGGCCAAGGGCGGTAAACCCGCTGCGCACGGCCTCTCCAGCTAAGTCACCGTCGTTCGAGGCATGCTTGGATTATGATGCCTTGATGCTTTCTGATGACGAGGGAGTCAGGTGAAGACTTTTGTCGAAGATTTGTGCTTTGCTGTATGTTTTCCTTTGACAACTGACGCTTTGTTTTTGTGCAGCCCGGGTGAGGATGATTTTCCCAAGGATGACCTCCCCCCGAACGCTCCCGGAGCGATGCCACTGTCACCTTCGGGTGAGGCGCTTCGGGCGGAGGCTCAGCCGATGACGAGGGGTATCCTCACCAAATCCCATGGTTAAGGACCTAGGTTTAAGATTACGGGGAGAGAATGTGGTAGTGTTGGTAGTTTTGTCGGCTGACAAGCAGAGGCAAAGATTTATCCAGGTTCAGGCCCTCGGGTGGAGGTAAAGACCCTACTTCCTGCTTGTCTGTTATTGATCGTGGAGATTATGAGGTTACAGGGAGGCTCCGGCGAGATGTCGATCTCGCAAGAGCTTTGGTGGTTCAAGTATGGCTTGGTCCTAGATCGGCGCCCCTCCCAGCCTTTAAATAGGTTGGGTCTCGGGAGTCCTTAACCGACCTAGTTTACACATATGGAAAGTTCTAAACCGACTATGCCTATGTCTAGTCTTGGAGGGTACTCCATCTTCTTGGGCCTTTATCTTTGGGCTTCGAATAGACTCTTCAATATCGGCCCCAGTCGTCACGTGCACCAGTACCCTCATGGTAGGGTACCCGAGATGTATACCCATGTCAGTAGCCCCCGAGTACTTGTCTGACTCGAAGAATCGGGCATGGACTCTTTCGTAAGTGCACGTCATATGCTTTGCATTCAATATCATAATTGAAATTCCTGTATGAATAGCACAAGTTGGCTATGTCGAGTATTCATCGACTGTGGTTTTTGCTTATGAAAATCAAGGGATAATAGCTTAGCAGGCCCAGTACACTCGATGGATCGGGACTGGTTAACTACACATTCGGGTAAAACCTTACTAGCTTTCAATCAAACTTGAGTCCCCGGACTCGAATCTGGAACAGACTGGTCAGATTCGACTAGGCCGCGTCCGTCGGGATTTTTCATCATGTCTGCTGACACGGAAATCTTAAGGATTGACGTTGCTGGAACGGTCCTTAGCCCAGCTCGAAAGTTCGGGGGTCTTACCTTTGCACTATGCGTGCAGCATCCGAGGCATTTACGACGGACGCAACCCGGGAATGTTTCGAGTATGTATTTTGAATTTTGTTGGACGAGTCATGTCCTTTGGCGACTGATATTTGCTGATTGCTATCGGGTGCGCGACAGCGCTCCCGATGGGAGTAGCCCTCGAGATTGTGCTTTATTGCTTGCAATGGAGGATAATCTCAAAATATTTTTTTTCTTTGAGCATCTTCAGTCGAAGAATTTTTGATACGCTCCCGATGGGAGTAATATGCGTCAGTCGAAGGAATGGTCGAGTGACCAATTTTGTCTTGACATTGCTTGCGCACATCCAAACCAAACAGTGCAGTCGCATTTTCTGAACAGATGCTTCAATGACGTCAGGGATGACGTTTATTTCGACTGCGATTTCTGACACGCGTGGCGTGCGTTATGCTGCGATTGATGAGACGTGACACATAGGTGGGCCCATTTGTGCAGAGCTGACCGAAGACGGTGCCGTGGGGACTTGATTTGACTATACGGGCCCACTTTTTCCGAAAGCGTGATGATGGCTCCTCTTTTTACGTGCGTAGTGGGCGGAGTGGCCGGCGACGGTTGCCCTCCGCGTTTGCCACGTGTACCGTCAGATTGCGTGCGTAACGCACGATGTGGATCTGAATGGCTGTGATTGCTTTTGGCTTGTGGTAAATAGGGGAACAGCGCTGGCATTTGTTTTTTACCTGCCATTTGCTCTGCGCGCCGCCCCTGTTCCATCGTCTTCCTTGCGCTCTGCCTCCATTGCTCCTGCGCTCGAGCTTTTGCTGCTCTCTGTAGCCACCACCGCCATGGCGCCAAAGAGGAAAGCCTCTACCACCACTGCTTCCGCGACCGACGCGGCCGCCGTGAAGGGGAAGAAGGTTGCGGCTGGCGCATCTGCGGCCACCGCCGACCTCAAAAAGAGCGACGGTGACTGGGCGAAGTCAACAATCAAGGCGTCCCACCTCGAGAAGTTCCGCGAGGATGGATTGCTGCCGCCGGTGGATCAGCTGACCGTCCGCGCGCCATCGAAGGAGGTACTTCCCGAGCCTCGCGCTAACGAGCGCGTCTGTTTCGCGAAACTTTTGCCTAGGGGTCTCTCCTTTCCCCTCCACGATTTCGTCCGTGGTTTGCTGTACGCCTATGGGGTGCAGATCCATGATCTCACCCCGAACGACATTATGCACATAGCCTGTTTTATGGTTTTGTGCGAGTGCTTCCTGAGAGTTGCTCCCAGCTGGGCACTCTGGAAGTCGATCTTCATGGTTCGGCCCAACAACCGAGGCGGCCGAACCTATCCAGTTGGAGGCCTGCAGATACAAGTGCGCAGCGACACCGATACTTTGCCCTGAAGCCAGTCGACTCGGCGCAAGGGTGGAGGAAAAGGTGGTTTTATGTGCTCGTCGACCAGGAAGGAGTCCCAGCATTCTCGACTGCTGGAATGGCTGCTAGGACGAAGGCCTGGGACCATGAGCTATCGACTGAAGAAGTGGCGGAAGCAGCGCCTCTGTTGGAGACGATTGGAGGGCTGCTGAACAGCGTCACGGGTGTGCATTTGATTGCCACCTTCGTGAAGATGCGGGTATGGCCGCTCCGCGCTCGCGCCCACCCGATGTGGGAGTATGAGGGTGCTCTCGACGCCACCCGAATGAGCATGGAGGAGCTGTCGAGGAACGAGCTGGTGTCGCACGTGCGGTTCATCACCAGCACGAAGTCCAGCGAGCCCTGCAACGTCGACTGCCCCGTTGATCCTTACACGGCTGAACCGATTCCAGGGTTGGCAGGCCGTTAAGCAGAAAAGATAACTCTTCCCGAGGCCCCCGCCGACGTCTCCGGACTTCCTAACGTCGCCGTCAACCGCCACATCCCGGCTCGGAAAATTTGTTCCATTGGCCAGAGGTTAGTGAACCCATCGAGTGTATGATCTCCTTTTATTATTTTGTTATGCATCTTTGTAACCTTTCGACTACTATACTTTGTATGCAGGGCCACTCGACTGCCTCAACCCTTCCTCCTCTGCCCGAAAATGGTCCAACCCCTGAAACAGAGGTGACAGTGGAAGCGAAGGGAGGAGATGAATCGCCTCTACCTTCGGCTACCACATCCCCGACAGAGGAGGTCGAAGAGGAAGGGGCTGGAGAAGCACAGGACAAGGAGCGTGCCACGACGGATGACGTGGGCGAGGTTCCTACTCGCAAGCGCCGTCGGGCGGCCCAAATTGTGTCTTCCTCTATGAGCTCACCCGCAAAGGAGGAGGAGCTGAGGGATGATGGAGACTCGGGTGCGTCTCCTAAGACCACATCTGCTCCTTTGGACGTAAGTCCTTTGAGTTCGGCTCCTCCTCCCAAGTCGGGTGAGGAGCTTCAGTTTGGAGGCCCAATGTTTGACGACCTCGACAGTGAGGAGGATGAAGAGCACAGGTATGTATCTGAATAATTTGTACCTTAAGTTTCTGCATGTTGATTGTCTTGCTTATGTTGTACTTCCTCTATTGCCTGCAGTGCTGAGACTGTGCGACCTCCAACTCCCCCAACCGAGAGAGCTCCGACTCCCCAGCCTGAAGCTTCTCCCATTGCGGCTGAGGTTGTGAAAACAGCAAGCACGACAATTGAGACCACCAAGATTGCGAGTGTGCCTACTCCGCAAGTTGGGACTTCTGCTGCCAAGCATGCACCTTGGGTTGAACACGTAAGTGTCGTTCTGTCGAGTCCTCAAATTTGGACTTTGCGTATAGCTTATGTTGGTTTCATTTGCATGCAGCCTTTCTACCTCAACCTGGTGGAAGCAGGCAAGTCATTTGTCCAGGTTGAGCAAGAGAGGGACGATATGCGCGCTGCCATGGAGCAACTTAGCCGTAAGTGTTTTTGGCTTCTGGAGGCAAAGTTATTTCTGCCATGTCTTTGCTTTGTCGATTGTGAATGACATCTGTGTACTCATCTCAGGTGACAAGGCAACCGCGGAGTCTCGGGTTAAGGAGCTAGAAGAGGCACTCGCCAAACAGCAGGCTGAGTCGAAGAAGGCCTTGGATGATGCCAAGGACTCCGCCGCTTTGCGCGAGAAGAATTATGCTGAGCGCCTGGCGAGCCTCACCCGAGACGTAAGCGGTGAGTCGAATTTGCCACCTTTTGTCTACTCCTTTTTGCCACTGAATGTTATGTAAAATTTTCTATTCGATCTGCTTTTTCGAAGCTGTCGGCGCACCGGCACCCGTGGACCAGCCGAATGGCGACTTGTCCCTTGACCGTGCTATCGGCGACCTGGACGTCGTGTCCACCCAAGCCAAGGATGCACTCACCAAGTCTACGAGCACGCTTGGCGCCGTGTTCAAGGATGTGTTCCCGTCAAGCCAACCTCCTTCGACTGTGGACGGCTTTACCGACATCCTTGGCCCGGGGGCCTCGACTATGAAGAACTTTGCTCGCACTTTGACGGTACGCGGCTCAGAGTCCACCCTCAAACTCCTTTTAGGTCATGGGATAGAGGGTGACTTCGAAGCCGCTTTGTCTGCGTTCCCTCGCAAGCCGGGCGGGAAGCTGGTGTCTTTAAAGCATGTGAACGAGCCAGCTGCAAAGCTGGCTGAAATTTTTATGACAACCATGGAACGCCGGACAGCCGAGGTCGCCGCTCGTGCAAGTAGGGCTAGGTCAGAGTCGATGTCTGAGAAGTAGGGCAGCCACGCCTTTGATGTCTTGTAATTAAACTTATGACCATGCGAATATGCATGTGCTTTTGCTACCTCTGTATGAATTTATGCTCCTTGTTATAATTCTGCTTGTAAGGCTATGTGCTGTTACTTGCCTAAGATTTGTGATGAGTTTCTCATGAAACTTTTATGATGTTTGGAACAGAAAAAGCCAGCCGCCACATCATCCAGCTCGGCGCGGCGTCGTGCTCCTACTTGATCCCGAGCTCAGGTGGCTAACGATGCCGCAGTGATGCGTTATATGAAGTCTCGAGTTGCAAAACTGGAGCAAGAGCTGGAGAGTACCCGCAATGAGTTGGATAGGATGAGGGCAAGGCCGGCTCTACCCACTCAGCGAGAGGAGTATGTACTTGGCGAAATGGAGATCGTGAACAGACAACTCGAGGTAAGCATGACTGCTCTTATCTCAAGAAGTCGCACTGTCCTTTTTGCTCACCCAACTTGTGTTGTTTGCAGTTTTTGTTCCAGACTTCCAGGCGGAGCAGGCTCGTGTAGAGGAACAGTTGGATAATGCGACTGATGAACCCACGACTGGTCGTCAGCACTTTCGCTTGGATAGGCACCGAGCACGCATACTCGCGACTCTGAAGGATCGAGTATGGCGGAGCACTATGCTGCTTGAGTTATGCAGGTCGTCCTTCAGTCGCATCAACGAAGTTCTTTTTCCAACAGGGCCGCAACCGCAAGGCATCCACGCGTTGCTCGGGCTTTTCCGAAGCGTCGAAGCCATCCGAGGCTTTATCACCCAGAAGCTTGTGGATGGGGCCAACGCAACGATGGCCTACCTCCGAAGTCAGCGTCTAAATTTACAGCTACGTCCACCCGTGCCTGGATCATCCTTATCCCAGTCGAATCTTGATGATACATTCGATCATGCAAGGACATTGGTTGATTGCTATCGTACGCAACTTATGGGCCCTGTTCTTTCTGTCAAGGATGAACCCGAAGATTAGGCTATTTATGTATAGGTAACAGCCCCCGAGTGTAAATTTTGCCACTTGTACGTAGTACATATTTGTTCTTGTATGTATGCAGCCCCCGAGTGTATCGAGTGGGGTTTTATGAATATAGAACATGAATTCTACAGCCCCCGAGTGTATCGAGTGAGGCTGTGAATTTTTGCGATGTTTGAAGCGTCAAATCACGTTATTGAGCAACTTTTTTGTTTCTGTATCTTTTTGACGACCCAGCCCCCGAGTCTTCGAGTGCGGCTGGGTGTTATGTTTGAAGGAGCGAGAGCTCACGTTTTGGAGCAGCACAGCCCCCGAGTCTTCGAGTGAGGCTAAGGTTGTGCGAATAGTTTATGCGAGTAGTAAACACAGAAATATGAGGAATCATTGACTATATTCCATTTTTGAATATTAGGCTGCAGGCCGCCTCATTAAAAACCTTCCAGTCCCCTTAGGTACCCTGGTAAGGAAAAGAGCGCGTCTGAAACCTGCAGCCATCCGACATATGTGCCTATTACATTATGCGACTGAGCGATCTAAGCATAGAAACGGCGCAGCTGCGCAACGTTCCAAGGATTGTGGAGAGTTCGCCGGTCTTCGCGTGCTTCAGTCTGTATGCCCACCACCAATGACCTCGGTGATGATGAAGGGTCCTTCCCATGGAGAAGCAAGTTTATGCACCTTCTTTTGCTTCAGTCGAAGCACCAAGTCGCCAACCTCGAAGGATCTGGTACGCAGTCGATGACTGTGATAGTTGCGGAGGTCTTGCTGGTAGACAGCTGTGCGTGCTAGCGCCGTGTTGCGTGCTTCTTCGAGTAGGTCGACTGCATCTTCGAGTGCTTCATCTGCATCGTCTTCATTGTATGCTTCGACTCTTGGTGCATTGAACCTTACGTCTGATGGCAGGATTGCCTCTGCTCCGTAGACCATGAAGAATGGGGTAAATTGCGTTGAGGCGTTGGGTGTTGTGCAGGCTCCAGAGCACCGATGGGAGTTCCTCGACCCAAGCACCCGCAGCCCTTTTGAGTGGCACCAGTAGGCGTTTCTTGATTCCACTCGTCACAAGTCCATTGGCCTTTTCGACTTGGCCATTAGATTGCGGGTGTGCCACAGATGCATAGTTGAGCGTGATATCTTGCTCTTTGCAGAAGGATTTGAATTCCTCAGCCGTGAAGTTTGTACCGTTGTCAGTGATGATGCTACTGGCACCAAAGCGGTATATGATGGATTTTATGAAATTGACTGCTGTAGTGGCAGTCGAACTTGTGATAGGGACTGCTTCAATCCACTTGGTGAACTTGTCGACTGCCACCAGAAGGTGAGTATGCCCTCCATGGGAGGATTTTTTGAGTGGCCCAACCATATCGAGCCCCCACTGGGCGAAAGGCCAGGCCAATGGTATTGTCTTCAACGCCGATGCGGGTGCGTGCGGCTTTGTGGCGAATTTTTGACAGCCGATGCACCTTTTGACTATGTCCTCCGCGTCTTTGAGTGCTGTGGGCCAGTAGAAGCCTGCGCGAAAGGCTTTGGCTACGAGTGATCGACTGCTGGCGTGATGCCCGCAAGTACCTGCATGAATATCACGAAGGATGGCTTGGCCATCTTCAAATGCTATGCAACGTTGGAACATACCTGATATGCTGCGCTGTATAGTTCGCCGTTGATGACGGTGTATGCTTTGGATCTTCGAGTCACACGCCGTGACTCTGTTATGTCTTCGGGTACCTCGCCGCGGAGTATGTATGCGAGGAAAGGTTGAGTCCAGTTGGCTCGACGAGGAGTACCTCGACTGGCGGGTCCTCTGTGCTAGGTGCTTTGTTCTTGGCTGGTGCGGCTGATGTAGGAACTCGCTTTTTCTTGATGGACTGTGCTCGATGCGCTCGAAGAATACACCAGGTGGTACTGGTGCCTTAGTCGCGCCAATGTTGGCTAGCTTATCTGCTTCTTCGTTGCTCTCGTCCTATGTGCCGCAACTGCAGCCTTCGAAGCTGCCCTCCATGAGGTTATACAGGTCTCGATAGGCGATCATGTTGTCTGCGATTGCATCGCAGGCCTTCATTGTTTGCTGCACCACAAGATTCGAGTCTCCATAGATCATCAGTCGAGTGCACCCGAGGGCTTTGGCCATCCTCATGCCATGGATCAGGGCCTCGTATTCTGCTTCGTTGTTTGATGGGAACTCGAACCCCATTTGCAGGATGTAGCGGAGCTTGTCGCCTTTTGGAGATGTGAGGATGACACCTGCGTCTGCGCCTTCATTTTTCTTCGAGCCGTCAAAGTACATTGTCCATGAGTTGGACACATCTGGTGCTCCTGGTAGCTGAGCTTCGATCCACTCGGTGTGGAAGTCAGGTAAGACTTGTGCTTTGATGGCCTTCGGGTAATCATACTTGATGTCTCTTGGTGCTAGCTCGATGAGCCATTTTGCGACTCGCCCAGTTGCGTTGGGGTTTGTGAGGATGTCTCCGATCCCTGAGGTGCTGATTACAGTGATCGGGTGCTCGGAGAAGTAATGCGTCAGCTTCCTTGAAGACATGAACACGACGTAGCCAGCTTTTGATAGTGCGGGTACCGCTGTTTTGATATAGAGAGGACTTCACTCAAGTAGTAGACTGGACGTTGTATGCTTTGGGCGTGTCCATCCTCCCTGCGTTCGACTACCACTACGGTGCTCACCACCCTGTTAGTTGCAGAGACATATAGGTATAGTGGCTCGCGTTCCCATGGTGCGACGAGGATTGGAGGGATTGTGAGGACTCGCTTGAGGTCCGTGAAGGCTGCTTCGGCTTCGGGCGTCCACTCGAATTTGTCTGCCTTCTTCATGAGTCGATAGAATGGGAGTGCTTTTTCACCCAGCTTGCTGATGAATCGACTGAGTGCTGCTACTCGACCCGCCAATTTCTGCACGTCATGGAGCTTTGAAGGCCTTTGCATCGTCAAGATGGCCTGTATTTTCTCCGGGTCTGCTTCGATTCCTCGAGCTGAGACAAGGTATCCGAGGAGTTGTCCGGCTGGCACGCCGAACGTGCACTTCTTCGGGTTGAGCTTGATGTGGAAGCCTTTGAGGTTTGCGAACGTCTCTCGCAGATCATCGAGTAGTGTTCTTTCCTCCGCTGATAGGTTGCGCCTGCGTTCTTGAGCTCGAAAGGCATTGTTGTGTAGCAGTAGACCCCGAGTGGGGTTATGAACGCCGTTTTCTCTTCGTCCTCTTCCTTCATCCTTATCTGATGGTAACCCGAGTAAGCATCCAGGAAGGATAGACGAGCGCACCCGGCGGTGGAGTCGACGATCTGGTCGATTCGAGGTAGTGGAAAGTGATCTTTTGGACAGCACTTATTAAGGGCCGTGAAGTCTACGCACATCCAAAGAATATCTGTGTTCTTTTTCTCCACGAGTATGGGGTTGGCCACCCATTGCGACTTCTTGATTTCTCTGATGAAACCTGCTGCGAGTAGTCTGTCGACTTCGGCTTCGACTGCGGTTCTTTTGGGCCGGATATACGGCGCATTGTTTGCTTGACTGGTTTAGCATCTGGAAATAATTGGAGAGAGTGCTCGGCGAATTCCCTGGGAATACCTGGCATGTCAGCTGGACACCACGCAAATATATCACAGTTCTCACGGAGGAATTCGACGAGCGCGCTTTCCTATGCGATAGGCAGACTCGACGAGACATTGACTGTCTTGGTCGGGCAATCGGGTGCACCTGATGCGACCTTGCGTCATTGGTCGCATTGAATGATCTGTCGACTGCCACCTTTTGTGTTCTGGCATAAGTGTCGATCGTTGGAGACCGCGAGCTGCGAATGTTGCTTCCATGCCGAACATCTCAGAGATTTTGCTAAACTCTCGGTCGCAAGAGTCAGACTTTTGAAAGTTTCCTTGACTGTGATTACTCCTTTTGGTCCAGGCATCTTTAGCTGGAGGTATGCGTAGTGTGGCACCGCCATGAATCGAGCGAACGTCGGCGCCCAAGTATAGCATGGTATTGTGACTTCCAGTCGACCACTTCGAACTCAATCGATTCTGTCCTGAAGTGGTTTTGTCCCCGAACGTTACGTCGAGTTGTATGGTGCCTTCTGGGCTTATTGCTTTGCCTGGGACGATACCGTGGAAGGTATTTGAGGATTTGGCAGGTTTTCGACTGACCTGTTCATTTTGCGGAGCGTATCTGCGAAGATTATGTTTATGCCGCTGCCACCATCCATGAATACCTTGGACATGGCATAGCCTCCAATTTGCGCATCGAGTACCAGAGCAGAGTGCCCGGGCGAACAACCGACGGAGGGTGGTCCTATCTGCTGAAACTTATTGCGGTTTCAGAACCCTTCAAGAATTCAGTTACAGCAGGAGGTGACATGACTGCCATGTTTACTTGTCGAGTACGAAGTTTTTGCTCTGTTGGAAGGGCGACCTTTCTGTATCATGTACATCTGCCCTTGGGGTGGAGGGTACTGAGGTTCGTCCACCCGAGGTATATGTTGTATGGCACCCGCGATGTTTCCGCCTGCATGAGGCTGTGGTGGTGGTGGTGGTGCCATCAAGACGGGCACAATGTTTGGCTGAGACACGGGCACGGGTACAGGTGCGTTTGCGGCTGTTGCCTTTCTGAGATTTATGTAGTCAATCGCCATTTGGTCGAATTCCCTGCAGTTTCTCATCGAGTGATTGGAGCGCAGTTTTCCATCCTCCCCCTTGTATAGGTGGAATCTACAATCAGCGTCCATCTTTTCTTCGAATGATCGCTCGGATTGTGCTCCGGACCTTGACTTGCGCCAGTCCTTCCTTTTGTAGCTGTCACTGTGTTGGCCGCGATCTCGACTGTCTCGGCGATCATCTCGACTGTCCCGTCGATCGTCTCGAGTGTCCCGTCGATCTTCTGATCGTCGGTCGCATCTGTCTTGGTCGTTGCGGGGTGTGGAGAACCCAACCGCCATGAACTCGGGTCTGTCGTCGTCGTAGTGACGTTTTGAACGTTTGCGCCTTCGGTCATCTCTGTATGAGTCTCTGCGGCTTCGACTGCCGCTTTCGTGATTATCGCGGGGTGAGGATCCGCGTGTGGTGCGCGCCATGTCTTCTCCGTCTGCCCACTCAGTCGCAGTCATCAGGAGGTTAGCACAGAGGTTGGCTTTTTGCGACCAAGTGCTTCTTTGAGGTCTCGCCTGGCGGGTCCCATTATGAATGCGTCCATGGCCATATCTTCTGAAATTACTCCGACTGAGTTACGTATCTCAGTCCATCGTCTGATGTATGACCTCAACGTTTCGTCTGAACGTTGAACACAAGCTCGAAGCTCCTCAAATGTTTTTGGGCGCTCACATAGAGGCTCGAAGTTTTTGATGAAGTCATCGCGGAAGTGGTCCCATGAGTCATACTTTGATGGAGGTAGGGCCTTGAGCCAGTCGCGGGCTGTGCCTTCGAGCACGAGTCGTATGTATTGCATGGCTGTGGTGTTCGTGCCGCGCTGGCACGCAACAGCCAGCCTGTAGTCTTCTAGCCACCCGGAAGGTTCCTGTCGACCCGTGTACTTGGTTGTTCGGATGTGAGTTTGAACCCTTTGGGCATCCGTGTCTCGCGGGCTCGTCGAGTGAAGCATGAAGCCCATGTGACTGAGGCTCCGGATCAGAGTATGAGTCGCTGCTATAAGATCTGCGTGATCTGCTCCTGGATCTGCGCCTGCGTGAGCTGCTTCTTTCCTTCGAGTGGTGGCGGCGGCCACTGCGGTTATGCTCTTCTCGACGTGTGTCGACTATGGCGCGATCTCGACTCCCTCCTGGAGCTGCTGGGATTTGGCGTATGGCCTTTGCTGCTAAGGCGAGTGATTTGATCTGTTGGCGATGCAATTTTGCGTTGGGGTCATCAGCTGGAGGCTTGATGCCTCGAGGTATGATGCGGCGGTGAAGAGAGCACCCGCGGCAGTTTTGGGTACTGGAACTCCTTCCGCGTCGTATGTCATGAAAGAGTTGCCCAGATTGCGAGTGAGTGCCGCCCTTTCCTCCGGCGAGAGGTGTGACAATCTTGATCTGGGTCTTGTGTCTGCTTGCCCGGTAGAGCTCAGGGAGAGCTGCCTTCTGCGCGCACTCGACAAGCTAGCTTGCTTTTTACGCTCTTCGAGTGTTGCTCTGATCTGCTGCAGTCGAAGCGTTTCCTGCCAGGTGAAGTACTGGAAGGTTAACATCTCCTCCCGTGTTGCGTCCATGGGCATCATTGTGCACTCCTTAATGACTTTGTCTGCTTTTGCTGCCATCTCAGCAGTGATTGTGAGAGTTGTTACTCCATCCGTCATGGTGACTGTGCACGGGAATTCTGTAGGCCTGCGGCTGGCCGCGACATCTGATGATTCTGCGGCGATGGCGACATAGACCTGCTGAGGTATCACCCGAGGGTATATATGTGTGTCTTCGAGTCCCTTCATGGACTCGACATCATCATCAAGGCTCATGTCGGAGTCGATGTGAACGTCGAGTGGTCCCTCAGGACAGATCTCGCTGTCGATGCCTTCATCGCTTATGCTCATCTCGGCGTTGACGAAGTTATGAATCTCGGAGTCGAGGTTGTTGTTGCTGGTGCAGATCTCGGAGTCGACGTAGCTGTCGATATGAGTGTCTAGTTCGTCGAAGTCGCTGAGGGAGATCCCGCAGCCGAAAGTGTCGTCGAGTGGAGATCGAGCTCATGATCGTTTATGGGGTATGCTGATTCGGCCTCCTCTCCTTGGAGTTCGTCGATGAGATTGTTCATCTCTCGAGTCGACATGGTTGATGCAGATGAACAAGCTTGGAGAGTTGACGATGGTGTGGATGCAGATGGATCCGCAGTCGAAGGTGTCACAGCCGATGGAGTATCGAGTGCGGAAGTCGCGAGTTGGCGTGGATCCGTCAAGTCCTGCACACCAAGCTTGTTGACGAAAAAATTGAACGAACCAACGGTTAAGCCCAAACCTGACTCGAGATCGGAGAAGGCCTCTTGGAATTCTGGCGAGTGCGGCTCGAAATCCATCAAAGGATCCGATGCACTTTTTGCGGGTGAAGCTGGCGTGTTGCCGTTTGTCGAGTGAGCCGGCGAGTTGCCGTGTGCCGCCTGAGTTGGCGAGTTCGGGTTTGTTGACGCAGCCGGCGAGTTGCCGTTTGTAGATCCGATCGGCGAGTCGCCGACTTCCGATGGAACCGAAGAAACCGTGAGTCCAGCACTATTCTTTCCCACAGACGGCGCCAATTGACGAGGGGTATCCTCACCAAATCCCATGGACCTAGGGTTTAAAATTACGGGGAGAGAACGTGGTAGTGTTGGTAGTTTCGTCGGCTGACAAGCAGAGGCAAAGATTTACCCAGGTTCAGGCCCCTCGGGTGGAGGTAAAGACCCTACTTCCTGCTTGTCTGTTATTGATCGTGGAGATTATGAGGTTACAGGGAGGCTCCGGCGAGATGTCGATCTCGCATGAGCTTTGGTGGTTCGAGTATGGCTTGGTCCTAGATCGGCGCCCCTCCCAGCCTTTAAATAGGCTGGGTCTCGGGAGTCCTTAACCGACCTAGTTTACACATATGGAAAGTTCTAAACCGACTATGCCTATGTCTAGTCTTGGAGAGTACTCCATCTTCTTGGGCCTTTGTCTTTGGGCTTCGAATAGACTCTTCAATATCGGGCCCCAGTCGTCACGTGCACCAGGTACCCTCATGGTAGGGTACCCGAGATGTATACCCATGTCAGCCGACTTCTCCGGCGAGTCCTCATCCCAACCCACAGGAAGACGCGCCTTCCGCGTCGAGTGATGCGCTGCCCTCGCGCTATAACCATGTAAGTATTATGCTGAACTCTTCAATGTTTTATCGGGTGCGCGACAGCGCTCCCGATGGGAGTAGCCCCCGAGGCTATGCGCAACTAGCATAGTTGGGCATAGGCTCAAACCCGAGTGTTTTATGTTTTGTGTGTTATTTTACTGAATCCTTCTTGCCGCACAGTCGTTCATCCGCATTCTCCTTGAGTCGGGTGAAGCGTATTTGCAGGTGGAGCACGAGCGCGATCAACTGCGGGCCACGGTGGAGCAGCTGGACGATAAACTATGACTTTATTTGTCGCGAAAATATATTTATTAGTCTAGTTGGGGATGCTTAAGATTTTTTGTACAATGAATTCAACCTGAACCCAACTAAAAAAATTGTTATTATACTCTATAAATTAATTTATGCTTCTTTATGTATTATAGTGCATTTAAAAATGCCTTTGATCCTTTTATCCTTAAATATCTACCGAATTTAGTATAAATATTTTTAGACAATATCCAAGTGTAAAAATCTAACAAGTAGCTTTTAAAGGTTTTTTATACAAGATTATATATTTTAGGTGTATCTCAAAGGGTATTTTATATATTTATAGAGTCCTCTTATTACTTCTCCATTCTTGTTTGTGCTCGTTTAATTTCTCAGTCAAAATTGTCCTTGTCCTTTAGAGGAGGAAGGAGGGTTAGCCATCGACATGGCAAGAGGACGGCGTGTGCGCCGGGTGGTGCGGCCGTGCATCACAAGCCACAGAGCGAATGTGAGATCATGTCTAGAAACACCAGTAGGGTGATCAGATCACGACCAGTTGAGTAAGATGACTAGATGCTAGGTTACGAGTTTATTTAGGAAGGAAGACTATCCGCCGCCGCCATCTGCCTGGATGGCCTCCTCCCGTGGCGGCGGAAGTGAGAGAAGATGGAGGAAGGGGCCAACGGCAGTGGAGGTTTAGGGTTCCCCATGTCGCCCCGCAAAGGGATGCAGGGGCAGGTGAGAATGTATTCTTGAATAAAACAGAAATAGAGGTGTTCGAAGAAATTAAAACGGAAGCATGCATTACTTAGTACGGATATGTAGCTCGTAATTTTAATATAAAATCATTGTGAAACTATTGTTTGTGACAAAGTTATAGAGAAACTATCTATAGTAAACACGAGTTCTATCTTTCTTCCTCCTGTTGTTGGGCTTGTGCTGCTGCCCCATGGAACTCTTGTACCTTTCATATGTGTGTGGTCTTTTATGGTCTTACTTGACATGTTGCTTTATTTATAAAACGAGAAGAAAACCTATTTCGAGAGTAAACACGAGTTCTTAGTTCACGTGCACACATCTACTTCCTCCGTTTCAAATTAATTGACTTCCATTTGTCCACGTGTGAATGTATCTATACGTGTAACATGTCTAGATACATCCATGTGTGGACAAATGTAAGTCAATTAATTTAAAACGGAGGGAGTAAATATCTAACCGATGCACAAGCACTTATTTATTGAGCACTCAGTAGCTAGCTAGCTAGCTCCACTAGGGGCGTTTGGCCATGACTCCGAGTTCAGTCGATGGATCGATCAGGCCATAGGAAACGCAGCTGCGGTGCTCCCCGCTCGTGCACGTCGTGTGCTCCTCGCCGGCATGCACCTGCAGCCATTCCCTGCGGCCGGGACACGTACGGGACGTACGGCGCGTACGCGCTAGCCCAAGAGCACGGACACATCTGGTGCGTGGAGCAGCGGATGACCGGCCCGTACTAATTATATCCGGTGTCGGTACCATACACATGTAAAAAAAGACACAAACCATACACACAACCATGTAAAAACAAGGGTGGAATGGATCAAATCGGTGTATATAATGGTCCATATATAAAAAATCCGAGTACAAGAAGAACCGGCGCCTCTTAGGCAAATCTATCCACGTTGTCTCACTAACTCAAAGGTCGAAGTATCTCCTCTCTCATCAGAAGAGATCGACAAATCTAGCTAGGGGAACACTTGACAAACTAGGGAACAAACCAACTAGCCTTAGTTGAATACTCGTTGTCGTCATCCTTGGGTGGCTCGTGTATGCGCTCCAGATTGTTATCCTGCATGTTGTAACAGTATCCCCAAACACGACGAGCTTCGCCGAAGACCTCGTCATCGGCATGGTATATCCGAGTTCCGCTCCCGTCACCACTGTTGCTAAAGGTGGCGTGGTAATTATCCATGAATAGCTCATAGTTGCCTCCAACACCTTCCCATGTCACCTTGCACCAAGCAAGCTGGCCATTAGGGCTCTGGTGCCTCAACTCGAAGACATGGAAATCAACCGGCTTGCGTGAGTAAGATTTGCCCATGAAAACCTTGATCAAAAGCAACTTGTGTGGCAGTGCAATAAGGTTTAGACTCTTAAGAAGCTTGTCTGAAACGTCACCGATGGACAACTTGCAGATAAAGTTTGTCATCTCTAGTGGCACGTCGACCTGGTTGAGGATATTGAGTGTCGTGTCGAACACCAACGTGACAAACTTGTTGTTCACGATAAACACCTTGCCATCG
The DNA here is from genome assembly GCA_947311845.1 of Poa pratensis. Classification (NCBI taxonomy): domain Eukaryota; kingdom Viridiplantae; phylum Streptophyta; class Magnoliopsida; order Poales; family Poaceae; genus Poa; species Poa pratensis. Next base: position 5,665,287 of record CAMZMU010000037.1, read on the forward strand.
AAGTAGGCGAAGTCGAGGAAACGTTGGCCTTTTGGATTAGGGTCACTTATCATTGTCCATGTTGCGTCCCCAGGCCGGCAGAAATCCATGACATTACTCCTCTTGTGCAAGCAGGGGTGGTACAACATGACCACGATGCCTTCCGTGCTACCTGCTTGAGTGCTAGCTGGGACATGGATGTCAAAGCGGAAGTGAACTGAAAATTCTATGTAAGTGTTATAGCTTGATCTTGGGCCTATTTCAGAGCGGCTGAGATGCGTGATCTTGGGCCTGTCGCCGCCATCACATAGGGCGTTGAGATTTGGCAGCGGGGCCGTGGTGCCCGTGGCGAGGTGCGAGAGCCGGCATGAGAAGTCGAGGGGATGGACGATGATGGACCACCCGCGCGATAGGGGGAATACGAGCATGTGGTCCGAGCCGTCGCGGAGCACTACGGCGTCCTGTGGTGAGGGAGGCAGGAGGCGCGGCGCTGGTGCCACGGCGGCGCGCCATGTCCGGCAGACCGAGCGGAACGCGGTCAGCCCCGTGAGCGGGTCCCGGGTCCTCTGCGCGATCAGGTTCAGGACGTCGAAGGGGAGCTTGCGGAGCCAATCTGGCTGTAGGTGGTCGTCGGCCATCGTCGATTCGTCTCGTGCGCTGATCTGTTCCCTTATATTTCTCGATACGCCAACTTACGGTACAACTTGATCGATGCATACAAGTTGCATGTGTATATACAGTTGGGAACTTTTACAGTACCTTTCAATTGTCACGGAGGGGACTAGTATGATTTGGTATGGACGGCTGAGATGAAAAGGTGGAGATTAGGCCCAGCCGGCCTAGTAAGCCGGAAGTATGATTGAAAAAAACTAGACAAGGCCTTAGCGAACAGTTTCAGCGGAACCAGATCGACTTCAGACGCCGAGCCGCCTGCAGACGACACCGCCGCCGCGCGCGTACACCTGACCCACGGCCGCCTCCACCTCGAACTCGCCTACAGACTACGCCGCCGCGTCCACCTGACTCGCGGCCGCCTCCACTTCGCACTCGCCTGAGCACGCCGCTGCCACCTCCACGCGGCTGCCGTCTCGGCCTCCAGCTCGCACATCCGGAACACGCCGCCGCCGCCGACTTCTCGGACGCGGACACCGACTCGTTCGTCCGCCTTGAATAGTCTTCCAGACCGTCAATCCATCCCGTTCGGGCTGCATACCGCCGGCAGCCGGCCCAATCTCGCCTGAGGCACTAGGTAAGTGTTCCCCTCCATGGCTACGTCATCTCTATGCAGTGTAGTTCAGTTTAGTCAGTCGCTAGAGTTTGTATAGGTAAAACTATATACTAGATTTCTATCAGTAATCAGTGAGTATGTAAATCTAAATGTGTCCTTTACCTGTTAGTACTGATGGCATGATTGTACTTACTCTGCCGACACAGACCTACAGTATGTATACGAGATTGCCTGAGAGCAGAGTATGAGATAGTGGAGGAGAGACAGGCAGATACTATGCACCGCACTTGAGAAAGTTTCTCCAATAATGTTTCACCTTTGCTCTCTCTTTTGCATTTTTAACTGAACTGAAGAAAATTCAGTTACCTTCTGTACGCAGTATGAATTTGCTGAAATAGATAATCAGTTTGTAGCCCATCTGCTCTTGTGTTTATACAAATACTAGGTGTAATACATGTACGTATTGAATTAGTAATGATTTTAGATGACAAAAATGGCATATGAGAGTAGATTTATAGTGACATATTTCGAAGATCTGTTTTTGTGGTGGCATATTTCCAGTAGGAGCAAACCATGCTGCTATTGTACCAGCTATGGGATGGAGCCGGCAAGTGTGTAGAAACGGGCATTGCTGCTTCGCCAGCAATCGTTTTATCTTCATTTGGTTCATGCATCCCAGCCTGCTGTTTACATGATTCTGCTCGAAAGAATGTTTTCCATGTTAACACTTTTGGCATGATCTTCTCCAGCATTTTCTGTAGCTGGATACTATTTTCTTTGTTCTGGTGGAGGCTGGTAATGCAAGTCAAAGAGTTGCATTTTTTTTGGATGGCCAAGAGTATGCCCATGGTAGTTCATGTTTTGGATGGCCAACAAATCTGATGAACATTCAGTAATGTAATAGCATAGCTGAACATGTTCGCCTCCAATTTCACCACTTATCCAGTACAAGAAAGTACTACCTGCATCAACTAAAAAATGTAAATGAACCAGATGTTAACATTTTCCCCTCCAATTTCACCACTTATCCAGTATACTTTTAGGCGAGGATGATCAGCAAAATTACCTGTCGTTATGAGTAAAATATCTCTTACACTTTCAGGCGAGGATGATGAGTAGGCCATTTTTGGTATCTTCCTTGCATTATCACTCTTGATCATTTCAGGTAATTGATATGTACAGTACGGCCTAGTTGCTATATATACATTACAGTTCTGTCATTATATCAGGTAATCTATACACTGTTTTGAATGCTCATTTGTATTCTCATTTGTGCTATTACCTTATTCTCAGTTGAATTGAAGAAGCACTCTCTACTTTCTGAACAAGGATGCTAAGCCGATGTTAAAGATCTTGAAGAACAAGCGGAGTTCAAAAACACTTATTGGCATTCAAACTAAAAAAGCAAACTTCATGGCCTGAACAACGATGAAAAATTGTATGACCTGATTGTATCAGTATTAGATTTGGTCACATATTTACCGGTTTTTGATTTGTGTACACAAGTTAAGGCTGTATGAGTATTGTGTTTATTTTAAACTATTGGCGAGCTGAATATGTTCAACGAACTTTCTCTTAGTTGAGCTGATGGCTCTAGCTGATCGCTGACTGTATTTGTTCCTTGAACTCTCCTTTTCTTAGTTGAGCTGATGGATCTAGCTGATCGCTTTTCAATAGTACACTATGTATTGTCAGGTACAGAGTATACGCGTGCAAGCTGATCGCTTTGACTTAAGTGGGCAAGCGACTGCCGCTAATTAAAGATGGGTCTAAGTGGGCGGCCCGCATAGACCCACATAATATATGCGGGCACATGCGGCGTTAGGCGGTACTCCCGCAGGCAGTCCTGCTTGCAGCCTGACTCGATAGGGTTCGCATTTAGTGAATTTGGGGATTCAACCGAACGTAGTCACCATCTTGGGCCAAATTACTAATTTTTTGCAAGGCCGGCACCCATTTAGCTTAGTGGGCTGGGGCCCATGTGCGGGAGGTCGCGAATTAGTCACTAGTATGATTTCAACTACTCAACTTTTTAACACTAGTATGATTTCGTTTGGGCCCTTGGATGAACGAAAATGGAGGGCTTTTATTCATCTGGGGGTACCACAAAACATCTCATACAGTTATATACACAACCACGGACCACCAAACTATATCCTACTCGGACACAAATAGTTTGCTTTCCTAAACAAACTAAGACATCACCGTATGCCAATCCGTGAGGAAGTAGACTTCCAAGTATGGCAATATTTGCGTTGTGTATTTGAACACCTAGATGGCCATGGTAATTGGAACGAACAACTGGTTCGTAACTCCTTTATGCCATCGGAAGCTGAGGAAATCCTCAGGATCAAAACGTCCAAACGCGCTTCTGAAGATGTTCTAGCATGGCAGCTTGAAAAATCAGGCCTCTTCGCTTGCTCTGAATGATCTACCAGACCAATGTAACTTTGGTGCTTCTAGTACACGCCCTAATGCCGAGGATCCCTAATTTGGGGGCTAAAGTTCCCCCCAAGGTGAAAACGTTTGCATGGAAGGCGGCTGATAATGCCGGCTTGGCGATGGAAGAAAATAAACTGAGAAGAAATATGCGGGTTTGGGGCACCTGCAATATATGTGGAATGGAGCCGGAAAATGTCACTCATGCACTTTATCACTGCCCCCATGCCTTCAGCCTCTGGCGTGTGATGATACAGAGTTGGAATTTGTCTGTGCTATGGCTCAACTAAATTTTTTGGGACAAATGTAGAAAATATGGAGCAAATATTGTGTCCAAACTAATTTTAGTGCGAAAACAGTAATATAACACATTACACTCACAACACATTTCAATGTTAACAAGTTCACAACACATTAAAATGCTCATATTTGCTAAAATAAAATACATAGATATTAAAAATGTGACACGATGAGAGTTGGGGGAATACCACACACGGCTCAAAGGGCACACGGGGCTCCTGTTTATATAGGGGCACGAGGGCCCTAGGGTTAGGGTTTACATAAGAGTCCTAGTTAGGTTAAACTAACTCTAACACCCCCCGCAGTCGCAGCGGGAGCTTTACAGACGCTGAGACTGGACCGAAATTCTAAGAACAAAGGAGAGGCTAATCCTTTAGTCATAATGTCAGCGAACTGATGGCTAGAGGGAACATGAAGAACCCTGACCTCGCCGAGAGAAACTTTCTCTCGAACAAAATGAATATCTATCTCTATATGCTTCGTACGTCGATGTTGAACCGGGTTTGAAGACATGTAGACGGCGGAGATGTTGTCGCAGTAGACGATGGTGGCCGATGAGAGGGACGATGGAGCTCACCAAGCAGCTGCCGTAGCCAGCAGCTCTCGGCGACAGCGTGAGCCACGGCTCGGTATTCAGCCTCCGCGCTGGACCGAGAGACCGTGGTTTGTCGCTTCGACGACCAGGAGATCAAATTGTCTCCGTAGTAGACGCAATAGCCAGAAGTCGAGCGTCGAGTGTCGGGGCAGCCCGCCCAATCAGCATCGGAGTATGCTGTGAGCGTGGTTGAAGAAGAGACACCAAGCTGTAGACCCATGTCGAGAGTGCCTTTGACATAGCGAAGAATGCGCTTGACCAAGGCCAGGTGCGAAGCGCGAGGATCATGCATGTGTAACCACACCTGTTGAACAACATAGGCAAGATCAGGACGCGTCAGTGTCAGGTACTGAAGAGCACCTGCGATGCTTCGGTAGTCGGAGGGGTCAGCGACAGGAGCTCCCTCGTCGGCGGAGAGCTTGGCACTGGTGTCAATTGGCGTAGGAGAGGGGTGGCATTCTGACATCCTGCTCGCTGAAGAATATCGACGGCGTACTGCCGTTGAGACAGAAACAAAGCTGTGGACGTGCGCTGTACTGCAATTCCCAAGAAGAAGGACAAATCGCCCAAGTCCGTCATGGAGAATTCAGCATGGAGAAGCGCGGTGAGCCGCTGCAGCAGGGTCGAGGAAGACGCGGTGATGATGATGTCGTCGACGTAGAGCAGAACATATGCGAGTGCATCACCCTCCTTTAGCACGAACAGGACGTGTCGGAGACCGAGGCGGTGAAGTGAAGCTGGCGGAGGAAGGAGGCGAACCGTTGGTACCACGCACGCGGAGCCTGCTTCAATCCGTAAAGAGAGCGATGAAGCTGACAGACATGGTCTGGTTGTCGAGGATCGACGAAACCGGACGGTTGCTGGCAGTAGACCACCTCATCAAGAGTGCCGTTGAGGAAGGCATTATTGACGTCGAGTTGCCGAATAGACCAACCAGCAGAGAGAGCAATGCTGAGAACGAGGCGGATCGTGGCCGGCTTCACAACCGGGCTGAACGTCTCGTCGTAATCCACGCCCGCTTGTTGAGAGAACCCGCGGACGACCCAGCGAGCTTTGTAGCGAGCAAGAGAGCCATCAGAGTAAAATTTATGTCGAAAAATCCACTTGCCAGAGACGATGTTGGCTTGAGAGGGCCGAGGGACCAAGGACCAGGTGTCGTTGTCGATGAGAGCTCGAAACTCCTCGGTCATGGCATCACACCAGTGAGGGTCTTGGAGAGCGGCACGGTACGTCGAGGGTACTGGGGAGAGTGCTGTTGTCGTGGCCGAGAGGTTGAGCTGCTCGCGAGGAGGGACGACGATCCCAGCTTTGGCACGAGTCCGCATGACATGCGGACCGGGTGCAGGCCGTGGAATAGGAGCATCGGGGCGCGGCGACGTCGGCGGAGATGACGGCGGGGACGAGCCTGGAGACGATGGCAGAGATGACGGCGGTGACGAGGTAGACGCGGCGCGAGTCGCTGGCACGGGCTGCGGCCGTGGCAGAGAAAACGACCAAAGCTCGGCCGCGGCAGAGTCGTCGTGGGTGGCCACCACTGTAGGCGCGGCACGCGGAGGCTGTGACGGGACCGCGGGTGGGACCCGCGTAGGGGCCACAGGGACGGCGTGTGCCTGCAAGAACCCGAGATCGGGGCGCGATGAGGACCCGTGTACGGCGGCGAAGGGAAACACCTCCTCGTCGAAGACGACGTGCCGGGAGACGATGACACGGCGTGTAGTTGGGTCGTAGCAGCGGAACCCCTTGTGCGTCGAGGGTAGCCGAGTAAGACGCACGCACGGGAGCGTGGCTGAAGCTTGTGTGTCGTCGTGGCAGCCATGTTGGGGTAGCACAGACAGCCGAAGACGCGTAGATGATCATATTGGGCGGGGTTACCATAGAGCTTCTCGTACGGAGTGGCCAAACCGATGACCTTGCAAGGCCGACGATTCAGCAAGTAGACGGCCGTAGAGAGAGCTTCGGCCCAGAATGCGGGTTCCAAGTGTGCCTGAAACATAAGAGTACACATAGTATCGTTGACCGTGCGAATAGCACGTTCTGCCTTGCCGTTTTGTGGAGAGGTGTATGGGCAAGAGAGACGAACACGAACACCATTAGTGAGAAAGAACTCGTTGAGAGAGGTGTTGACAAACTCAGTGCCATTGTCAGCTTGAAAGGCACGGATAGAGCGGCGAAACTGTGTATGGACATATGTGAAGAAGTGTCTAACAGAGTCATAAACGCAAGATTTTTGGCGAATAGGGAAGACCCAATAATAGTGTGAAAAATCATCAACAATTATGAGATAGTACTTAAAACTAGAATTGCTTAACACAGGAGATGTCCACAAATCACAATGCACTAGCTCGAAAGGAGCACTAGAAACTGACACTGAACGAGCAAACGGTAACCTAACATGTTTGCCAAGTTGACACGCATGACAAAGACCGCGCTGAGTTTTATTACACTTGATGAAAGATTTATTCCCAAGAGACGCCATGGCGTCGCGACCAGGGTGACCCAAGCGACGATGCCACAACCCTTGTGATGCTACGGACGCCACCAACGCCAGGGGAGGAGAAGCCGACGGAGTGATGGTGTAAAGATCACCGTCACTGTCACACCGAATGATTTCAGTCCTGGTGAGAAGGTCCTTCACAGAAAAACCGAAAGCGTCAAATTCAATTGTGCAGGAATTATCACGAGTGAATTTACGAACAGAGAGAAGATTTCTGATAAGAGACGGAACTAGTAACACATCTTTGAGAAGAAAAGAAGTGTCGTTAGTGTATAGATGAGAGTTACCGAAACTAGTAATGGGGATGGAAGAACCATTACCAACAGTAACAAAGTGAGGAGAAGAGAGAGGATTGGTGTGCCGGAATTTACCCTCCTCGGAAGTCATGTGCGACGACGCCCCGGTGTCCATGACCCACCCGCCATTCTGAGTGGCCAGGTTGTTCATAGCAGCGAGGAACCCGGCGCTGTCCCAGCTAGGAGTTGATGAAGACTGCTGGAGAGGCGCCTGCATGGTGACGTAGGCCTGCTGAGGTCAGGGGCCGAGGAGTCCAGCACCGGCGACGTGACCACCGCGGCCGGCCCCACCAGCGGGCAGTTGGCTAGGGCTGAAGCAGAACCAGGGGCCGGCGGGGGTGGGAGCGAAGCGGGGCCCGGAGTTGGTGTTGGGGCCACGCCGGTTGTCCCGGCCTTTCCCCTTGCCGTTGTCGCCGCGGCAGCCAGCGCCGGTGCAGGGCGCGGGCGCGGGCTGGGGGTTGGAGGAGACGACGAGCGCGGTGGACTGCACGTTGGCGGCGCTGTTGGCGAGGCGCATCTCCTCGAGCAGCAACATGGACCGTGCCTCGATGAAGGAGGGGAACGGCTTGGCGAGGTTGATGTGGGAGGTGGCGCCGGAGAAACGGCCGTCGAGACCGCGGATCACGTTGAGGACGAGGGCGCGATCGTCAACCTTGCAGTCGACATCACGGAGGGCGTCGGCGAGGCGCTTGTTGTGCTGGCAGTAGGCGGTGACGTCGAGGGGGCCCTGCAGCAGGTTGTGGAACTCACCAAGGAGATAGGTGGCGCGGCTCTCCTTGTTGTCGGTGAAGAGCGTGGCGAGGGCCGTCCAGAGGTTGCACGCGGTCTGATCGGGCTCTAGAACGAGGTCCAGGATGTCCTCCGAGATCGGCGAGTGCAGGGCCGAGAGGACGGTGTAGTCAGAGACGGCCCACTCGGGATTGGTGGGGGCGGCGGCCTTGGTGGAGTCGACGTGGGCGAGGAGACCGTTCTTGCCGAGGTGCGTGAGGATGAAGATCTTCCACTTGGAGTAGTTGGAGGAGGTGAGAACGACGGCGATCGCGCGCGCGGCTGGACAGGGTGGACGGCGCCACCTTGGAGGAGGAGGAGGGGAGGGTGGCTAGGGTGAGGCTAGGGGCTGTCATGGCGGCGGCGGCGGCCAAGATGGCAGCGGCGGCTTGGGGTGGAGGGCAGCGGAAGGGTTTAGGGTTTTAGGATCTAAAGGCTGATACCATGTGACACGATGAGAGTTGGGGGAATACCACACACGGCTCAAAGGGCACGCGGGGCTCCTGTTTATATAGGGGCACGAGGGCCCTAGGGTTAGGGTTTACATAAGAGTCCTAGTTAGGTTAAACTAACTCTAACAAAAAAGAACTCCCAAGAGACTAATGAAACTACAACGAGGGATGTCCCGTCAAAACAAAAAAGTTACAACACGAAAGTTGTGTGAAACGGTGAGATCGATCCACTCGGGTCTTGCCCTGATGTTGTTCAGGAGCTTCCTGTAGCCCCTACTTCTTAATAAAGATCCGTTTTACCCCCAAAAAAACATGGACTAGGATAGGACTCATCAAAATGCAAGCCGGCAAGACATATTAGTGTAACTCGACTATATATCTAATGTAAACTACTTATGAAAGAAAAAATATATTGAGATACACTAAATATCAGCCGTTCAGGATAGCAAACCTGATCTAACACGACCACTCGTTACAGGGAAAGAGTCACACGAGCACACGTTACAGGAAAGCAAACACGACCTCATGGAGCTCTACTGGGCCGGCCCACCTAGTCGCCAAATAGGAATCACCCTTCCATTAGATGGAGACTCTCAACAACAAAAAATGATGGAGATTCCATGCCTAGAAATATACACAACAAGTCAGCTCGCGGTTAACTGGTTGGATCACTACCTACTGAGTCTGTCAACCTCAATTTATCAAGGAGTAGCATCTCCAGGCAGAGTACAGTATCTATCGAAAAAGAGTACTTACCTCAAAAAAAAATTACCTAAAAAAAAGAGTACAGAGCACAAACAAGCCTCCAAATTCCTCATAATTGACAATGGAAATATTAAATGAGCATAGAATTTCTGGTCAGTGCAACTGAGATTACGGAACAGGCCCATTTTCCACGTTTCTACCAAAATAATGGGAGTAATTCCATACGATTGCTTTAGATAAAAGAAAATTCAATCCAGATTAGAGTCCACAATAATACTACTGCCATGCTGCACCCTGTATTGCTGTGAGCCTCACCATGAAGGCATGAATCCCCTATCCAGACATCACCATCAGTCTGACAACAACTCCCTCTTCACCCCCACCCAGACATGCCAGCCACCACCCGTTTCTGTGCACAGGAAACAACGGATACTAGCCATCTTCCAAAGCCACAAACCTTTCCTGTACCACAGAACAGCAAATGAGAAGCCCACCAAGAAGATATGCATGATTTCAGAACGAAATTTTGTCAGCTACTAACTAACAAGTGCCACAGAGTTGGACACACACAAACAAAGAGAGAGAGAAAAGCTAGGGACCCTGTGTGCTTACCTGAATCTGTCTTAGCTGAGGGATAAATCCTTTGCGGCGCCAGCATGGCAATGGATAATAAGGCCATCCACATGTTCCTCCGGTGGTGTCCGTTTACAGGCTAGAGATATGGAGAAACTTTAGCCGCCTTGGCCATTCACACATGCTCCTCCTCCCTCCCATCTGTGCTTTTGCTGATGAGCAGAGCCAGAGCTGCCTGTCTCTTCCCTCCTGCCACCGGTTGAGGCTGGCACAGTGATGAGCGCACGGAGTCATGCTTGTGCGACTGGGATTCGTGGTCCTCGCATCCTTTGCGGCGTTCACTCTTAAGAGAGGGAAGGGGCCTAACAAAGGTACGTGCATCTCTCTGATGCTTCCTTGTGTTTCTCTGAATTTCCCGCTCAAGCTATGCAGCGTTGCTTCTTTCAGACAATGGCCAAGCAAGCAAGGAGAAGAATAAGGCTCGGGATTTTGAACATGTATGTATATTCAATCCACTAGTAGTTGCAATTCAAAGAATAAACTGTTGGTTAGTTGTGCATATTGTTCACTGTTCTGTCCAAACTGTCTTGCTTCAGGGGCAGAAAGAAGAAGAGGCGGAAGAGGTCAAAACGATCAGCAGCATGATCAACTCGGCCCCTTCGGTGGATGACGATGACGACGACGACATGTTCTCGGAGATCGAGAGCCTGCTAGGGGGGGAGGTCGACATCCCGATACCGGGCGACAGGTTCGACGTCAAGGAGCGGTCGCGGTACAACGCACACATGGCGAACAACGCCGCCGAGATGGAGCGTCTGCGGAGCCTGGTGCACGAGCTGGAGGAGAGGGAGGTGAAGCTTGAGGGCGAGCTACTCGAGTACTACGGCCTCAAGGAGCAGGAGACCGACGTCACCGAGCTGCAGAAGCAGCTCAAGATCAAGACCGTGGAGGTCGACATGCTCAACATCACCATCAGCTCGCTGCAGGCGGAGAGGAAGAAGCTGCAGGAGGACGTCGTCCGCGGCGCGGCGGCCAAGAAGGAGCTCGAGGCATCGAGGACCAGGATCAAGGAGCTGCAGCGCCAGATACAGATGGAGGCGAACCAGACAAAAGGCCAGCTGATGCTGCTCAAGCAACAGGTCATGGGGCTCAAGGCCAAGGAGGAGGAGGTGGCCAAGAAGGACGCTGAGATCGAGCGCAAGCTCAAGAAGCTCAAGGATTTGGAAGTGGAGGTCCTTGAGCTGAGGAGGAAGAACAAGGAGCTGCTGTATGAGAAGAGGGACCTCATGGTGAAGCTGGATGCAGCACAGGGCAAAATAACAGAGGTAGAGCAGTAGTTTATTATTATTGTTACTCTGCAAAGTTTGCTAAGTTTTTTGCATTGATATTCAGCAGCAGTTCTTTTTTAGCCTCATCTTTTGCATGGTCCTAGACGATCCTAGTTTCTATGGCAGACTACCAGTGGTTCTGCTACATTTTCTGGATTTGTCTCTATCCGACAGGCTATCCTCTTTGCTTGTCTCTAGTTCAAAATTAGTATTTTGCTTTTGTTTTCACTTGTAAAAGGTAGCACCTAATGATATGCTCTGTTTTATATTGTTTTTTCCCCAGAAACCAAACCAATCAATTAATTTCATGACCAAGACTTGCGAATTTTGAATTTTCTCTTGCACATGATGAATGATTTTCACCTTAACATTCAAATCTGGACAAGTAATTGACCAGCCTAGTATCAGAATAATTACAATTTTCACCCCTGTTCGACAGAACAAGCTGTAAGCTGAGGTGCTTTTCTACATTGAGAGTTATCCTTATATTTCAGACCCATATCACAATTCTAGACATCTACTGTAAAAAGGAAGAATGGTACCCAGTAATTTATTAAGACGAGTATCAGATAGTTTCTTTTCATGATATACTTTTCCTATAACGTACTAATGACATATCATCATCCTGCAGAGTGATGTAGTTTCCAATGCAAGAGAGGAGATTAACAACCTGAGACATACAAACGAGGACCTCACAAAGCAAGTGGAAGGCCTACAAATGAACAGATTCAGCGAAGTAGAAGAGCTGGTGTACCTGCGCTGGGTTAATGCTTGTCTGCGTTTCGAGCTCCGCAACTACCAGATACCATCAGGAAAAATGTCTGCCCGTGACCTCAACAGAACGCTTAGCCCGAAATCACAGGAGAGGGCGAAACAAATGATGTTGGAATATGGATCTGAACGAGGCCAAGGTGACACTGACCTTGATAGTGCTCCTTCTTCTGCACCTTCTTCCCCTAGAAGCGAAGACTTCGACACCATGTCGATTGACAGCTCTTCCAGTAGATACAGCTTCCTAAGCAAAAGGCCCAATCTGATGCAAAAACTCAAGAAGTGGGGAAAGAGCAAGGATGATAGTGCCTATCTATCATCTCCGACGCGGTCCCTGACCAGTGGCTCTCCAAAGAGGAGCCAGAAACCAAAGGGTCCCCTGGAGTCTCTCATGATCAGAAATGCAGGAGATGGTATCTCCATTACAACATTTGGAAAGAAGGAGCAAGATGACATGGATGACGCGAATATTGCATCTTCATTCCAATTGATGTCAAAGACTGTCGAAGGCTTTGCTGATGAGAAGTATCCCGCTTACAAAGACCGGCATAAGCTTGCTACAGAACGGGAAAAGGCGGTAAAAGAGAAGGCCGAGCAGGCTAGAGCACAAAGGTTTGGTGGTGGCTATAGTTCAGCTCTAGTTCCTCCCTCTCCAAGAGCTGCACTCCCCCCAAAACTTGCTCAAATAAAGGAGAAGAAGGTCCCTGTAGCTAATGCTGAAGCCGGTGAACAATCTAGTGATAACCAGAACAACCCCCTGGCGGTCACCCAGTTGAAGCTTGCCCAAATAGAGAAGAGAGCTCCAAGAGTCCCCCGACCACCTCCAACCGCATCGGCCATTGCTTCAGGAGCTACCAACACTGCAGGGGGAGCACCGCTGCCGCCACGCCCACCAGGTGGACCTCCTCCTCCTCCACCACCTCCTGGGAGACCTGGTGGTCCACCGCCGCCGCCTCCTCCTCCTGGTTCTCTATCCAAGAGCCTTGCTGGTGGTGACAAGGTACACCGTGCTCCAGAGGTCGTGGAGTTCTACCAGAGTCTCATGAAACGTGAAGCTAAGAACACAACTTCTTTGGGATCAAAAACATCAAATGTTTCTGATAACAGAAGCAACATGATCGGAGAAATTGAGAACAGATCAACGTTCCTCTTAGCAGTAAGTATCTTCAGATGGCCCACCTTGCATAAATATCCTGCAAAATTCATGCCATCCATTATTAGTGCAGCTCATTGTAATTGGTAGGTAAAAGTTCAATGAAAATAACGAACATTGTCAAAAACTTGGAATGTTTCAGGTCAAAGCTGATGTGGAGACACAAGGAGATTTTGTTGAGTCTCTAGCAGGTGAGGTCCGAGCAGCAAGATTCGTGAATATTGATGATGTTGTTGCATTCGTACATTGGCTGGATGAGGAGTTATCTTTCTTGGTAAGAGAACCCACTAATTTTTCCACATTATGCATTGTACACATGATCTACTACTAACAAGATCAATTAACTTATGTTAGGTTGATGAGCGAGCAGTGCTAAAGCATTTTGATTGGCCAGAGAGCAAAACTGATGCATTAAGAGAGGCTGCTTTTGAGTATACGGATCTGCAAAAATTAGAAAACAAGGCTTCAACCTTTGCCGACGATCCTAAACTTCCATGTGAAGAAGCTCTCAAGAAGATGTATTCACTGCTCGAAAAGTAAGTACCTCCTCTGAACTAGGTATTCTCCCCAATTACATTTACATAGTTCTTCAGGGTGAAACAAGAAATATTTTGAAAAAGAATAGTCAATATTTACTATAAATACCAAAATAATTGGACAGCACCATTTTTCAAGGAACTAACTGTGTCGTACTTATAACAGAGTGGAGCAGAGTGTTTATGCACTTCTTCGTACAAGAGACATGACCAGTGCACGGTACAAGGAGTATGGAATACCAGTTGATTGGCTATCAGATTCTGGAAAAGTTGGCAAGGTGTGCATCTCTAGACTATATCGACCATGGTTTACAAAGCGTGAAGCGTCCTCAAAGCGATGGGAGGGCACTTTGGCGCTTAAGCGACGCCTAAGCGGGCGCTTTGGCGCTTAAAGCGCCCAAAGCGGTCATTTTTCCAAAGCGGAGGGGGGCGCTTTGACGCCTAAGCGTCGCCTAGGCGTCCTGAAGCGGACGCTTTGTAAACCATGATATCGACTGTCATTGAATTGGCAGCTTACGTCGGCAGCCTGGTTTAAAAGAGCACACAGATTAATTGCCTATAAAGCTTTATAAATTTCTAGTCATAACATGCACCAAGATGTAACTCAAAAATTAATTTCACATGTTGGTTGTAGATCAAATTGGCATCAGTTCAGCTGGCAAAGAAGTACATGGAGAGGGTTGCCACGGAGCTCGACGCAATGCAAGGCACGGAGAAAGAGCATAACAGAGAGTTCTTGCTTCTCCAGGGTGTCAGATTCGCTTTCCGGGTTCACCAGGTATACACCTATCTAAACTTAATATGTAAACAATACAAGTATTTGCAGGTAAACTGGAGATTTTAAGTGAAGAACTTACCGTTCACCATTGTACAGTTTGCAGGAGGCTTCGACGCGGACAGCATGAAAGTTTTCGAGGAACTGAGAAGCAAGATGAGCACGCAGACACCCGCTCCGCCAACAACCGATACATAGCGCGGAGTCAGGATTCCACGCTTCTCCTTCTCTGTTCTATTCATTTCATCAGACGGTACGATTAGTTGGCTAGCTAAACTGTACAAAAGAGAGAACTGTAAATTCCAGCTTCGTCTCGATCAACTGTATATGTCAGGTCTATTACAGGTTCTGGTAATATCATACGTCTACAGGTTTTTGTCCATGTTTGGTTGCGTTTTGTGACCGGGCAGTTTGTAAGGAGTGAATGAAACCACAGTAACGAGAAACCTTGTGTTTGCTGCTACTAATTTGGTAACATGTTGCAGTGTAGATTCCTGCTTATCAGGTTTAAATGTCTTCAAATCAAATCGTGCATGCTAAGATAGGAGGGAATCATAGCGAGGAAAAACAGAAAAGGGTTGTTACTTACTTAGCCTCTGTCAGTGTAGTAGAAGAACATTAGACACCCTGCAGAAAATGCGCCGGAAGTAGATTCCCAGTTTGGTGTGGTACTTAATCTACGTTGGAGAGGGGTAGCAGACGGCGAACGCGAGCAGGGAGAAGGTGGGGTTCATGGCGGCGAGCTCGCGCCTGGATTTGAATGGAGAAGCGAGCACGTCAAATGGGGGCGGCTGCGCTCGTTTCGCCGCCGGCTACGCGCCGGCAGGAGCCGCCTCGGGTTGCACCGACGGGCAGGTCGAACGATGGAAGCTAGCGGGGGATTAGCTGGTCCCGCCGCCGTGACGGGAACCTGGCCGGCGGCAACGGCCTACCGGCGGCGAAGTGGAGCAGTGGACGGAGTCTGGAGATGGGCTTCATTGGCAACTATGGAATTGGACAACTGCTATATGGGCCTGTGGCAGATAGACTCTCCCACCAAAACGGCCCATCATAGCCCACCCTGCTAGGTCCAGTACACAGCTACGGTGAAGAGTGAAGACCTTTAAAAAACAAAGCTACGATGAAGACTGGCCGTCGTGGCGTCATCAGGGCGCTCCGGCGGCTAGCGGTGCCCCATGACGGCAGTAGTGATGGCTCTTGCTTATCCACATCGAAGCGGCGGCGCAGCATCGGCGCATCCAGTGTGTCACCGGCTCATAGCACATGTACTCACGCACGGTGCACCGTTGTCGACCGATCAGTCACCAACCAGGCCGCCGTGCTTGGGCGTCGTCCACATCTCCGGCGAGGCCACCGCGCGTCACCGAGGTACGTACGGCGCACATCGAGACGCACCCCGAGACACACCAAGACACTGTCACTTCTGCCGCTGTGAACAGTATAGCCGAGCCACGACAAGGCATGCCACGCCCACCTGTCGCTCGTGGCGCGTGCCGGCGACGTAGCGATGCATCGCGTGGCACCACATAGATGCCCACTACTACACACCAGCATCTTCTCGACCCGCCGGTAAAAAAGTAGAGAAGAATCCGATCCGAAGAGCACGGTGAAAAGACAAGCGAACAAGACAGAGCAACCCAGGTTCGTCGTCGCACACACGTCGCGCATGCCACGCGCCACCGCGCCCACGTCCCTCTCCGCCCCTTTAACTCTCGTCCCCGCCATTCCTCACCCCCAGCTGCCACCCTCTACCAGTACTCTCCCCCCACTCCTCAAGGCACCCTCACATCGTCTCCTCCGGCCGGCATGGCGGATCGGCACGGCGAGGGCGCGGCGGCCGGGCGCCCATCATCCGCGCACGCGCACATCGACGCATCCACGATCCTCCAGCGCGTCCAGGCGCACGCCCCAACCTCGACCCAGATCGTCGGCCTGCTGACCCTGCTCGTCGCCGGCGCGGTCCTGCTCCTGCTGGCGGGCCTCACCATCACGGGCGCGGTGGTGGCGCTGGTCTTCCTGGGCCCGCTCGCCCTGCTCACCAGCCCCATCTGGGTGCCGTTCGCGCTCGCACTCTTCGTCGTCGGCTTCGCGGCGCTCTCCGCGGCCGGCTTCGCCGTGGCCGCTTTCGCCGCGGCCACCTGGGCATACCGGTACCTCACGGGGCGGCACCCCGTCGGCGCCGAACAGGTGGACCGCGCCCGCAGCCGGCTCGCGGATACGGCGAGCCATGTCAAGGACTACGCGCGCGAGTACGGCGCGGGGTACCTCAACACCCGGGTCAAGGACGCCGCGCCCGGCGCCTAGACGCGCCGCCGTGCGTGCACGTCGCACCTAGATCGTCCTTATCTGTTTTTTTTACTCTGCTCTGTGTATTTCCGCTGTCGTTGATCTCTACGCTTTAAAAGTCCGAAATTAGCTTGGTAGTAATAATTTTCTAGCTCATGTCGTGTCTTGGTGCTACTACTGCTACTATTATCTGTGGGATCGATCATCGCACGTCCCACGACTACAGGTTGAATTCATCAGCGACATGGTCTCGTTTAGCTAGCGTGATTAATCAACTCTCGCGGGATGAATTGGTTATCCGCTGACGCTCGAGGTGGATCATCGAACGGCGCGACCACCGCTAGCGCTTGTATCGTCGTCGCCAGGGCCACCAAGTCTCGTTGATTTAGAACAGAAGAGTAAACCTTGTAGGGACTCGAGTCTGCGTATTATCCACCGTTGCTGACAACGGGATCTTGTCACACCTGCTATCTCATCTTCTGTAAAGTTCAGAGAACATAGTTTTTTTTTTCCAGGGTGTTCAGAGAACATAGCTGTGTGACAAGCGAGAGCAGGAGATGGGCTTGGGCCGTGGGCCGTGGGCCTTGGTGTGAGTCTGCAGAGGTGTGGCCCGTAAGCTTTCTATATAAACCTCATCTGAACTCTATATTGGGTATTGGGGTTGTATAACAGGAAAGTGTATTTGGCTCCAAGGTTCAGTGCTCTCCTAGAACGAAAATCCGGATGTAGGCAATGGTGTACCTCACAATAACAACAAAGCCTTTTATTACCAAGGAAAATGGGGTAGGCTAGAGTTGAAACCCATAAGATTTCGAAGCTAACTCATGGTTCTGGCGTTGAAACCTATAAGATTTCGAAGCTAACTCATGGTCCTGGCGGCATATAGATAGCTAGCTTCCACGCACCCCTGTTCACATCTCATGTAAAGTTTGGTCTACACCGACCCCTTTTAACATTCTCAACACCCTTTATCCGTCCTCCGTACACTGACGCTTCGATAGGCCTGTGTTTTATATGTCCAAACCATTTTAGACGATATTGAACAAAGTTCTCTTCAATCGGTGCTACCCAACTCTCTCACGTATCTCATCATTTCAAGCCCGGCCCTTTCTTATGTAGCCACATATTCATGGTGTATTTCACAAACATGAATAAAATCAATTTAAATACTTTATATTATGGTTTGCACAGATATAAGAAAATTTGATAACATTTAGAGATTCAAAAATATGCATACTCATATTCACATTTTTATTATTTTTGTGTCGCTTAGCCTAATGAGATCAGATCAGAGACAAAAAAGATTCTTTGACCCAATCACATGCAATAATAAGGTCAAAATTATTATATACAAATTTACTTAAACATAGCCCACTACTAAAAAAAGATTCCTTTAAGCCTTCAACTATTTCTAGTACTCCTATAATGAAGAGGCGTAAAACTTGGAAAGTCCATGAGTAGTCCGAGCTCCATAAAGCTTGGTATTCCAAATAGAATAAAAAAATAGCATAAAAATGATAAATCTGCAAATTTTCAAATTATGCACTCTTCACCAATCTAGATCTACACATTTGTCTGTTTTTCCATGTCAAAATACAACAATGTTTATTTAAATTTTGCACACTGATAGATCATCTCGACATTATTTACACCTAAAAAATATTTGAAATTTTCAAAATTAATATATTGATTTTGAGTTTTCAAAGGAAACCTCCCTTATAACACAAGAGCTAAAATAAAATGTTGAGACCTATCATCTTTTGCCTTTTTTAGGAGAAAGCCATCACGATTCTATTAATTTAGACACAATGTATACATCGTACTCCCTTCATCCGCGAATAAGTGTACATGTAGGTTTTGTCTTAAGTCAAATAATTATATTTTGACCAAATACAACAACATTTATTACACTAAATCAGCATCACTAGATCCGTTTTGAATGTACTTTCGTAATTTAATAATTTGATTCCATATATATGTTACTAATCTTTTGTACAAATTTAGTCCAAAATTTAAAGTTTGACTTAGAACAAAACTTAGAAATAAACTTGTTGGTGGACGAAGAGAGTATGCGGCTACATCACACACACTCATTGGAGGATCATTGCCTCATAATCCGTGGTTGGTGAGTTGACTATTACTTGTAGTATCGAAAACCGGGCAGTGGCTCTCGAGCGCATTGGTGCCCGTTTTTTGAAAATTTTGAAAATCCTACTTCTCGGTTTAAAAAAATCTGAAACTTGGTACATAAATACATATACATATTATGTATGTACGCAGGAAGTTTCGTCCAAAAAATATCTTAAATATTTTGCTACACAAAAAAGAGAAAAATTTAACAGACTCAACATACTATTTCCCTTTTTTGTTCCCATAATTTTGTTATTTTTATGTAGCTTGGAATATAATTTTCTTTTTGCACTAGAAATTGGCATATTACGTAGAAAACATGCATATGTATCATAGGAAAGTTTCTTGGATTTGTTCCATGCTCAAATTCAATTTTTTCAAATTTTCTCCACCTACCAAGTCCGCGTTCTCGTACTATGGGATTCCTTATTATAGGACGGTCTATAACCACACGTGTATCAACTTGAACCGCCACTTTTGTTTGACCACCATATTTTTTGTACGAATTGTTTGACCGCCAATTCAAGGATCCGTGATTTTCTTTTCTTTTCATGATATTCGTGACCTGGTTCTATGAAAGAATTTTCCTGGTAATAAGGAGGATATGGACCCAGCGATAAGGTACACGGTCTGTCAGTCTCGTCAAGCCAAATTTATAACAGTGATGAAGCAACGGAATCTTCAACCAGTTTAATCAGCCAACAGCAGTACCACACTTAATTATCTTGACAGCCAAATTTATAAGTTATGATAATGATATACATATGGAAGAACGTTCTTGGTAGTTCCATTTCGACTCTGGCGAGATGACTCACCAGCCAGCGGCAAAGTCGCTAAGCACACCAGCTGTTGGTCACTGGCCGATTGTCAAATACAAGAACTAAACAGTAAAGCAACAGACTCTTCAAACAGTGTACTCTTCCAAGCTTAATTCTCTTGCGTACGTTCTTAGATAAAGTACTACCTCCGATCCATATTAGTGGGCACAACTTTGTCTAGATACACATGTATCTAGTCTAAATACTTAACTAGATACATATGAATTTAGACAAAGCTATGCCCACTAATATGGATCGGAGGGAGTATCATATTTTTTGTTGTTTCCTGAGAATGCACCTGACTCTCTCAATCAGAGCAATGCCAATTGTCGATTCCTACGACTCTTATAAGGTGTTAAGTATTGGGAAAATTAAGTATTACTCAATGATAAGACACCGAATGAGGAGTTATCAATATATACGTTCGTTTTTCAAAAGGAGGAACACGCCTAGCCTTTCTGTAGTGATTGATGCACACAACTGTATATTACTCGTTTAAAACGTCAGGCAAAAACAAGGCAGTCATGTTGAGCAAGTCGATTCAAAAAGAAAACTACCCAATGCCATGTGTCTCGCGACAGTAACTCTATCGACTTACTCCAAACTCGGTTCTCACCTCACGTCACATAAATTCCCTAGCCTACCGCTTCACTCGCCAGTATACCATTCTGCCCAAACGTGTACTCATGCAAAAGAAGAGTCAAAGTCCTGATCATACTCTACTTGTGATCATATCATCCATGAATCTTTCTAATTAAAGAGAGAAGATCGTATGTCGACAATTTCTATTCATCATATTTTCAACAGATGTGTTGCGTGTGCTTAATAAACTATACGTGATTCCTCAATTGACTATACTCCTTCACCATATTCAACACAGCATTTACTTATATTCCCTGATATAACTCGCGATAACCACGTGCGTTAGTTTGACCCGCCTCCTTAATTTGACCACCAAAATTAAGCAATGATATCCATATGAGAAGGAACGTTCATGGCAGGACATATGTTCGTCGTCTCAGAGCTGCGGACCCACCTGCCAGCCAGACAAACACTCAACTCAATAACACTACCCAGCCACTGGTCAACCAGTTTACTCGTCCAAAGTCGAAACAAACAGTTAATCCGGCCACCTTCTAGACGTTGAACGCACATCTCCGGTTCGTTGTGCTAGTAGCCATGCATTCGCGGGGGGGGGGGGGGGGGGGGGGGGGGGTGGTGGTGTGGTGAAGGAAAACGACGGCCGGGAAGGACCGGACCATCCAACAACGAAGAACGCCTGGTCACCGGACGGAGTCACCAACCGGCAGCCGGTGCACGAGTGACCCGTGCGTCGGCCATGGTGCCACCTGCCTCGAAACGCCATCGAAACCCACGATTCTTTCACGTCACACCCATAGGAGTACTAGCTAGCACCCACCAACCATGGCCATATAAGACACGAGGCCGCGCCACAATTTCTTCACCACCACCTACTCCCATTTCCCGAGCACCCAAGCAAAAGCAAACACAAGGTGCACCTGAGACCTGACCACCAAACTCCGGCGTACGAACGGCGGCTATCTAGCTGGTGATCAATGGAGGTGGAGGCGTTCCCGATAGGGTTCACGAAGGGCATCCGCACGCACTGGCGCCGCCGCAACTACCAGCGCCTGGAGAACGGCGACGGCAGGTCGACCCGTGGCAGCACCCAGCGCCTCGGCGGCGGTGCGCGGCGTTCTGGCGGGTGGCGCGTGCGGCTGAGCGGGCTGATCCTGCGCCGCGCGCGCGTCGTCCGCCTTGTCGTCTCCATGCCCGGCCGCGTGCTGGGGCGGCTGCGGGACGCGTACGTGGGCGGCATGCTGGCGGTGTCCAGGAAGGCGTCGGTCATGGCGCTGCCGGCGACGCGATGTGGACGAGGCGTGTGCCGCGGCGGAAGCAGCTGACTGCGCCGGCGCAGGGCCCTTCGGAGTTCGAGAAGCGGCTCGTCATGGAGATCTACAAGTCTATCGTGGCGTCCAAGGAGCTCAGTAGCTCACCACCATGCTCCACTCCTCAACCGCGCACCTCCCCACAAACACAACAACATCCTCTACATAGCTAGCAGAAAACTGCATGTCGATACAGTGTTTTTTAGTTAGTTCGTTTGCTCCAATTGTGCCTTGTTTGAAAAGGAAAAGAAACGGATCCTGACCTTTTCAAATACGTTCGACTTTTCTTAGAAGCATATTAGCACTCCAACTTTCAGTCATTGCCCATTGCTAAACTATTCCATGTGTGTGTTCATAAACCGATTGTGTCAACCACTCGGTGGGTTCAACTTGAGGACCCTGTTTTTTTTCACTCGAAAAGCTTATTAATTGAGGTTGAGGGCCCGCGAACGCCAGCTGTTATGAATGTTGCCTCGTTACATATTGATGAATATATAATCAATTTAGTATATGATTTGATCCATGAAACATTAAACAATTCGTGACTGAAATAACAACACTAGTATAGAACGACACATCGGAAACGAGCCAAAACCCTCATCGGCAACGGAGAAAGGGTCCGTTTCCTCGCTTACGATGATGATGTGAAGTCGCACAATGGCAACGGAGATTTTAATCGTTTGCAATAAGTTTGACAACGGGCATAATATTTAATCGTTGCCTAAAGTCTTTACATCAGATACAGAGATTAGTTTTTGACCGATTGTAATGAGGGCTAAAGGAAACAAACAAAAAAACGATGACGCCTGCTGCGCCATCGACGGAGCCCTGGCACCTGCTTGACAGCCGCCGGTTTTTCACCTTCCTCTTCGCCCTGCTTCATTGCGTGGTCTTCTTCTACCTATTTAGTACTGCACAAAAGTCTTGCTTCTGGAGGCGCCGGCTTCAGTAGAGTGTGGACGGAGCCCGCTCCTACGTCCTAACGGTCGCCGCATAGTTTCCAGGTTTCCTCCTCGCCCTAAGGAGATGAAAAAAAACATAAGTTAAGCTTCTTCAGCTCTATACACAAGACAGATAAATATGCAACATATATTAGGCAATGAAAAGCCAAGACATCATTTTAATCATCGGCTTTCTACAAAAGACAAAACTAAATAAAAATGATTTGGATTGGCGCCTCATAATTAGACTGGACACACATTTCAGGGATGGAGCTGGTGAGCCAAGTAGGTTGCACAAGATGTCTATTTGTGCATACCACAAGGATCACTAGCGCCACCCCGGATCACACGGTGTTACCTTATTTTAATCATCGGCATTATAAAAAATAGAACTAATTACAAGTAGAACATAGCCTAAACAATGCCTCATATACATGTAGATTGGACACACAAATTTCAGGGATGGAATTAGTGAGCGAGTAGGATGCACAAGATGTGTATTTGTGCATACCACAAAGATCACTAGCGCCACTCTCGAATCACACAGTGTCACCTTATTTTAGTCATCGGCATTATAGAAAAAAATAGAACTAATTACAATTAGAACATAGCCTAAACAATGCCTCATATATATGTAGATTGAACACACAAATTTCAGGGATGGAGCAAGCGAGCCAAGTAGGATGCACAAGATCGATGTGTATTTGTGCATATCACAAGGATCACAAGCGCCAACCCCGGATCACATGGTGTCACCTAATTTTAATCATCGGCATTATAGAAACATAACTAATTATAACTAGAACAGAGCTAAAATCTGTGTCTAAATAATGCTTACTAAAAACAGAGCAAATCTATGTCTAAACAATTAACTACGTACAACTAGAATAAAGCTAAAATCTATGTCCAAACAATACTTACTAAAAACAGAGCAGATCTCTGTCTAAACAATGGTTACAAAAAACAGAGCAGATCTTCTGAAACGAGCAAAAATATGTGCAAAATAAAAAAAAACCTAATCTACTGAACTGGGGTCTTACATTAGGCGAGGCGGGCTCGCTTAGCCTCGCCGCCGGCGACGAAGCTAGCGCCGGCCCCTCCTGGCGGCGCCTCCACCTCGAGCCCTTGCCCTCGCCGGGGATCAGAGAGAGGGCCAAGGCGGTCCAGAGGTCAGATTGGAAGACCGTCTCCTCGGCGCGTTCGACCTGGTTGGAGGCCTCGGAGAGGAGGACCGCCGCCTCCAGATTGGCCTCGCCCTAACGATTCTGGGCGTCCTGGCGCTCGAAATCAGCGCGGGAGAGTTGGAGGAGCCGCCGATCGACTCCTCCGATGAGAAGGAGGAGGACTCCGGCGAGGAGTCCGACGATGAGGACGACTCTGACTCCGACGATGATGGGGGCGCAACACCGCCAGCGAAGAGGCGGAGGAAGTAGGATCCCACACCGCCGACGAAGAAGCAGTAGTAGCAGTAGCAGTAGTAGTAGTATTAGCACTAATTAGTAGTTAGTGTAATTAGTTATGAATCTTTTGTAATGAAAATCTTTTGTACTAGTAATTTACGAATGTGAAAATCAGTTTATAAATTTTTTCTAATTCATTGATTAGCACTAAGTTCAATTCAGTTTCCGCTTCCTAATCAGTTTATAAATTAAATTTAAGTCTTATAATCCTCAAAATTAAATGTGCAAATTTAATTTCAGCGTTAACGACGTACTAATCAACGAATTCTCACTAAACAATGAATAAATAAATGTTGAGCATGATTTAGACAAAAAATAT
This sequence comes from Poa pratensis, assembly GCA_947311845.1. Lineage (NCBI taxonomy): Eukaryota > Viridiplantae > Streptophyta > Magnoliopsida > Poales > Poaceae > Poa > Poa pratensis. Next base: position 5,689,543 of record CAMZMU010000037.1, read on the forward strand.
TCACCGGAATATTTGTAATTAAGTTTAAAAATTAAATGTTTAATCTTGGGGTCATTTTGAAGTCCAGTAGGCATTTCTGAGATGTCTATTTGATTTAGAAAAGTCCCAAATTAAACATTCTTTTTCGTTACATATGGCGCAGTCCTGCTTATAAGCCAGTGGTTCACCCTCCAAACTAGCGAGGTGGGTCTAAACATCCCAACCTGGGCGTCAGAATCAATTACTGACACGCCGTCCCCACCTTTCTGTCCCACTTGCACGGTCACACTTGTCAACTCAGCCAAGTAACGGTCAAACAAGGTTGACCAGACCGAAACACGCCCCATTTGGCCATCAGCGGTCTCGAAAGAGACAAGTAGGGCACAGACGAGAAAAGTTAAGCGACTAAGACACAACCGAGAAAAACTAAGCCATCTGGGGCACAAAAATAAATGACCCTTAATTTATCCTACCAACGATGCACGCATGTGAACAATTCTTATTTCAAGTCTATTTGTACAATGCAATGCGTGCATGGAAGGAATATTTCTAGAATACATCGAATCAAGACTTAGCCCTGACAACACTTAACACTCTCAAATGGCAAAATTGATTACATACTAACGGTGGAGATAACGGAATGTCAAAATTGATTGTCACACTCATGGAGTAGTGGCATTTCTGAGGATTCGATCGGTCAAATGGCAATTTTGAGTATAGCTTCGGTCATAGTGGCAAGAATAATAAAAACCCTTTTCTTATTGCTTCACACCACAGTTGGTGTTAATATATTGTGTTTTCTCAACACGTGTTCATGCAAGAACATTCAAGTTGATCCTCGTCATCATGCATTAATCTTTTTAATAATAAATCACACATGAATGTTTATGCGAGCATTTTAAACGTGTGTACGCGTGGGTATGCTAAAAGAGGTTGCAAACCAACAAGCGACTGACCTGGTTATTACTCCCTCCATTTTTATTTAGTTTGCGTTCTGGGTTTAATCAAAGCCAAACTTTGTGAAGTTTGACCAAATATTTATACAAAAATATCAACATCTATAATACAAAATCTATAATATTAGAATCATCATAAAGTATATTTTCATATTATATGTATTTGGTATTATGAATGTTGATATATTTTATTATATTCTTGGTCAAACTTGATAAAATTTGACTTTGACTAAATCCAGAACGTGAACTAAATAAAAACGGAGTGAGTACTTGACTAGTCCGTTGCAAACAATCTGCTACTATGTATAGTCTTGACACCAAATTTAATCTGACATGACAATCTAATTTGACCACCAAATTTGTAAGTGTCATATCGAAGACTTGATATGAAATAACGTTCATGGTAGGAGACATTTACCATCGTCCACTGTAAAGAGAGGACCCACCAGCTAGCGGCACAAACTCGCTAATTAAGCACACCACCAGCTCGGCTGGTCATTGGCCAATGGTTAAATACAAGAACTAGCAACAGAATCTTCAACCAGTTTACTCGGCCAAGCTACCACTAATTCTCTTCTGCACGTTCTTAGACAAAGTACCATAATTGTTATTTGTTGATGAGAATGCACCCGACTTCCACCATCGAGGAACGAACTGAGCGGAAGTTCAATGTCAAAGCTGATGCCTGTTGGCTTGACTAGAAACCACACATTCTCGGTTTCCGTTAGCACTTCATTCGCCAGTGTGACGTACTGTTTTACCCTAACGTGTACTCATGCAAATTAACGGTGTCAAATCCTAATCATATATAGGTGATCATAAAAACATCAATCTTTCTAAAAGAGAGAGCCAGACGAACAACATCTCAAGAATCTCGTTATAACTTTCGTTTTTGTTGAGCTGTTTTGTACGGTTCGATGTTTCTTTTAATGATAGGGTTCTTTTCGTAAAATAATAAATAAAAGAGAGATTCAGTTCAACATTTTGAACACATGGGTTGCATAGTAAACCAGGAAGCCACTGATTGTTCAATTGAGTATATGTATATACTCATATTCCCTGATTAATAACTCCGATAGCCACGTGCATTAGCTAATTTGACCCGAATCAACTTTTATTTGAGAACCAAATCAAACCAATTAAGCTACGATATCCAAGACTTGATTTGGACGAACTTTCATGGAAGGAGACAAGTTCCATATCGTCTCTGACCAGAGATCGAGCCCAGCATCCAGCAACACAAACCCTCTACTCAATCACACCACCCAGCCACTGGTCAATGGTCATATACAATGTGGTGAAAGAAAACGACGGGAACGTACCTACGTGGCGTCGGCCATCTGCAGCGAAATGGCATCAAATCCCTACGATTTTGTCACATCACGGCCGCAGCCACCAACCAAGAACGGCGGCCGAAGCTCTCCATAAAAGACACGACCCGGCAGCGCCATTCCACACCAAACTTCCCCGAGACCCAAAGCAGCACCTGCACCTGATCAGGCATTCAGGCATCACCACCAAACTTCATCGATCCTCCGAGCTGCAAGCTTCGCCGCCGGGCCACCAGACCCAGACGAGCGGCGGCTAGCCTACTACCTGGTGATCGATGGAGGTGGAGGCGTTCCCGATAAGGTTCACCAAGGGCATCCGCTCGCACTGGCGCCGCCGCAAGTACCAGCGCCTGGAGAACGGCGACGGCGGAAGCAGGACCAAGAGCACGCAGCGCCTCGGCGGCGGCGCGCGGCGTTCTGGCGGGTGGCGCGTGCGGCTGCGGGGGCTAATCATCCGCCGCGTGCGCGCGGTCGTCTCTATGCCCGGGCGCGTGCTGTGCCGGCTGCGTGACGCGTACGTGGGCGGCATGCTGACGGTGTCCCGGAAGGCGGCGGTCATGGCGGTGCCCGGCGACGGGATGTGGGCGAAGCGGGTGCCGCGGCGGAAGCACCAGAAGCTTTTGATGCCAGCGGCGCAGCAGGGCCCGTCGGAGTTCGAGAAGCGGCTGGTGATGGAGATCTACAAGTCCATCGTGGCGTCCAAGGAGCTCACCACCATGCTCCACTCCTCCACCGCGCACCTCCCCACAAACACAGCAGCCTCAACCTAGCCGATTAGCTAGCACAACCGCGCGTACGTGATTACGTTTACGTGCTGATCTGAAGCGAGGTTTTCAAGTTCCTTTGCTCGCTGCTACGAATTCCCCAAGCTGTTCAACAGTTCAAGTACTGTACCATGTGTAGTTCGTGCGATGTAAAGCTGTAAGAAAGGAAGAAAGAAATTCCCAAGCTGTTCAAAGTTCAAATTTGCTTCCGCTTCAGTCCTGTGCATGTCATTGTCGAGGTAAACGTTTCCACGTGAGTGTTGATAACCGTCTGTATCGGGCGTCGAAATGTCCAAATTCAAGACCATGTGTTTGACTGGAAAGCTTGATATTTCCATCCCATGTGTTTGAAATACAAATTAAAATATAGAGGATATCAGAATTATACTACAGTGAATAGATAAAACTGCACGCATGCGAACAATCCCTCGCTGTCGATCGACGCATGCTCGTGGCTCTGCATACGGGCAGTACAAGTATATCTCTACCTTATCGTTCAACTAGAAGCTTGAGAGACACGATTCGCTTGAGTGTCGAGACTTTGAAACATGTGGTTAGAAACTTAGAATGCAAGATATCTATTCGTGTGCGCATACCTGGTTTGTCAGGCACGTCACGTCTTTTTTAATACCTATTGGTAGGAGTACTCTGTTTTTCAGTTTTAAAGATATTACACTACATTGTTTTTTCTTCTGTTCTTAAACATATTCTGGTATCAGCAGATGTCGATGGCAGTCAGTGGCGGACCCAGGATTTCTGTAGTGTGTATTCAAAATCTTAGGGGGTCAAAAAAAATTGACAGTCCAATGCCTATTTCCTTCCATGCATAACTGATTATAGCATCATATATTCCTAACCGTATAATGTATGTAAGATATGACACAATTTGACCCTAATACGTTGAGCAATAGATTCAGACCATAACTTGAATTTTTTCAACTCAAATAACGGTTTTGCTAATTCTCAATCGATTGAGAATTAGCTTAGTTCTCAATCGCATGACGTTATAAGTTGCAAGTGTATTTGCAACTGATTCGGACCATTTGATTTTCTTCGTGATTCGTGCATCAGTTGCAAGTCAACATGCAACTGGGATTTGATGACGTCCTGTGAATGAGAACTAAGTTAATTCTCATTCGCCTGAGTTGCAAGAGACCGTTTGATTTGCTTCGTGATTCGTGCTAATCATAAATTGCAATTGACTTGCAACTGGAATTGATGACGTCATGTGAATGAGAATTATCTTATTTCTCATTCGATTGAGCGCTAGAGAGACCCCTCAAATAAGTACCAATTGTGGAAACGACATGTGATTTTTTTCTGAATCTCTACATCACCTCAAGTTCCGAGAAGACAGAGCAGGAAACTGTGGAAATAAGGATCGGATGAGGAGCGAGGAACGGCGACGAATAATCAATCTGTGCAGCCGTCCTTAGTCCTTACCTGAACGTGGAGCAGGAGCCAAGGACGAGGAGATTCGAGGAGGGCGGCCTGCCGCCGTGCCGCGTCGATGCCGGAAATCCGCCATCGCCAATTTTTTCTCTTTATAGAGATGTATTATAGACTGTATAAACCTATTTTTTTGTCAAAATTTTGGGTTTTCAACTGAATACCCTTGAATTGAAGTGGGCCCGCCCCTGATGGCAGTGCGGATTTAGAAATCTCCCAATTTAGTTCTTCATTTACTTTGATTTTTTGGACCTAGTGTGATTTGTAAAGTTTCTGTGTTTGGGCTCAGTGAGTTTACGTACGGAAGAATTTTTCTAAACAAAATAATTATAACATGGTAGTTTTTATTCTATTCTTGGCATACATCTGCTCCGACTTCGACGTATGCCAATTTGAATATTGTGTATCTGAATTCATGTCACAAAATTTAAGTTGCCATGAATTGATCACACAAAGTGCAGGCACCACGACCATTTCTATTGCTTGCATGCCGCAATGTCAGTCGTGCGCTTGTATTATTTTGATGGGAAATGAGAATCAATAAGCCTCATTTATCTGTTTTCTCTATTGTAAAAAATCATTTGTTTATTTCCTTGGGTTAACATAACCACGCCCATTTCCTCATCGATCTCCACCTCACTACATGTATACTCCCTCCCATTCTTGAATATGTGGCGTTTCGGATATACCTTCAAACTCGATATTATCTGAAATGTTTAGTTCCAAATCGACAACCATGCATACTTATTCGTCTCGGAAAGTATTATGATAAATTTACTCAGAATTATACACATATTAAAAATACGACGAAGACAGTAGTCAATGCATCTTGAACTTGAATACTGTGTCAATCTCAAAAGCATACCTTCTTTTACGGTATTTGTAAAACATACTCCCTCCGTTCCAGAAAAAAATGTCGTAAGAAAATAACTGAACACATACAACTCACCATATAGTTTGCGACCGATATTTCGGATAGGAGGGAGTGAGCGTTGTGGCCGTGTTCGTTCAGAGTTCTTCAGTTCCGTCTCCCGGAGGCGGATGGCTCCTGCGGTCGACTACAGCGAGCACTACAGGAATCCAGGTATATTGCAACAAAATTTATTGCTACAGCTATCTTTCGTTGCAATAAAATGCGATGTTACCACAAAATTTCATTTCGTGGTAATAGGAGCAACATATTGCCACAGTTTCGTTTCATCGCGTTAAGTGTCCCTTTTGTTGCAATATAAGCCACCTATTGCCACAAGTTGTTTCAGTGTTGTAATATGGTAGTGATATTGCGACAGTTGCGTTGCGTTGCGTAAATTAGTCATTTTGTTGCAATAGAGACTAGGTATTGCAACGAACTAAATCTTTGTGGCGATATTCTGACATATATTGCAACAATTCTGGCATGTTGTGCTAGCCATAGATATTGTTGCAAAAAATAGGCTTCTTATTGCAACAAAACATGTATTGGTTGTAATATGACGACTTTTACCTCACAGTCATTGTGTTGCAATAACTATTACATATTGCGACAAATTGGGCATGCATGGTAATATGCAGAACATATTGCAACAATCCCCTAGTGTTGCGAAAAAGGAGCAACAAATCATCTATGCATTTTTCTGATAATTATAGATATATAATTTATATTATTCGGATTTATAGATATTAAGTTATATAATCTGGATCTGAATCTGACCGAGCACTTACAAAGCCGCAGCCGCTGACATGTGGGCCTGGGGATCGCTGGCGTTGACTGGGCGCGTGTGGCATCCATGGCAATCTCCTGTGTCGATGACAAGTAGGACCGGCCACCGCGCAGAAAACCCGAAAAAGTGAAACCATTTTAGCCTCCGCTGCGATTCAAACTCGCGCCAACCATGTCGCAATAAAGGTCCAGACCACTGGGCTGTGCTTGAGTTAGTGATTTTATTCTTCTTTTTACATTTTTAATGAGTTATACATCTGGATTTGAATCGATGCCGGCCACCGCGCAGTAAACAGGAAAAAAATGGAGCCTTTATTGCCTCCACGAGGATTCTAACTAGCGCCCTCCGTGATGCAACTCAAGGTTTAGACCACTGGGCTGCGCTTAGGTTGGTGACAGTTTGGAGGTCCGACATATATTGTTCCGCGAGGTTAACTGCACCTGAAGTTTAGGATGCCCACCAACACAACTTCTGATCCTGGTGGATCGATCAGCTCAGCAAGCCGGCCGGCCGGCCGGAGTTCGCGTCTGATGTCCACCAACGTAACTTATCCTGGTGGCTCCTCACCAGGCCTTACCTTTCATCCAAACAATACGAAAATGGACTGTATTGTACATGAACTCAATACATGAACGTATACTATTCCAGACTATATTATCACCCAAGATTTAAACATCAAAATTAAGTGTACTCATGCGATTTTTCATTCAGATAACCACCAGGAAAAATTACTCGGAAAATAACCAGGAGAACATGCAAGCTGACAGTTACAAACAGACGATACAAATATTCACAACGGCTAAGTGCAGCTGATGAAATGTGGATGCAAGTTAAATATGACATATATAATTTGAGAAACCAAAGATGGTTTATAAGATTCTCCTGAGTAAACATAGAAAATTTGGTCTCTTTTCCATCTAACCGGCTCAGAGTCGTTACAGCAAATCGATGATGACATCTAGAACAAGAACAAATCCTGCAGCAAGCAAGAGCACACCAGATGAAGAGCTCTCCAGCCACCGGAGTGCTGGCTGTGGTAGATTCACTGCAGATCAGCAAAGATAAAATGTCAGAACAGACTCTATTAACAACTGGAAAAACAAAACATGATGTCCGAATGAAGAGCTATTGAGCAAATAGAGCACAACTGGAGCGAAAATAGTATGGCAGCATGTTTTACGTAAGGTACAGCAAAGTGACTTACTACTTCCAGAAATTGTCTATTCCAAGGTATTGCCATTGCCTTTCTAAGAGTAAGCAAACATGAAATATATAAAGGCAAAGGCATCTAATAAGTTTAGTAATTTGTATGAACAACACTATAGCTGATGACAAGAAATAAGCTATCAATCTGTATTGGAAACAAGCATGTGTATTGGATCATCTAGTCAGGAGCAAAGAGTAACTTGAATTATATAACATACAGTCAGAAGGCTGCAGCAATTCTCCAAAAACTGATGACAATAACAAACAGACAGAACATTGCAGCATGTAGTCGGTACTGGACATATTAATCACCAAACAGCACATCAACTAGTCTCAGCAAAGCAAATGCTCACGCAAAGTTAATGTGGAATATTTTCATCATGGCAAAATTGATAAACATTAACAAGCTTTTGGCAATGAAACAGTTACAAAGAAACTGAGTACATAATCTTTTCGACAAGTTTACTGAAATTGATCACATCTATCAGCTGGTAAAATAATACTCCTACCACGGTACTACAGTACCCATCCCCATATCCATCTACCAATGTCAAGTTAGAAAAGAAATATCATTTTTTATCATATGATGCCACAGTGGTTCGAGATAAACCGGAAAGCGCATTACCAAGAGATGAAAGCCTACACAAAGAACCCCTGGTCATCATCCAATTCTTCTTGTACCAAAGGAGCAACATGGCCATCATTTATGTAAGCCTCATCATCATCTGTATCATCATCATATTCGAACTGTATATCTTCAAAATCAACAGGTTTTATATTTTTGATGACTGAAACATCAACGCTGGATCCTTCATCATCATTTCTGCACCAGCTAGTGATCTCTTCAGGTACTGTAATTTGTGGCACAGTAATTTCTGCATCGACAACATCCAGTACGTCTGCCTCACCAGCTTCATCAGCTTCAGCAGCTTCATCAAGGCCTACACCGTTTAAAACAGAAGGAGAAAACAAATTGCGCGGATTCATTTTAATAACACTTGCCCAATCAGGGTGCTTCACATCTCTCACATAGAAAACCTGTTCAGCTTGGATGCCTAGAATGTAAGGTTCTTCCTTGAATCGGTGTAGAGTAGTGTCAAGGTCAATAATTCCATATTTGTCCTTCTTATACCCCTTACTCTGAGTTCTGTTGGCAGGAGGCACATCAAACCAGTCACACTGCAATAGAACAACCTCCTTATCAGGAGGAAAGTCAAGAAATATTATTTTCTTGATCACCCCATAATAATCAATATTGCCTGTGGTTGCATCGCCCTTGACTATGACGCCACTATTTTGGGTACTCAAGTCCTTCTCTATATAGGAATTCCGAAAGAAATATCCATTCAGAACTGTACGATTGTAAACACGAGCTAGGTGATCAGGTCCTTTAGCTAGAGCATAAATAAGATTGCTGACCTTCCCATCCTTGTGGAGTTCTGTGATCTGTTTCATGGAATAGTATATATGTAAGTGAAATATACAGCGTTGGTACGTCATTACCAGGAACATTAGGGAAAACGTGAAGGAAACTTACCCGTCTCTCAAACCAGCCAACAAACTCTTCCTTGTGTTGCTTTTTAGGATTAGGAGAATTGTTGCTCCTGAGCTCCTCAAGATGTTCACTTCAAAGAGAAATTATGGTTAGTTGAACAGGACATTATTAATGCATATCATGTTGTGAAATAAATACATAACTATCCTTACTCAATCCATGGCGTGGTTTTGTCACAGTTTGTTATTATGAAATGCCTCATTTGATTAATCTCAGCCAAAGAGAGTGATTCACGAACAAATCCTTTCTTGGAGTAATCAACTGTGCTCATTATGCTAATCCCTGTTGGTGGTTGATCTGTACCTCCATCTTCATGACGTTCGGACTGACTTTGCTTTGTAGGCATTCCATCAACGAATCGACTGCAGAAAGTCATGCACTCTTCAAGGATGTACCCCTCAGCAATAGAACCTTCTGGGTGAGCCTTGTTACGCACATATCCTTTCAGCGTACGCAAGTATCGCTCAATTGGATACATCCATCTGTACAAGACAGGCCCTCCCAATCGGGCTTCTTCAGCTAGATGGACTGGGAGATGCATCATAATATCAAAGAAAGCTGGTGGAAAGATCATCTCGAGCTGACATAGAGTTTCTGGAATTGTTTTGCTCAACTTCTCCAAATCTTCATCCCTTAACTCCTTGGAGCATAAATCAGAAAAGAATTTACTCAGCTGAAGCAAAGGATTAACAACATTCTCTGGCAAAAGCTTGCGCAATGCAATAGGAAGAAGTTTCTGAAATATAACATGACAGTCATGAGTTTTCAGTCCACTAATCTTGCACTGATCTAGGACCACACATCGCTTAATGTGTGAAGCATATCCATCGGGCATCTTAATGCTCCGCAGAAACTTGAGGAGCATTATCTTCTCTTCCTTTTTTAAAGCATAGCAACCTTTCTTTATTTCATACTTATTATGCTTACCGGGTTTTGGATGCTGGTCCTTCCTAATTTTCAAGTCCTCCAAATCAAGACGAGCCTTCACACCATCTTTTGATTTCCCATCCATCTCAAGCAAAGTCCCTAGAATGCTCTCACAAATGTTCTTCTCAATGTGCATAACATCCAAATTGTGCCTAACGAGCAGGTGCTTCCAATATGGGAGTTGGAAAAATACACTTTTCTTCCGCCAGTTATGCCAACTATTAGTTTCCGGTCTCTTTCTCTTATTTGAACGCCCAAATGGTGCATGCTCAATGCTATCAAGTTGCTGCACCACTTCTTCACCTGTAAGTGCCACTGGAGCTTCTCTATTATCTGTCTTGTTGTTGAACAAACACTTGTTTCGACGCCATTTGTGGTACTTGAGCAGAAAACGTCGGTGTCCCATGTAGCAATGCTTTCGACCATACTTGAGCCATAAAAAATCTGTATGTCTGTGGCAATAAGGGCATGCTAGCTTGCCTTTTGTGCTCCAACCACTCAGCATTGCGTAAGCTGGGTAGTCGTTGATGGTCCACAACAAGCATGCATACATCTTAAAACGACAGTGTCACACTAGATCATCCGGAAACACTAGTGTTATACTAGATCGCTCGGAAACGACAGTGTCACACTGGATCGCCCGGAACGCCAGTGTCATCAAGATCATCCCGAAATACAAGTGACATTATTTTTTGTAACATTATATTGTTTTTCATATTGTTTTAAAATATTATTTTTCCAATTTATTTCATTGTTATCTGAACATTTCCTCCAAAAAGAATTACTTTCGCACCACCTAATTTGGGTCTACAATAGTTTGCGCCAATATTTTTTAACCTCCCGCCAAAAACCCCCGCTAAAATGACCCATATTAGTGTCCCTCCGAAATATTCTGCCCACCAAACGCTAAACACTTTCCTAACTATCCCCTAAACCAAATCACGGCGTCTTCACGGGGGATTGGATCTGAGCTCTCTCGTTCTGCTTCCTCCGTCTTCACGGCGTCATGACGGCGTCGACACTGCGGACCACGCCGGAGTCCACAGGGGAGGAGACGGTTATTCCTTTCTCCCTTTCTACCCGCATAGATGTGCAGCGTCCCCTTTCCATAGAATTTCCACACCGCCAGCCGCCGGCCGCCGTGCAACACTCCTCAATCTCGCCTCCGGCATGGCTAGGTTTAGGAATTTAGGAAGGACGGCAGGGGATGTAGGAGAAGCAGCGGAGGCAGAGCAGGATAGTGAGCCGCAATCAGCGACCTCGCTGTAGCCCGCAGCCACACGGGCATGGCTGCATGGGGAACCTTGCCACCGGAGGTCAAGCACCCATCTCAGCGACCTATTTTGCCCAAATTTTGGTTAGCTATTTGCCAATTTGAATGTATTTTTCAGTTTCTTCGTTTCCTACACAATGTTCAAGGCGTCACTCCCTTTAGATCTTAGGACCATCGCTTGCAGAAGGTTTCATCTCCCCTCGAGATGAGCTTGGATCTCTTCCTATCTGATATTTCCTTAATTCCGATTTAGTGGTAGGTGTCCTCTAGTCAGTAGGATCTCACAACGAGTACATGTTTATCCAAGATTAATTTAGTAATTTCAGTGAACCCTAATACTCTGAACATGAAGAGTTTGTGCAGCAATCTGTTGTGTCGTACGTGTCTTCCTAATAATCTGTGCTGCTAGCATCTTATGTTTTCTGTTCCATTGTCAAACTCTTATTATCGTGTCTTCTGGATGAATAAAGTTATTAATAAAGTCATGAACCAATCTATCGTGTCTTCTGTTCCTAATAAGATGCTGCTAGCATCTTATGGATGAATAAAGTTATGAACCAATCTATTAAGCTCTTTTTTTGTGTGTCCCTCAAACTCTTATCATCGTGTCTTCTGCATTAATCAAATTCTAATCATAGACAGAAACTAAATCATAGCATATCTTTTGCCTATTTGTCTGTCATCATAAGTCTGAAAGTGTTGTCAAGAATATTTCTTTTCTATTGCATCCGTGCATAAATACTGTAGTAGATGTCATTGATATACGATGGTTAGGAAATCAAATGGGATCGTTACTGGAGTTAGTTTGAAATAACAGTGCACATTTAGTTTCTTATAAAATGAATTTTGATTTTATTTGTGTCTTTACTAATCTATACGAAGGACACATCAGTTAATATTAGCACAAATTAGAATGCGATGCAAAGGGTGCTACATCAAAACGATCAGACCTCTCACTTATGCACTTTCTGATATTTTTTACATCCATGTTATTGTAGATGGCCACGGAGATTTGGAACATGAACCTGTACTATGAAGATGAGAATAAGAAACAGAAAGTTCTAGAAGCATCTATCTACAGGACCAACCTCTGCTTTTATGAGTTGATGAAAATGATTGAAGGTGTTGGCTTCTCGGCGCCGGTTCATTTCCTCTACTACAGGAAAAAATACCCGCGTGGCAAAGGACATCTGGTTCTCATCGATCATGACTCGCATGTGAGCAAAATGATATCCGAGCACAATAATGAGAAGAGGGTACAGTTGTATGTGTTTAAGGAGAGGGCCAACGTTGATGTTGCACCATCAGAGCCACAACGTGATGATGAAATGGGATCCACCAGAGTCCATCAAACGTACAACATCTCAGGTTATTCTTTTCTCCCAAATCTTTCTCCGCACAACAGCTTCATTATATACTTGAATAGATATTTTTCTGGTCACTTTTTATGCCTGCTTTAAGTACTTAACATTTAGGATTAACATGCAGTTAGGGATGCATCAGGTGATGAGCATGATTCAGAGGAAAGAGATGATGCACATTACTCCTTTCTCAAATGTACACAACATCTTCCTTAATTCTTAATCACTTATCTGAATGGTGCACATTGATAATGCTAACTCCCTTAATTGTTTTTGAGTTCAGTAAAGAAAGGATCAGTTCTTGTAACAAGGATGGAAAGTATAACAGCTTACAAAAACAAGCATGGACAACACAGATCTGGTAAAATGTTTATGACATTTAAGCTATCTCTAACGTTTGCTACAATGCATAAAATCTTGGATTGCCTAATCTTCAAAACTGTTAAACATTTTACAGGAACACAAAAACATTCTGACACTCATGTGTCTGATAATGACATGTGTACACTGGATGAATGGCCATCCCATGCTCGCCGCAACCGTCCACAACAACAAAATGGTACTTTTGTATGTTTATGTTTGTGTCCTCGTTTCTTACATTGTAATACGATTACTTCAATAATTCTTGTATGGTTTGGGTTGTAGAAAGTGACGGACAAAAGAATAAAGGGCGAGGTGTTCTAAAAGGTTTGAAAGCAACAAAGAAGCGTTTTGCCAATGGATCTGCAAAGCTAAATATTTCATTCTCTGAAAATTTGGGTGGTACCGTAGGAATGAACTATCGTTCATTCAAGGATGACGTGGTAGTCATAATGAAAAGAAGGTTACCACTCATTGGAGTGAGGAAGTGGTCGGACATTCACCCTACCATCCCTCGAAAGATTGTTGCAGATATGATGGTGTGTACAACCTTTTTCACATGTGTTATCTTATATATTTTTCTGTCGATAATGCAGTACTAAAGCCTATCCATTTGTTGTACGCATTACAGGATAGATGGGAACTGGAAGATACACCAGAAACAGAAGAAAGAATTCTCAAAATTGCGAAAGAGCGGTATAGAGGCTGGCGGTCAACTCTAAGCTCAACTTACAAGGCATACAAAACAGATGCTGCTAGAATGGCTAATGTGCCGGAAGATTTACAACCAGAAGAGTGGGAATGGCTGATCGACTACTTTGGCACTGATTCAAAATTCCAGGTTATCTCTAAGCTAACTGTTTGTGAACTGTGTACTATGATGAAATATCTTGTTTGACTGGTTATACTATGTTTGAATGAGTGGATAGGAAATCAGCCAAAAGAATTCCAATAACCGTAAGAAGCAGAAGACAAAACATAGAGTTGGATCAAAATCATACTCACAACTAAGTTTTGAGAAGGTATGAGTCTAACTTAATATATATGCTTCACTGCTAACTATGCTTTCATGTTTCAAGCATCTCACTGTTATACTACTTGCAGAGAGACTTGGAAACCGGGGAAGAGCCAGATTTTGTTGCTCTTTGGGAACTGACCCACACGAAGAATGGGACATGGACTAATAAAGAGTCGCAGGATGTTTACGTGAGTACACTGAGTTTTGGTCATTCTCTAGTTTTTTATTGTTGTGCATCCTGGGTGCTTCTTCATCTGATGTGTGTGTACAATTCTTTTTCAGGAGAAAGCATGTGAAAAGATTCAAAACAAAGAAAAAGAAACTCATGGTCCAGTTTCAAGTGAGGATAGAAGCAATATATTCCAGACCACATATAAAGAAACTCTGAAATGCAAGTCATCGCAGCCTCGTGGGTATGGATACATGGCCAAACCACCTAGTGGTTCTGAGAGGATTAAGTCCCAGTTTGAAGAGCAAGCTCGTGCTACAGCAGAGACCCAAAAGGTAAACTCTGAGCTCATCCTTCAGGTCAACGAATTGCAAGATCAATTACAAGCTGAACGTGAAAGCACACAAGAGAGAATTGAGTTGGAACGTGCTGAGAGGGAAAATCTTGAGAAGATGTTACAAGAAGAGCGTGATGAAAGGGATAGATTGATAGAAGAGGAGCGAAGATCAAGATTGGAATTTGAGAATAGCATGATGGCAAAGTTTGCACAGCTGTCCCAACAGATGGGAACACATCAGGTGATTATAGTCATAATGCTTGTGAATTTGTAAGATTTATGTTGCTTACTTGCATTTCTAAAAGTGCACTTCTATTTGCAGGTGCCTAAAAAGAGGGTTGACAAAGAAAATTTTAATCCAAACCTGCAAAATAATTTTTTACAGCGCTCTAGTCCTAATAGGATTTTAGCTCCAAAGCCAAGTGTCATTTCTTCAAATCAGCTCATACAACAAAGGAATTCTCGAATGCTTAGAGCAATTGTAAGTCAGAACCTCTTGCTTTCAGTTCATGTTCACCTGCATTTTATACATGATTAGCTATTATATTTTGTTGTTGTTCACACTGTAGTTTGTTTGACAAGTGGCAGCAGTAGTAGTCAGGAATGAATGCAGGGCAATGCAACACTAGCAACCGGTAGTCAGTTGTTCAGACTCTAGTTTATTTGAAAACAGTTATTTATAATTCCAATGTAATTGGGAGTTTATCTTTTGGTTGGCTGTTTGGAGGGAGTTTTCACCTGTGTGGGAGTTCTTGCTCTCCGATGCATCTGTTGTGTTATTTTAGCTTTACTGGTGTTTTCAATAGTAGCCTGGGAGTGTTGTGTCTACGAGCTGTAACTCCTGTCTGGCTTGTTCAGTTAGTTGTGGTGCATGTCCGTAGGAGGGGTACAAATTATAATTAATCAAGTTTTCTGGTTATAGGTACAGCCCTTTACATGTTTGTTGATTTGCGTATAAGAACTGAATCTTTTCAGTGTTGTTCATTCCTATATAAGAGCAGATGTCTTTATTTTCCTAGCTTTGGATCTCTGTTCCTCTTATTTAGCAACTCTGATAGAGCAAGTTCAGAATTTTGAATAATAATTGAAATGATGAATGTGCTTTTGCTGAAACGCAAGACAAAATCTGAATGACAGTTGACGTTTTATCTGCTATAAAAGTTCATACTTGATTGCTAATTATTTCCTTGTATCTTTTAGAAAAGTAAGAGCAATATAACAAATGACTACAGATAATTAAATGTCAATTTCATTATCTGCTACTGGGTGCTCTTTTCATTTGACGTGTGAGATCATGTACATCTGCTTACTCTGCATTTTCTGTTTCAAAGCGGCAGACTGGCAATGTCCTTCGATTTGCCATTTTGCTCATGGTAATGCAAAGTGGCGACTGATTTGCTTGTTCGGATTGGTGCATGTTAGTTGTGCCTTGTTCTGCTATCTCTTGTTGCTTTCTTGTTAAACTGGGTGATCCCCCGGCTGGTCTTGTAAAAGCTCCTAAGCAATATAAAGCTGGGCCTTGTTCCTGTTTGACTAAAAGTAGCAGCACGTACTCACTAGTTAATGCAGGGCAATTCCACAGTAGCAACCTGTTGTCAGTTGTTAGTTTATTTGATAATTTGGGTGTTTTATTATTCATGTAGCAGCCTGTAGTAATTTAAGTACTAGGTTCTTTTGTATCAGTTTTGGCAATGCAACAAGAGTATTCAGTCACACTTAAACTAATTTTCTTTTTATTTCTTGATTGCAGGAGGATCCAAAGAACTAGCTGGACTGGACTGGACCTGTAGATCACGGGCACTGTAGTCTTGGCACTTAATTAGGATGTCTAAATTATATTTGAGACTCAGTTGATGGATATTTGCTATAAGAATTATGATTATTATGAATCTACGTATTATATGTATGGTTTTGAATATTGTAATTGAATGGCTGTATTTTTTTTTACGGTTGCAGTAGCCTATTGCCACGAAAATATATTGTTGCGTCAAATCTCAGTCGCCACGCCTACTTGTTTTGTTGCACCATGTTGTTTTGTTGACATAGCGTGTAGCCACGAAAAGTTTACATTGTCGCAGTAGCTTCTCGCTACAAACATTTTGCCCGTTGCGATAGCTATTTGGCACCACAAAACTAAATTTTGTTGAAATAGAGTATCGCCACGAAATGTTCAAATTGTCGCAATAGTTTCTCGCTACAAATATTTTGGCAGTTGCGATAGCTGTTTAGTGCCACCAAACTAAGTTTTGTTGAAATAGAGTATCGCGACGAAAAGTTTAAATTGTCGCAATTTCCTGTTACAACGATTGGAATGTTTGTTGCCATAGTTTATTACCACGATTGACTATTGCCACGGAAGACTATGCGCCACGAAACCATCCTCGTTGGCATAGGTTGTTGCCACGAATGTCTATCGCCACGAGCTATCAGTCGCCACGATTCTTTGCATGTTGCATTAAAGCTATCGCCACAAACCAAATTGTGGCATTAGGTGAGTGCTGCCACGGGAAAAAATGTGGCAACTTTCCACATGGCTGTTGCAATAGCGCACTTTTATTGCTACAATTGCTTTTTCGTGGAAATAACCTATTACCATGCGTCCAATTGCAACGGCTGCCAACGAAAGTCGTTTTGTGGCAATAGGTACCTATTGCCACAAACCGGCATGTATTGCGACAAACGATTTTGTTGCAATAGACCGGAATCCTTGTAGTGGAGTGGCGGTGCTCGGTCTCCGGCGGTTGGTGGTACGGCGTCGCCGGTGGTGCCTAGGGTCTTGGGACTCGACGTGGACCCGATTGCGTTTCTCTTCAGTTGACTCGGGGGGCTTTGTGCAAATTTCTGGGTTCCTTTGTGTTTTCTTTTTTCTTCTGGACCTGGATGTAATTTGTGCGGAGTTTTTCTGATATATGTGTCGGATCCTTCCTCAAAAAAAAAACTTACTTGTGAACTGGAGGGGTACTATAACATACAATCTGCTGTACGCATTGGACTTGAGATTTTCAGGGTTCATACTCCATGGTGAACCATGCATGGGCTTGAAGATTTTTCCACGTAATGGACTTGATTGCTGGACCTCCTTTAACTGCATGACTTGACCTTTTCTATCACGTTTTTTTTCCTTCTCCCGGCACTGAACGAAAAAAAAAAAAGCGGCTTGGAGGGTTA
The DNA here is from genome assembly GCA_947311845.1 of Poa pratensis. Taxonomy (NCBI): domain Eukaryota; kingdom Viridiplantae; phylum Streptophyta; class Magnoliopsida; order Poales; family Poaceae; genus Poa; species Poa pratensis. The sequence continues at coordinate 5,707,096 of CAMZMU010000037.1, forward strand.
GATAGCCCTCCAAACAACTTTGAGAGAAGAAATTTCGGTGAGTACGCACGAGGGAGCGGGCGCTGGCACTCGAACTCGAGACCTCGCGGGCAGGGAGGTATCAACACCTCCTAGCTATCTGGGCTATGCCTCGGTTCTGAATGTGTCACCTCGAAATCGATTTTATCCCTTGCGACAATTCATAGTCAAATCTACTCTCTTGAACTAGCAAGGCCAGTCTATCCTCACTGATTGAACTAGCAATATTTCTGGTCTCAAAAGAAAAATAGCAATATTTCTGTTTTTCTTCTTTATCGGTAGATCGAATCTTGCCATTTTCATATGCGCACTCAAGTCAACTGTGGCGGCTTACGATTCGTTGAACTCCAAATCCATCGCCACCAACCGCATCGCTGTCCACTGTCGCTGTCAGTCTCTCTCAAGGATACACAGCTGCAGCAGCTTGGACTGAGATCGACGATCCAGAGCCCAGAGGAAGCTCCGACGATGGGCGAGGCGGCAGCGGAGCTCCCGAGGATCGACTTCACCGGCATGGACGCGTCGGCGCCGGGGACGGGGCGGTGGGACACGGTCCGCGCGCAGGTGACGGACGCGCTGGCCACCTTCGGCTGCTTCGACGCGCACTACCCGGCGCTCACCCCGGCGCGTCGTACGGCGCTCTTCGACGGCGCCGTCCGCCCCCTCTTCGCCCTGCCCCCGACGCCAAGCGCCGCAACACCTACGGGCCCGGCAGGCCCTTACACGGCTACCTCGGGGAGCTCCCGGGCTTCCACGCATACGAGAGCCTCGCCATCGTCGACGGGCAGAGGCCCGACGCCGTCCATGCCTTCGGGGAGCTCATGTTCCCCGGCGCAGACAACGCCGCCTTGTGGTAATCTAAACCCCACGTTAATTACCGGTCGTTGACAAGATTCGCCGGAAACTCACAGCCAGATCGGCTGGTTTTAACTCTTACTCTGCCGCGTCGGCGTACGACAGCGAGACCATCCACGGCGTGGCGGAGCGGATGGCGGAGTTGGAGGGGGCGGTGCGGCGGATGGTCATGGAAGGGCTCGGGATGCGCCACGATGAGGCCCGGACCGAGCCCATGTGGCACCTGTTCCGGATGTCGGAGTACGGTGCGCCAGCCGCCGGCGAGAAACAGAGGGAGGTTCGGTTCGGGTCGCACCAGGACACCAACACGCTGAGCCTGGTGTGCCAGCACGAGGTGGAGGGGCTGGAGATGCAGGCCAGGGACGGCCGCTGGATCCTCGTCCGACCCTCGCCGGCGTCGCTCGTCGTCATGGCCGGCAACGCTCTCCGGGTACGAACTGACTCTGCACTTTGCCATTTCATCAATGGTTTGCTGATATTTTCGTATTGCTTTGCCACCGTGCGCAGGCATGGTCAAACGACCGCGTGCACGCACCGTTCCACCGGATCAGCGTGGGCGGGGACGTGACGAGGTACTCCGCCATGCTCTTCTCCGTGCCTGGCGACGGATCGGTGGTCCGGGTGGCGGACGAGCTCGTGGACGAAGCCGGCGGCCGCCTCGCCGCTTCAGGGACTACGACTACGACGAGTTCATCCGGTTCTGCGTCTCCGAGGAGGGAGGTCGGCACGAGGACAAGCTCAAGGCCTACTGCGGTCTGTAGCAGGGGACGACGACGTGTGCACACTGCACGTACGCTGCACCATCACCGTCGAGTCCCGAGTTCCACGTCGAAATGAATGAATAAGCTAGAGTGTGCTGCCCTTCGTGTTATGTAGTACTCCGTAGTAGTATGAGATCAGGATAATAACAAATCGGTCCCCACGCGCAAATGAGTTTGAATTTGGGTAGGCTTCTTCCTCCCAAAATCCTCTTTTGATTTTTTTTATGTTTTCATTTTGACTTTAAAAAAATTCTGAGAATCTCGTCCGTAACTGACCGGTAATTTCCGGTAACCACGGTTACCGGAAATCTCGGTGCCCCTGAGATTTTTCTCAATTCGGTAACCAAATCCTTATCAGGAACCACTGTCCAAGACTGTTCCTCTAGGGACTGCCCACTTCTTTCTTCGAACTGCGTTAATGCAAATTGATAGTACAAATGAATTTTTTTTTTTTCGTGGTTTGTGTTTTCTACTTTGTTATCATTGGTTTTTCCACTCCTTGAAAATTTTGTATACACAGTGAAAAACGCAGTACACTCCATTATGAAAACAATACATGTTGTTGACAGTTGTCTAAGTGTGGAACACACTAACGTCTAAAATGTGTACATCTTACCGTAAGCTTGCAGTACACAACAACACAAAAGTGTTGCTCACATTATTGTAAAAATGGCAAACTCCACTCAAAATAAAATGTGGTGACCACTCCATATCCAACGATTCATCATTCATCATGCACGGTCACAATGATCTTAGTAACCACCAACTTCACATATGCCACCAAATGGGCCACAAGGCAAATTCAGATTAGGTTCAACCTGGGGAATGCAAAACAAGAGGTGCAGCCAACATTCGGCGACAAGATCCTTATGTGCATGGTGAATAAGTTAGTTGCACATCCATCATTTAGTATCTTCTTATGAAACAATATGCGATCTTGGGTCATTGTTTGGCAGCTTCTTTAGATAATCCAGGTAGATAACCAACCATTACAGTGCAAGATGACAAACTGCAGTTGTGATCTCGACGAGTAAGGCCAAAGGTCTGGACAACAAGCAGTAGAAACGACCTTGGACTCGTCCCCTCTCCCGCTACAGTACGTGAGGGCGATTTCTTGAAACCACCTAGTCAAACCACCTCGCCGGCGGCGATTCGCTGGTTCCCCTTCCCTCCGCCGGCCGCTCCGGCGGCGGGAGGGTGGGGGAACCCCGGATCTCGTCGTGTATATAGCGTAGGCTTGAGTAGGTTGCTCACCGGCGGCGTCTTGGAGGCGGAGGCGTCGGTGGTTGGCGTTTTGGGGTCGTCTTCTTCCTCTCCGGGTCGTCGTTCTTTGGAGCTTCGTCTTCAAGAATGCGACTTCCCGCCGTGCTCGCGGTCCTGGGTGACCGCCGTGCGCGCTCGTTCCCCGGCTGGATTCCGGTGCGGCGGATCCAGATCTTGAAATCAAGCTTCTGATGTTGAAGGCCGATGGTGCTGCTGGCTTGGCGATGGATGGAGGCTCTCTGGAGTTCGAGGTTCGACAACTTCCCGTCCGCAGGGGTTCATCTTCGTTCCAAGGTTTGGAAGATGCAGCGGGCGGCGCGTCGTCGGCACGTCTGGCTCCTCGCCGGCGTCACTGTGTTGCAGAAGGACCTGTGTGTAATTTCTATCTTTGTGGGGTGTCTTTTTGTAACTTTGGACTTCAATGTAATCAGGGGTTTCCCGCAAAAAAAACAAGCAGTAGAAACAAGAAACGGATAATCTGGCATCTACGTTCTACGATTGACATGTTTAGTTGTGTTGTGTTTGCATTAGAAATAGTATATGAATGAGAAATGAAAAAAGTGGGCCCAAACGGACAAGAATTTGGGAAATTTAGAAATGCACCTTACCTTATAAAAATCCAGACCTTCCGGGTTTTTTTGTGGCATGCTTGGGCGTGCCACTTGATATCTCAATTCAAAAAAATAATATGCATGGCTAGGGGAGTACTTATTTGTCTTTTAATAAAAACCGACTTAAAAAATATTGTTCTGGAACCGTGTATTATTTGAAACCGATTCTGGGTAGGATGGAGTCGGTTAATGTAGGGAAACGTGATAGGCTACACTAGCATAAATCAAAAATTTCTACCGCATTCATCCCGGGAACCGCTGCAAGTAATAGATCACGGAGCACGAATTACCTCTCGACACGCAGTGCAGCGAAAGATGGTCGATGTCGTGCGTCGATGTCGTGTAGTCGTACTACTCCTCCTCCTCTTCCTCACGATCCCACTACAGCTACTCGCGGAACCCTCGAACGATTCGTCCAGCTAGGGTTGCACTAGTGTGTTCTAGACTGCCCACTCTTCACTTATATATAGTCCTTCTAATGACCTGCTACTTTATAGGCCCATTAGCACTACAAACCCAATAAGATGGATCACATCCAAAGTATGTTCCATACCCCTTAAGTGTGTGACCCTATAGGTTTATGTATAAATGGACATGGCACGAGTACACTACTCGACCAATAATCGGTAGCGGCCTTAGCAAGACGTGCCGACTCCCAAATACACGCAAAAATCATATCCGGTGAACCTTCCACAATATTTTACACTTGTTCTCTTTGCCTCACGACATTGATTAAGCTCAAGGTGAGAACTTGCCATCCTTGTTGCAGCTCGATCATCTTTCTCGATATCCATGACTAGGAATTCATGAAGCACGATTAACACTTAACTGAGAGTACGGTCATACATTTTCTGGATCCGGTCATTCGAGTGGCCAAGAAATATCTCTCCGTTGTACAGAGGGCAAATCCCATCTTGATCAACCATGACTCGCGGCATGTTTCGTGACAAATCCAAAAGCTACCTTTATAACTACCCTGTCATAGTGTAGTGTTTGATAGCCCCAAAGTAAGTCCTTACACATCCCACGTACATGCGAAGATCTCAGGTCTCAGGAATCAGCATACACATTGTATGAGATCAGCTGATGACATGAAAGAATGGATATTCTCACAGTGTCTCATGGTGGGTCAGTCTAACTCCATGCTCCCAACATGAGTCCACATTATTGATCGACACTCCATGTCAGTGGTCCGTGAAACATGATCATCCATCAATACATGTGCTAGTCACTAACTCATATGCATTCCTCATATGATTGTTGACTAGGAACCTATTTAGAATAACATCATAGAGATAATGGGTTTCACAATGAATCACGTTTTCATTAACCAATATCATGATAGTTTATTCAAGGGACAGAATAACAATTATTCTTAAGCAGATATCACAAACATATGGAAATATCATCATCAATACGATTGCCTCTAGGGCATATTTACAATAGTTAAAAATATCGTCTCCAATAATAAACTTATCGGAGTATATTGGAAATATTGCCCGCCTTTAGTCGGTTCTTTTATTTAGCCATTACCTATTTTATGTAAACCTACTTCGGGACTGTTGGTGTGTGATGAAAAATTCCAACAAAACTCGGGGACATAGTTTAGAGGCGGCTCATTTTTTTGAAGGAAAAACTGCTCAAGCTGGTAGTAGTGAGTGCAATGGTAGCATGCATGTCGCAGGCTGAATATGCTAGCGAAGCATCGCTATAACGGAGTAGAGCAAGGGCCGAACATGTGATGACTGTAGAATGTGTGAAACACGAACCGGTCATGACATTTTGCCCACGTCGTAGCCCAAATAGATGAAAGCAGTACCTCAGCTGTGTATTTATTGCTTGATCCTGCACTGCCCTGTCGTCGGTCCGCACTCCGCCCATGGTTGTATGCAAGTATCTAGGAAATGCTAGGCATGCTTGGAATTTGATTACTTCATGTGGTTGTTAATGATGGAAAGGGGGGCGCAACTATGTAAGAAGAGGCATGAGGGAAGGCGTTCATTGCATTAATCGTTTTCCCAATGATGGTGCTGCTCAGTAGTAGCTCAAGATGGGATTGGGCCGGGCCGACCCGCCGGGTCATGGGGCCGGCCCAAAATTTTGAGGCCATTGGGCCGCATGGGTTGGCCTTGTTTCACAATCGGGTCAATAGAACCGGCTCCGTGTGACCCGACGGTCCACGCGGGTCGACCCAGCGCTAGACCTAAGCGAAGACTGAGGAGCGATGTCCCCGCCGCCGGTCGCCCCCATGGCCTAGTCGCCGCCGCCGGCCATCCCGTCGCCCATCAAGCTCTCCCGTTCGTGGTCCCCGTCGCCATCAAGGTCGCCGGCCTCGTCGCCATCAAGCTCTGCCGTTCTTGGTCCACGTCGCCATCAAGGTCGCCGGCCCCGTCGCCATCAAGGTCGCCGGTCCTGTTCTTGCACGAGCTCGCCCCAAAATCCCCTCCGGATCGGAAGGAGCCAGCGGCGGGGGATACCCTCGATTCGTCTTCCTCTCCCTCTCTACCTCCACGTGCGCCCTGGTGAGCTCCCTCGCGATCCCTCGCGATTTTTTGTTTCGTATAAGCAGTAGTACTATTTTGCTGGTTTGGCCAACTCCTGTGCGTGCGCGCGTAGAGGTGCGATTTTTTGTTTGTTTCGGTTAAGCAATCGTATTTTTGCGATTTTCTGGTGGTTGGTCTGGTTGCTCGACTTGCTGAATCGTGTGTACTAATTTCGACTTGCTTGAGATGCATTTTGTGCAAGTAATACTTCCAGTGTATTTGCTAGACCTGTTACAATGTCAAAACTGTCTCGCCCAGTACGTAAGTCTAGAACAAACAGCTAATTGGGTCGTGGGGATCGTTTTGTGCTTTGAGACAGGTATCAACCATGTGGCATCTCAAATGTTCACTTGTTTACTGTTTTTAGTGTAGATCGACAGAAACGCCTATACTGATCAGTACAAAATGACTGAGCTTTAAACACCTATACGGTGTTTTTTATTCTCATTCATCCACTAGCAAAGTTTGTAGGTTCATTCAGTAGCAAACCATTTTATATCTTGCTATGTCCTTTAATTTTCATGCAACTTCCCCTATGACCAGAAGCATGGAAGAGGATGAAGCATACCAAAGTGGTAGCTCACTGTTGACCAGAACCATGTCAAGGGTACCACCAGTGTTGTCTCCTACTTCAATAAACCTGTGCAGGGCTTATCATGGTGAGCCTGTGTTTTTATGTTTATTTTCTTGTAATGCAACTTACAAGCTCGAATGCAATGCTAACTCTTTGATCCTTTTTTGCAGAACATTCACGTGATACTCGAATGGCTGATTTTGAAGAAGAAGACTATGCTGATGAAGATGATGTTGACTATGAAGAAGAGGAAGAAGAAGATGAGGATGATGATGATGAAGAAGAAGAAGACTATGCTGATGAAGAGGAAGGAATTGAGGATGTTGACATGGGATCATTTTCTGAACCGGGAAGAAAATTTCTGTCCAAAGTGTGGAAGGAATATGAACCCATCCGTGTTGATGATGTAGTTGTAGGTGCTGAATGCAAGCACTGTACAAGGGAGATTTGTGCTGAGCGTAAACATGGAACAAGTTCTCTGCGGAAACATTTGAAGAGATGCAAGGAAAGGAAGAAGGTTCTTAGAGTTTCTGGGCAGCTGAGTGCTTCTATAATGAGCCCTGATGGTGTTGCAATAGGTCATTGGACCTTTAATCAGGCATTGGCACGCAGAGAGCTGATGAGAATGATTGTTTTGCATGAGTTGGCTTTCTCATTGGTAGAATATGATGGATTCAAAAGATTTGTCTCTAGTCTAAATCCAAATTTCAAGATGGTTTGTAGAAAAACAATCAAGAATGATTGTCTGAAAGCATTCAAGGAAGAGAAGCGCCTCTTGCAAGGGGTCTTTAGAAACTCTAAGTCAAAGATATCTTTGACTTCTGACCTCTGGACATCCAATAGGACAGCAGGGTACATCTGCATTACTGCCCACTACATTGATGAGGATTGGAAGCCGCAGAAGAGGATAGTGAAATTCACCGCCATGGAAACGCCCCACACCGGAGTTGCTATGTTCAATGTCATGGTGAATTTTATGAGGGAGTGGAACATAGAAGACAAAATCTGTGCAATGACGCTTGACAATGCGTCCAACAATATTGCAATGATGAAATTGTTGAAGACCCATTTGTTGAACAAGAAGTTGATGCTTGGTGGTGGCAAGCTCTTCCACCAACGGTGTGCTGCTCATGTCATCAACTTGGTTTGTCAAAATGGATTAAATTTTCTTGAACCAATGATTACCAAGATACGTGACAGCGTCAAATACATTGGAAGTTCACAAGCTCGAAAAGAAAAGTTTGAAGAAATAGTTGATCAGCTAGGTATGTCAGGTGGCAAAAGTCCAAGTCTTGACACTCCAACTCGCTGGAACTCAACATACTTGATGATTGATACAACAAGAGATTACCGTGGAGTTTTTGATTCCCTGGCCATTCAAGATACAAATTATCCTTTCAAGCCATCATTTGAGGATTGGGAAAATGCTGATGTCATTTGCAGGCTGCTGAAGGTATTTTATGAAGCCACAAATGTAGTATCGGGCACCAAATACCCCACTGCCAACTTGTATTTTCATGAAATGTGGAAAGTGAAGTTAACCCTTGATCAGCAGCATTATGAAGAGGGCACTGAGTTTGCTGATGTGGTTCTGTACATGAAGAGAAAGCTAAAGAAATATTGGAAGTTGTCATGGTTAAATCTTTGCATTCCAGTGGTTTTGGACCCGCAGTTCAAGTTGAAATACCTTGAGTTTCGGTTTGGCTCAGAATTTGGGAGTGATGCTGAAGCAATGATTAATAAAATAAAAACTGTGTTCCAAGGGCTGTTCAACGAATATCTCCAAGTCCAAGTGAATGATAATGGTCCAGATCCCATTACTCAAGGAAATGATGATGATATGGATGCAATTAATCAAGACCCTATGGCTGCATGGGAGAAGCATGTCACACTGAGTGCTCAGTCAATCAATATAGATTCTTCCGAGCTAGATTCGTACTTGACGAAGGTACCTATTCGTCGAACTGATCAGTTCAATATTCTTGCTTGGTGGCAGATGAACTCAACTGAATACCCAACCCTTAGTCGTATGGCGAGAGATATATTGGCGGTGCCTGCCTCTACAGTGGCATCTGAGTCGGCCTTTAGTACCGGAAAGCGAGTACTATCTGATTTTAGGAGTAGAATGACACCAAAGACGGTAGAAGCTCTCGTGTGCCTACAAGATTGGATAAGAGCGACCGCTAATACCGAGCGCAGCACGGCTTCGGTCCATGACATAATTCTTGAAATGGAAGGTATGTCACCTATCTGTTGCTAATTCTAGCGCATGTGTCGGTGCTATTTCCTGCAAATAACGTCTACTGCCAATTTGTTGTGACTATATTACTAAACCCCCAAAACAGACTAATGTTTCTGTCTATTTTAATTTTGTTTCATGCACTGTTAACTATCTCAGTTCTTCACAAGCCTGCTTGATCTTTCCTTCAGAGTCAATATACAGATTTTGCAGTATTTGGTACATGTAAATGAGCAGTTCCTATGATATATGCAGACGATGATGACAGTCAAGCAAGTGCACTCAATGGACAACCCTGATGCAGCAAAGTCATCTGATGTTGAGTAGTTCCTGATGTTTGCTAGGTGATGAAGCAAAGTCCTGATGTTGAGTAGTTTACATTCGTGATGTTCCGGATGTTTGCTTGTAAGTTTGTGTTGAATTTAGTACTATGGAGATATTCCTGTAACAATGCTGGTGATCTTGTCAAAATATTATTCTGTGGTGATATTAGCTATGTGTTGTCACGGTTATATCCTCAATATTCGAAACTGCTTATATTACATCCAGTTTTTGGGCCGACCCGATTTGCCCATTGGGCCAACGAGGCCACAGCCATTTCAGAATGGGTCGGCCCATGGCCCTCCAGATTGGCCTTGAGGCCATGGGGGCCAGGTCCAAGGCCAGGTCCGGGCCGGCCCATTCCCATCCTGAGTAGTAGCACCTAGACAATGATGTGATTGTCGACTTCAGTTGTTATTCCTCCGTTGGAGTGCGGCACACCGTTTCGGTACCGATGGATCATCTTCTATAAGTCTGTGTATTTAGTTGCTCTATAATCATGAACTACTAGTGCCTAAATTATTAATCTTAACTAATGTGAGTTACAATATGTGGATATAACTTATTTATACTAAATATTTTTACATCTCGACGAGTGATCTTAAGTAGAACAATTTTCTATCATGGTACAAAATTAACCACATAAACAATACATCTATATATTAAGCTGAAATAATTTATTTCTTTATTTTAATGTGGATGTTCTAAATGGGGCTTGCACTAACTTAAATAGTAACATTCAAGGAATATGACATTAGTTTTTTCCTTTTCTGAATATTGCATCCTTTCTTTTTGGTTAAAACAAAAATTTCTAGATTAGAAAAAACTAAAGTTGCATTATTCAATTGTAAATTTGTGCCATTTAGATGAACAACAACTGTATGTGTCTTCGTGTGCATTTTAGGTTGCAAAATATCATTGTAGGGTACATAAAGCTGCCAGAAATTTCTAGAGTGCATGATATCTCGTTGAAGTAAATATAAAAGATAATTATCAATATACTGAGTAGACATTATTTAGGTTAAACAAAACATCGAGGGATCTTTTCTGGAATTGTTCGCATTGCATGTGTATTCCGCTTCATCGTATTCTGACACATGGCATGCGTGAAGGAAGAGGCCAGTAGGAATGCGTCGCTCGTCCGAATCCTGATCAGACTAGGTTCGAAACAAATAGCATGACATGAAAGATTGGAACACATACCATGTTTATTCCTATGGTTTCAGGTGGGATGGGACTGGGACGTCCGCTCCCACCGAGACTATTGACCCCACCTATCCCGTTGTCCCACTATCCTATTATCCCACAAACAAAGATATTACTGGACTAAAACGGGATGTCCCACTTGTCCCGTTAAGATCCCAAATCAATTAGACGTCGGGAGTTCATCAATGCAAGACGCGGTGCTGGGGCCAAGGTCGAGCGTCGGGAGGTCTGGGCTGAGCTGCGTGCACGAACTTGACGATGAGCACCGCGAAGGCCCGCGCGTCGTGTTCCCGGCGTCCTCTTGGGGCAGAAAGGCCACGCTCCCCCGGCACTCGAAGATCTCAACAGCCCGGTGAAAGAGCAGCTGGGATGACACAGGATCTGCCAGTGGCGTGGTGTTGCTCTCCTGCCCGAGCAGAGAAGACCAGAGCGTCGGCCCGGCACGGCGCAGTTGGACGCACTGGCGACAAGGATCCCGCGCTCGGCGGCGAAGGCGTGCACCTTGTCGGCGGCGCAGCCCTCAGTGACAATCACCTTGGCAACGACGGCGCTGGCCTGGCGGTGGATCTCGTGGGGCATGTAGAACTGGTTGACGGTGTTGGTGGCGGCGCCGAGCCGGGCGGCATCGAGGAAGATGAAGGTGAACTCAGGGAGTTGCGGAGGAGGGCCATGACGACGTCGCCCTTGCGCACGCCGAGGCGCCGCAGCCCCGCCGCGCACCGCCTGCTCGCCCGACGCGGCTCCCTGCTTACTACACCTGGGCGGCTTCGACGGGGACCGCTCGGGCCTGGGCACCGTGGTGGCGGCCGACAGACACCACCTCCGACCTCACCTCGAGGGAACGCGCAGCCCTCGACGACCTTCCTCCGGCGAGCTTGCCCGGCCGCGAGCACCTCGGCCGCGTCGGCGTCGGAGGAGAGAGAAAACAGATCAGGAGAGAAGAGGGATTCGCGTCGGTGGTCTGATGGTCTCGCTGGCGCGAGACAAGAGGTAAGCAGCGGGACACATGGACTTCCGGTGGGCTAGTTGGGCTCCTCCCATTAAACCCGTACGGGATTAATGGATTCTAAAAGTGGGACAATTGGGCTGTTTGAGGTGGGATGGGAGGCGGGATTGGTGGGAACTCCCATCCCATCTGCAACCATATTTATTCCGCCATAGTCGAGGTGATGGGCCTCTATGATGAGGCCTTTAGGAACTCAATATGATATTTCGAGCTCCTCTAGTGTGGGTTGTTCCTCTGCCATGATGAACTTGTTCCTGTACTTTTCTATGCTAGAAATCACCATTGACGAATATCGGCTCCAACTCGCTCTGTCCTCTTCCTCGCTCTCTTTCCTTTTCTCTCTGTCTTGTCTCGCTCCACTTCTCTCTCTCTCTCTATTGTGAGATTTGTGATTATGCTTACCGTTTGTACAATTAGACTACTAGTTAATTACATTTGCTGAAAGAAAAAAACAATACTTTGTGTTAATTTACATTTTGTAACTTTCTTAAAGACAAAAAACTACATTCTGTGTCAATTACATTCAGAAAAAATATCTTGCGAAAGAAATAACCCACAACATAAAACCAAATGAGTAATTTTATCTTCAGCTATTGTTTTTGTTTTGATATCTTCTTAGAACAAAACGGCATCCAAGAGTTAAACAAAGCTAAATATATAATACCTAGCTATAGTTAAACCACTTAGTGTATATGTACCATCCAACTATATCTTTGTTCGTGTAAAGCTCAATATTAGCTACCTTGAGTACTAATCGAAATCAATCAGCAAAACACTAACCAACAAAAGTACGCTGGAAATGAACATTAAAACACACTACAGCTAAAACATAGTAAATGCCATGTTTAGTTTTGGAGGATTTTGCATAATCTGGGATACACCTCGCACAACTTTCATTCATCTACCCACGAAGATGCCCATCCTCGCACTAGCGACGGGGGGCGGCTCTCGCTCACGCTCACACCCTCCTGCTCATCATGTTGCACCATAGCAATACCACAGCCCGTGAGTATTACTCCCTCCGTTCCAAATTAATTGACTTCCATGTGGAAGTCAATTAATTTGGAACGGAGGGAGTACAAGACAACACTCTACGTACATGGGTCAAAATGCATCCCAACACTCACCATGTCGGACATAGCTCTTTTTCTCCAACTAGGCATCTATTACATGGTCCCACAGCTCAAAACTAAATAAAAAGAGTGTCATCGATTCTCCATCGCATGTGGTGGCATCTACTCGCTTGAGTATCGCAGGGGAATCCACCAAGCTTTGGCTTCTTCAATTGAAAAAAATATAATGCCACTCAAAAGGAGAAATGTAAAAAACATTAAGTTTTTACTGAGTTATAACGCGCGGTTGCAAGGTTCTTAAGACGGGAAACTCAAATTTATCCATTAGCCCACCTCAAGGTTATATCACGACGACGAGTTCAGAATAGGCTCATCCAAAGAAAGTAAAGAATGAGATCTATCCATTAGTCGGCAACCCAAGATCTTAAAACACGGGTGGAGAAAGCCAGATTACAACACTGAACAATTGTAGAAAATGTGTTTCACATACTAAACAATAAACAAGGAGAATATGTTATATTCACACCAGGTCTTTCTTTACGCCTTGGCTGCATTTTCCAAAACCGTCTCATTCACCCATACAACAGAGAAACGTCATGTGTGTATAAGTTGAGTTGTGCAAGTATATATAAAATATTGAATGCTAGTTCTTTGATCAAAACTTAAAGTGTTAAGAGATTCAATGTTGTTTAAATGGTAGAAGTATGAAGTCTTATCTAGAAATAAATATTATCTTGAGAGCTTGTGTCACATTCTTTGTATGTGGTGTCTCTTGAGATATTCCCATGTTCTACTAGTTCTTAGAAGAGCAAAACATCTTCTTTAAATGATAATCACACTCCTGGGATCTTCACCTCTTTTACGATTTCTTCAAAGATTAATAGTTCTTCTTTAGAGGACAATCACACTGCAGAAGATTTATGAGCAAAGAAGTGCAAGTATGTTCAAGGTCACTTGCTTAAATGAACAAGCTTATTTACTTAGCTTGCCCAGAAACAAAACTACTGGTAATTGGGAACTGTAAGATCATCAATCTTAAAGATCTGGACAAAACAGAGCAACAGAAACAAGAAACAGAGAACATGGCAGCCATGCATAACATTCCTCCTCAAAATTAATAGTTCGTCTCCCCAGTTCTCCATAAGTACCAAAAATAACATCAGTGATGTACTGAAATAACAGATTTAGTTACCGCAACTACTCTGATAGTTTCCTCTCAAAACGCAGCTAAGAAAGAAACAACGTCATGTAAGTGCAACAAATGGCTCCAATAACAAACCATGTCAGCAAGAACCCCCAACATATAAATTCACCTATCTCATGATCCGGAATCCCAGATCAACCCCACAAAAAATAGCTCAAATAGCTATATTCACATCTTGTCGTCGTGCTACTTCTATCAACTGAAGTGTCATTTGCTTTGTGCATCTAAGTTTACCTCATGTAGGTCACCCATTTAGGAGTAATTTTTTGTTTGTTTTTTAAGAGATGGGGGAGGAAGAAAGGGAATGACTGAAGAGAGTGAGTGGCGGTCGGCGATGAGCTGACACATGTAGTAATTCAGGCGCGGAGGAGGAGCTGGTGGTCGGCTGGGGTGACGGAGTGGCGGAAGTGGCAGCGCTGGCCGTAGGGGCAGAGGGCGCCGCCGATGAGCATGCGGCAGAGCTGTGTCTTGTAGCGCGGGTGGCAGATGACGGGGCGGAGCTCGGCGATGCCGTGCGCGAACTGGCACTGGCCGGCGTAGGAGCACGCCCCGGCCTCCTCCCACTTGTTGCAGAGCTCCGTCTTGAACATGCCCTGGCTTTACGCCTCGAACTCCAGCCCGCCCATGGACTTTACCACCTGGCCCTTCTCCCTGTCACGGCCCTTCTGCTCCTCTGGCTTGGCGCCGTCCATGCCCACGAACACGCGCTGCTGCTCTCGGACACGCAAATGGTCGAACAGGTGAGCGTCATGGACAAACGCACAGCACGCACGATTGACTCGCAATGGAAGAGGGGAACAAGGATCAAACACCCGCAATGCGTCCCCAAACGAACGACCGAAACCTCTGGCTCGCCCACACCCAAGCAAACCGAAGCGCAACTAGATTAATCGCAGCGTGATGATCGGATCGGAGGGCACCTGGTAGTCGATCGGCGGCGGTGGATTCGGGACCGGTCGGTGCGGAATTGGGTGGGAGCGGAGGAGAGAGAGAGTGAGCGAAAAAGTGGGTGGCGAGCGACGGTAGGGAGAGGAGAGCGTGGGAGCCTACCTTGTTCTTCTGGCTTGCTTTTTGTGATTAGACCCATTTCTTTACCCCCACGTACAAGAAAACAACAGTTTATTTTGAGTACGTCTCCTTTTTTTTAAGGATTTAATAGAGTTGCTGGCATAAGTATCCGCTGCACCGGCATGCAGCCGAATACATGCAAAATACAGTCATTTTCACTGAGGACTGGACTCGGACATGCACTGCACGTAGTGCGAAAGTGTCAGCTTATATGTTGAACAAAGTAAATGAGATGAGGAGAAGTACGAACCAGCCATATCCGGTTTGACATTTGTGTCCACCGCGAAGAATAATCTGCATACAGCCTAGCTATATATCCGTCTCCGTTTCTCGAGGAATCCAGGAGCCAGCGAGAGAGATGGCGTTTTCAGTTGGAGTTACAGGTAGCCAGCTCTAGTTGAGAGCTCGTGGTTTGGTGTTCTTTCTGCAGATGATGGCGCTGCTCGTCTGCGTCGTGATCATGAGCAGCAGCTACACCCTGCCATGGCGCCGGCCGATGTGAGTAATTAACCACTAACCAGCCAGCATCAACTGATCGATTGCGTTTTCCTTTTGTTAATAATAATTGTTTTGTGTTTTGCATGCAGCTCTGATGGATATCGGGAGATGATGCCGCCGCACTTGGATATACTCCCTCCGTCCTTGAAAGAGTGTACTTCCAACTTTCTAGGAAAGTCAAACTTTCATATGTTTGACCATGTTTGCACAAAAAACCACAAACATTTATGTCACTAAATTAGTAGCACTACATTTATGATAAAATATATTTTTATAATATATCTATTTGGTTTCACAAAAATTTATATATTTTTGTACAAGCTTGGTCAAAGTTGAAAATATTTGACTCTCCAACAAAGTTGGAAGTACACTCTTTCAGGGACGGAGGGAGTACCCGAAAAGTGCCTCGTGCCGCCATGCCACTAATTAAGCTTACGCTATTAATTATCTGAAGCTCCAAGTAGTGCTGATGCTTACGTGTGTAGAAAAGAGATCTTGCTTTCATGATCTCTCTCTCTCTCTCGTGAATAAATGAATAAGAACTTTTATGATCTCTCACTCGTGAATAATGCATAAGAACTTTTAATTACAAAAATGATGTCGACGACTGCAAGAAACTGAAACAGTGCCACAAGGGCCAGGTCGCGCCACGTAGCCCCGGTCAGCGTGGGACTTTGGCGGTGCAGGCTATAGGGAGCATGTTGGTGTGCTCGTCCGCGTCGATTGGCAGCTCCGGCAGCCGGAATCGAGGAGGGGACTAGGTGGCAGTAGCCTCACAGTCACAGGAGAGCAAGGAGAAAGGGGATCACATGTAACTCTTTTTTTTTGTGTGTGTGTGTGCAAACGGACACTAGTACAAACAAGGTTATTAGTCCCGGGTCGGGAGGACCTCTAGTCCAGCTTGGCATCCGGGACAACGGAATCGGGACTAGAGGCCCCCCCCCCTCTAGCCCCGGTTCAGTTACGACCCGGGACAAAAGAGTCCCCACGTGGCCGCTGCCTGAGCGCGTGGTCGAGAACCTTTAGTCCCGGTTCGTAATACGACCCGGGACTAGAGATGTTCCCACGTGGCAGCTTTTGGCTCTGACTTTTTTGTATTCCCGCCTTATTGAATATTTAAAACTATAATCAATCTTGCAAAATATATGGTTAATTAATTACAAATCAGATAAATACATATAGCATATCAAAATGTTCATAAAAGAAATATCTATCTAATAAAAATATACTTTATTCTTTATGAGAATTCAATCATTTAATTAATTACATGTAGATCACAACAGGGACTAGATCCCGTCTATTCGATTACATGAAGATCATAACCGAGACTAGAACCCGTCTATTCGATTACATGGAGATCATAATCGGGACTAGAGCCCGTCTATTCGGTGTCATTGTATTTTTCCTTTGGGTTTATGACATGGTCCATCAAAAATCCCGCAATTTCCTCTTGAATTGCTACAAAGCGCTCCTTTGGTTGTAGATTCGTCCGTATTTTATCCAACTTTAAAAGAAGGAGATCAATATGAATATCAATCATCATAACAAAAATTATGAATGACACTCAACACAATTGATGGTAATAAAATAAAATTGTGAATATATTTGTTCACGTACTTGTAAAAATGTCGCTGCGTTCCGCTCACTGACCTCCCGGCGAATCCACTCGCAAACGAAGTATCCACATAAATTGGTCCCCGGTGGCTGCCTCTCGCACTTTACGAGAATAGAATTCAATCAAATAATAATCAAGCATGATATAATGGTATTGAAATTAGAATTAAATAGATGCGCGGACCTAGCTCGTACTACTTACCTTGACATGATGAAAACTAAGCTCCTCTTTAAATTCACCATGTGTACTCTGGGTGAAATTTTTCCAAATCCTGCCCGGCAAAAAAATGAATAAATGAGTTATTAATTACTTGATATCTCAGGAAATGAACAAAAGAGACCGATATAGTGCGTTAATGATTGAAATTACCTTTGGAGCGCATCTATAATGATTTTGTACTTCTCTTCGGGTTTCGCCAATGAGTCGTAGATTTCAACTCTTCCAGAGTCAAATTCAATGATTAGCAGAATGTAATGGTAGCTGCGCACGTTTATATACGTCAGTAACTCATCAATTACACTTAACATCGAGTAAGCAAAAATTAATGTGTACAAGACGGTAACACTCTTACTCGAAGTTGTAAGGAAACAGTATCTTCTTTTTTGTAATGTTGCCTCTGTATGAACCTTAGCAAGTTGTTCTCCGTTTCCTTGGCGAAGTCCCGTAGCAATTTTCATTAATTCATTTTGGGTCAACGAACCCAATGTCAAAGATTCTTTTTCGGTCACATTCATCACTCTTCATTCTGTATAATAGCGTAGTGAGCATAATTACAGGCAATGAACGAGCTGAGCTAGAGACTTTATTATAGAAACAAATGAATTGAACCACTTACAGACAATAGGTACTGATGAGACTCAAGTCGAGTGCGTCAAGCTTGTATAACATATAGAGTTCTTGAAGATAAATTTGTACCTGGTCTTCACCTATGTAATGCTCTTCTGTAACTTTCACAAGGATCATTTTTCGCTTTTCCTTTGTGACTTTCAAGTACCAGTTATGCAGTTTTCGCATTTGTGTTGGTAGAAGCTTGATCTGATCAGGTGCAGCAGAGACTTCCCGTATTCCCATTTCCATAATTCTGCATCCAACTTGGGATATCTCCGCCTTCCAGTTGAGAAAGAGTAATACCAATTTCCGGAGCAAATTTGCCGCGTAGCTCATACTGGGTGGTACAGCAATGTCCGCCACGAAGCCCTGATCAGTGGGTAACACCTTGAGCGGGGAGATCGACTGTTTTGCCTGTTCTCCGAGCTGGGCAACGTCTCTTTTCCCGCTGGCACTACTACTTCTCATCGTGTGGGAGCTAGCTCTCCTCATACAGCGTAAATAGTCATCTGGCCTATTTATCTCAATTTGCGATGGATGCTCAATAAATTCCTTAGCCCACTTTATGGTTTCCGGATCAAATATTTGCTTTGGCTCGGGCTTTCTCGGTGCAAGCAGTCTTTTCACGTCGGCCTTCATGACCACGGCGGTTTCCTCAACAGTCAGGTCGTAAGCTCTCTTGGGAGGAGCCGGCGGTACTCTTGGGAGGGGCTCCTCTCGGGGTCCGCGTCGGTTACCCATCGACGAAGCGGTGCGCTTCCTCTTTTGGCCCTGAGCCTTAGTGGGCGGAGGTGGCGGAGTCGGCTGAGGAGTCGGCTGATGCGGCGGCGGAGATCGAGATGGACTCGTGTTGTGGTGGTCATCCCTCTCGTCATCATGTGGACTTGGAGGTGGTGAATAGCGACTCGGAGGAGACGATGGTGGCCTTGGCGCCGAGCCTGGAAACACGATGTATTTCTTGCGCCATAGAATGATACCACCCGCGACGTCTCCCAGTGTCCTCTCATCATCAGCTCCAGGGATGTCAAGCTCCAGTGATTCATATCCCGGTACAAGTTGATCCACGCCGACATGACCAGAGCCATCTGGAATCTCATTGCAATGCCACAGTGCTGTAGATTCACAAGTTAAAGCATAGCCGTCGCCGCCTTCAAGGATAAGTTCCTCACTCCCACATGTAGCTCACAACTTGTCTTCTCCCTGATATCATCCACGGGGTAGCGATCCATCGGTGCCTCATAAGCACCGACCCCCGTGGAAGCTACGCTGCTTCTCCGCTGAGATGGGCCGCCTTGACTATCTTGCTGCAGCTGATGAGTTGCCCCTTGCTCGCGCAATTCCTCTATTTGCTTATGTTTGTGCTTTACGATAGAAGTATTTCCTTGTTCTGTCTTTCTAGGTTGTTCAACCGGTCTACCTCCTTCTGCTCCTTCCTCTTCTTTGCTCTCGCTCGGCTTCTATAAGATTCACGGTCCTCGGGAAACCCAGTCTTCCACGGCACACTAGGTCCAAAGCCTCGTGTTCGTCCTGATTTTTCAGGATTCCGAGGGCATTTGTCAGCTCGTCGTTCTCTCTGTCGGGAATAAACTTTCCCTCTCGAACCTCGCCGATTGCTTCAACAATTGCTTTCATGGGTATAGGAATTTCTTTCTTTTCATCAATTTTTAACTCCCCTGTTTCCATGTCATACTCCGCCCCATGCCCAAGTATCCAATTTCTTGCCCTATGGGGCCAGGCCTCTGTATCTGGAGTGATCCCTTTTTCGCGCATGGCGGCCTCAGCTTGATCCCACTTAGGCTCGGCACTTCTGTAGCCACTTGCCCCCATCTTATGGTGATATTTCTTTTTCACTGCATTTTCCTTATTCTTTTCCGACCTTTGTTTAGCTACTTCCGAATTCTTGTACTCCAGAAATGAGTCCCAGTGAGCCCGCTGCCTCTCTAGTGTGCTAGTGAAATCTGGAGCTTTCTTATCTTTGACATACGCACAGTATAATCTGTTCTTGTACTTATTGAATTGTTCTGCCATCTTTTTAAGAGCGAAATGCTTGACTAAGTCCCTCATGGCATTTGTCTTTGCGATAGAATCCAAGACCGGTAGGGTGAAATGTGCAATGAGCTTGTCCCAAAGCACATCTTTCGATCTGTTGTCGACATAACTAACTCCCTCTCCCTTTGCTGGTTTATTCCATTCCCGAACGCTGATCGGGACGTTGTCCGTAACAATAACTCCGCATTGATGCACAAACTTATTTGCGTTCGCCTTGGGAAGCAACGGTTTGCCCTCTGGAGAGACGAGCTCAATTCGGAGATGCGCATCTTCGGCCATCCCTTTGGCATGGCCTCGTTTACTTCTACCAGATTGGGTCGATGCGGAGGTCTAAAATAAGAAACATTCGTTAATACATATATATACAAATCAATTATTGCATCTGATCACTAGAGGCTTAATATACCTCGCCAGACTGCGGATGTCCACCAATTTGCGAGTCGTCATCGCACTCGATGCTCGTTTGCGCTTCGTCTCTTCGTTCCAGCTCCATTCCCGGACCGGACACCTTCAAAAACTGTGAGCCGTCTTCTGCTCCACTGTCTTCTGCTCCACCGACTTCTGCTCCACCCTCGGGTTGCCGTAGAAGGGCGAAAATGTCCTCTTCCTGGTCTCTGCTGTTGAAGTGATCCATTGCTTAACTAATACAAAAGAAAGATAAAACAATGTTAGCATTAGCAGAATAATTCAAAGTAGGGAACATTATTTTCCTCACTTTACAAAAGCAACATTGATCAAATATGCAGAAGTATCACTAATACATCTCCCATGAACCAAACTCACCCTTACATCTAGAATAATCCAGTTACATAGCTCGGGTCCATTTTTATTTAACTCTAATACATCACGAATAATATCACTAATACATCTCCCATGCATGAACCTCTCAAACTAACTTCGACCGGGTCCTAAGCTACGGGGTGCTGAGCCGCCGGCGCTGCGCATCCAAAGATAAGGAACCCTCACAGGGTCATAGCTCACGTGATAAGGAACCCTCTGAAGAAACGACCAGGTATTGCTATACTGCCTATCCAACAAATACATGTTGCGACGGACGTGCTCGTCCTCCTCCCTGATACGGCGACGTACCACCTCCTCGGGGGCCGGCTCCCTCTGCACCGAGCGTGGCCCACGCGACTGCCACCAAAGAAGATCCGAGTCGACGACGTTACCCGGATTCCTCACCAAGCTGCGCGTCCGGAAGGTAGCACCTCCCAGTGCCAGCCCGGCGGAGCCCAGACCCGGACATCGCCCCTCTGGTCCAATAGGGACATCGTCGCCAAGAACAATAAACTAAAAACACAATTTTTATAAGACGACCATTCCAAATTTCTATTTTGCAGTATGTCAACTATTTCACCAAAGTCAAAATTTCTATTTCTACACTAAAAAAAGTAATACTAAAAAAGTAATAGTACTAAAATTTCACCTAAGTAAAATTTCTACTCTAAGTTAATCTAACCTAAGTAATACTAAAAAAATCTACCCTAAAAATCTACCTAAGTAATCTAAAATTTCACCTAAAATTAATCTAGGTAAAATTTCAACTAATCTCACCTAGCTAAAATTTTAGCTAGGTAATACTAAAAAAAAATCCAAATTTCTATTTTAATCTAGGTAATACTAAGAAAATCTCACCTGCTGCGGCGGCGGAGGAGAGCGGCGGGCTCGGGCGGCGCCGGCGCGGAGGAGGACGTCGAGGGCGCGGCGGGTTCGGGCGGCGCCGGCGCGGAGGACGACGTCGAGCGGCGCGGGCGCGGAGGAGGGCGTCGAGCGGCGCGGGCGCGTGGAGGAGAGCGGCGCCAACGCGTGGAGGAGAGCGACGGCGGCGCGCGGCGGGGAGAGCGACGGCGGCTGATGGCTACGTGTTGGTGAACCCAAGAGGAAGGTTATGATGTAGACAGCAGAAATTTTCCATTGAATAATCTACCCAAGGTTATCAATCCAGTAGGACTTGACGATCAATTGTAAGGTTGTTGGTGGGCGCCGTTGAACAAACACCAACGTGGAATCTGCACAGACACAGTCACAGAACTTTGCCCAACACGAAACAGAGAGGTTGTCAATCTCTCCGGTCTTGCAGAAACAAAGAGTTAAACGTATGGTGTGGAAAACAGCAGGAAAAACAACAAGTAACAGGAAATTGGACCAGGGTCCACAGTTCACTAGTGGTGTCTCTCTCAGAACAGATAACTAGCATGTTGGGTAAACAAATTACAGCTGGGCAATTGACAAATAGAGAGGGCATAACAATGCAATACATGCCAAGATGTCTACTATGAAATCTAGTTGGGCATTACAACAAAGTACATAGACCGTTATTCCAACCGCATCTATGCCTAAATAATCCACCTTCAAGGCAGCATCCGCATCCATTCAGTATTAAGTTGCTAACAACAGATTATTGCATGAAGTAAAGTGTGTAATGTAATCAATACAAGTGCCCTTGGACACTGCACCAATGTTTTATCCCTAGTAGCAACAGCACATCTACCATCTTAGACCTTTCTGTCACTGATCCAGATATCTAGAGACTGAACCCACTATCGAGCATAAATACCCCCTCTTGGAGTCACAAGCATCTACTTGGCCAAAGCATCTACTAGCAACGGAGAGCATGCAAGATCAAGAGCACATAGATAAACAACTTGAATAAACATGGTATCAATATTCATCGGATCCCAGCAAACACAACATCTAGCATTACAATAAGATGATCTTGATCATGTTAGGCAGCTCACAAGATCTAAACATGGAGGCACAAGGTAGAGAGACAACCATCTAGCTACTGCTATGGACCCGTAGTCCAGGGGTGGACTACTCACGCATCACTCCGGAGGCAGGCATGGTGATGTAGAGCCCTCCGGTGATGATCTCCCCTCCGGCAGGGTGCCGGGAAGAGCTTCAGAACTCCTCCGATCTGAGATTGACGATGACGGCCGCGACGGAACTTTTCGTGGAATATGATCGACCGTAATAGGGTTTTCGCGTCGCGGAGAATATATAGGCGAAGAGGCGGCGTCGGTGGCCGAGGGGGGCCACCACGCCATAGGGGGGCGCGGGCCCACCCTGGGCCGCGCCCTAGTGTGGCGTGGCCCCCTGGTGGGTCTGCTCCGACTCCCCTTTGGACTCCGTGATCTCCTCGTGATATTATTGACGATGTCTTTTGTTTCGTCCAATTCCGAGAATATTTCCTTAATAGATTTTCTGAAACCAAAAACAGCAGAAAACAGGGAACTGGCACTGTGGCATCTTGTTAATAGGTTAGTCCCAGAAAATGCATAAAAATGATATAAAGTGTAACCAAAACATGTAGCAATTGATATAATAACAGCATGGAACATCAAAAATTATAGATACGTTTGAGACGTATCAAGCATCCCCAAGCTTAGTTCCTGCTCGTCCTCGAGTAGGTAAACGATAAAAACAGATAATTTTTGAAGTGACATGCTACCAACACAATCTTTGATCAAATAACAATGTAATGCACATGATCTGAATGAAGTGATCCAAGCCAATGGTCTATAGTTTGCAAGCAAGTAAATAAAGAGTAAACATAAGTGATCACACAAGTGCAAACTTTCATGAATAACACTATAAAACATTTAGAGATATAATAGTCTAACATAATAGTTAGTTCACAGCAGCAATAATTCTCAACATGAAAGTGTTTGTATCAACACAAAGGAAGATAATAGCTTCAGCTTTTGCTTCAACTTTCAACATGTATATCATATAGATAATGTCAATGCAAAGAATATGATCAACCAAACACAAAGTTATGTAAAAACTGTTATACTGGAGTTGACAATGATGTTTGCTTAAGTAGACAGAAAGAAGTGGGAAAACTGACTCAACATAAAAGTAAAAGAATGGCCCTTCGCAGAGGGAAGCAGGGATTAACATCATGTGCTAGAGCTGTAGTTCCCGAAGGCATATAGAGAGCATAAAATATTGTTTTGTAAGGTAATGGTGTATACAGGTGTCAACAAATCAAATAGCAGGTACTTGTCATCTTCCATGGCTAACTAACTTTTAGAGCGGTTCCGAGAGTTTTTAGGACTGCACTTGTAACAAGCACTTATTGGTGACACTCCTCCCAACCATTTACTTTCCACAAACCATGGCTAACCGAATCCTCGGGTGCCCACCAACATTCACCATGGAGGAGTGTCTATTTATTTATTTATTTATAGGGTGGACTAACCAGCTCTTTAATGCAAAATAAAAGGTGGAGAAGCAGATGAAGCTGCCAATCCTTGTAAATTAATTAGCATGGAAGATGACAAATCTCACTACTACGTCCTTATGAGCTTTTCAAGTAGTGACACAAAAAGGAAATGTAACAGTTTTGAGTAGTTAGTAGATAGCACATGAAGAAATTTACTTGGAATGGTGAAAACACCACATAATAGGTAGGTATGGTGGACACAGGTGGCATGGATTTGGCTCAAGGTTTTGGATGTACAAGAAGCATTCCCTCTTAGTACAGAGTTTAGGCTAGCAAGGTTATTATAAGCAAACATCATTATCAACTGGAATAGCAAGAGTGTACATAAAACACAAGGTTTGACGAACCATAGACTCCCACTGTCTTCCTTGTTAACACATAGCCTTCATCCAAAAATTATCTAGACTACTATGGACTTCCAATTATGCAACAGATTATTATAGCAGAAAATCCTTATAGTAGTTCTTCATTAATAGCCATTACTTACATGATGCACAAGCTTAAACATTAATTACTTGACAGCTCAAAACAATTGGCAAGCATCAAATTACTCAAGACAACGATCTAAAAAGATTCATGTAAGCATTTTATACCACTACCACATGCATAGCATTTTTCTGGTCCAACCAAACACCAATCAACTTATTTGACAACTCTCCAAACAGATATAAGTGAAGCAAGAGAGTACTTTCTTCAAAAGAAACTGAAAGCTCTAACAAGAGATACATGAAAAACTGAGAGCTAACAGCAATAACAGCAACTAGACAGGAATACTCAACAAGTATAAGTGAAGCACAAGAGTATTCTAATGAAAAAGTGGAGCGTGTCTCTCTCCCAAACATGAATACTAGGATCCAACAAGTATAGCACAGCAAACAAAACAAAACAAACTGAAAACAAAAACACACTGACGCTCCAAGGAAGAGTACACTAGCATGAAGCAATAAAAATATAGCACCATTAGAGATGACCTGATAATTTGTAGATGAAGAAGGGGATGCCTTGGGCATCCCCAAGCTTAGATGCTTGAGTCTTCTTGAAATATGCTGGGGAGGTAAGCCTCCCCAAGCTTAAGCTCTTCACTCTTCTTGATCATGTAATATCATTCTCCTCTATCAACACTTGAAAACTTCCTTCACACCAAAACTTAACAGCTTTTCTCATTAGCAGGTTAGTGCACTAAAAGATAATACTTCAAAGTTCTAGCAAAGACAAAACTCACAAGCCAACTATTTTAAACATTAGCCACTGTTACTAGGCTCAAGTGGGCACTTTTACACGAAAAGAAACCACTTAAAAACTTGTAAAAGAGAGAATGCAAAATAAAAGACAGAATCTGTCAAACCAGAACAGTCTGTAATGACGAATTTTTTCGAGGCACTTACGATGCTCAGATGAAAAACTTTTGAAATAATGAAAGTTGCGTAACATCATCAGGAACATGCACAAAAATTTCAGCATTTTTCGATTTTTTCTGATTTTCTACTGAATTAAACGGTGACGAACAGCAATCTGTCCCAATGCAGTCCCGAAAATAAAACCAACTTTGCATTAGTAACTCTCCTTGGCACAACAAAACAGCAAATAAAAGATACAAAGGAGTTGCTACAGAGGTAAACAAGCATCCTTGACTCAAGAAAACAAAAATAAAACAGCAAATAAAAACATGGGTTATCTCCCAGAAGTGCTTTTCTTTAATGCCTTTGAGCTAGGCATGAAGAGATGCATCAAGTATTGTCAAGATCCAGATCATACAATGAAAGCTTAAAAGTCTTATCAACAATGCATTGTATGCTACTTATGCTAGTTTCAGAGTTCTCTTTTTCTTTTCTCTTAGGTACACTCTCTTCATCAAAAAGATTTTCAGGCACAATCCATCCAAAATTATTTTCTAAAGTGTCATGCAATGCCATCATTTTATAGGGGATTGGAATTTTCAGACCATTCTTAGCAAAAGGTTGATTAGAATATTTAGCTCTATTTTCCCTTCTTGTTCTAAGAATTTTCATAACATCAGTGTAGCAATCAAACATTTTATATTTAGCAAAGATCATTCTAGCTTCCTTAGCAACATCTCCCAATTCTTCATGCAAAGTTTCTAACACAAAGTCTTTCTTTTCACCATTTTTCATATCATGAAGTGCTAAAAACATGTGTTGCATTATAGGATGCATATTAACAAACCTAGCTTCTAGCATTTGAACAAGGGAAGCTATGGCAGTTTCATAATTAGGAGCAAGTTCAGCTATAGATTTCTTTTTAAAGTCATCAGACTTTCTCACAAAGTTCAGAAATTGCTCAATGTTGTTTTCCCCTATGACAGAGCCACTACCTACTTGTATGTTTATCATGGAAAATTCAGGTTTCAAGATAGGTAAAGCTGTGAACTCGAATTTGTTAAAGTCAGACCACTCAGTATTATCAGGATTACTCATTTTAGCAAGACTAAAACAAGCAACAGGGCAACTCGAAATTAAAAACTAGATGCAGGAATTTAATTTTTTTGGGTTTTTGATTTTTAACAGCAAGCAAAACAAAACTAAAACAAGACAAAAAACAAAGTAAAGAGATTGGAACTGAGAGACTCCCCTTTCCAATAGCCTCCAAGTCCCCGGCAACGGCGCCAGAAAACAGCTTGATGGCTACGTGTTGGTGAACCCCAAGAGGAAGGTTATGATGTAGACAGCAGAAGTTTTCCCTTGAAAATCTACCCAAGGTTATCAATCCAGTAGGACTTGACGATCTATCGGAAGGTTGTTGATGTTGACTCCTTGCACCAACGTGGAATCTGCACAGACACAAACCAGAACTTTGCCCAACACGAAACAGAGAGGTTGTCAATCTCTCCGGTCTTGCAGAAACAAAGAGTTAAACGTATGGTGTGGAAAACAGCAGGAAAAACAGCAAGTAACAGGAAACAGATGATTGCAGCAGGTTGTGTAAACAGTATGAGGAAATTGGACCAGGGTCCACAGTTCACTAGTGGTGTCTCTCTCAGAACAGATAACTAGCATGTTGGGTAAACAAATTACAGCTGGGCAATTGACAAATAGAGAGGGCATAACAATGCAATACATGCCAAGATGTCTACTATGAAATCTAGTTGGGCATTACAACAAAGTACATAGACCGTTATTCCAACCGCATCTATGCCTAAATAATCCACCTTCAAGGCAGCATCCGCATCCCATTCAGTATTAAGTTGCTAACAACAGATTATTGCATGAAGTAAAGTGTGTAATGTAATCAATACAAGTGCCCTTGGACACTGCACCAATGTTTTATCCCTAGTAGCAACAGCACATCTACCATCTTAGACCTTTCTGTCACTGATCCAGATATCTAGAGACTGAACCCACTATCGAGCATAAATACCCCCTCTTGGAGTCACAAGCATCTACTAGCAACGGAGAGCATGCAAGATCAAGAGCACATAGATAAACAACTTGAATAAACATGGTATCAATATTCATCGGATCCCAGCAAACACAACATCTAGCATTACAATAAGATGATCTTGATCATGTTAGGCAGCTCACAAGATCTAAACATGGAGGCACAAGGTAGAGAGACAACCATCTAGCTACTGCTATGGACCCGTAGTCCAGGGGTGGACTACTCACGCATCACTCCGGAGGCAGGCATGGTGATGTAGAGCCCTCCGGTGATGATCTCCCCTCCGGCAGGGTGCCGGGAAGAGCTTCAGAACTCCTCCGATCTGAGATTGACGATGACGGCCGCGACGGAACTTTTCGTGGAATATGATCGACCGTAATAGGGTTTTCGCGTCGCGGAGAATATATAGGCGAAGAGGCGGCGTCGGTGGCCGAGGGGGGCCACCACGCCATAGGGGGCGCGGGCCCACCCTGGGCCGCGCCCTAGTGTGGCGTGGCCCCCTGGTGGGTCTGCTCCGACTCCCCTTTGGACTCCGTGATCTCCTCGTGATATTATTGACGATGTCTTTTGTTTCGTCCAATTCCGAGAATATTTCCTTAATAGATTTTCTGAAACCAAAAACAGCAGAAAACAGGGAACTGGCACTGTGGCATCTTGTTAATAGGTTAGTCCCAGAAAATGCATAAAAATGATAAAGTGTAACCAAAACATGTAGCAATTGATATAATATCAGCATGGAACATCAAAAATTATAGATACGTTTGAGACGTATCAGCGGCGCGCGGCGATTGGGCAGCCTGACGGCGTCGTTCGTCGCGGCGGCGCCTCCTCCTTCTCTGTTCCCGGTTCGTGGCTCGAACCGGGGAGGAGGTCGTGGGTATTTATACCCAGCGACCTTTAGTCCGGTTGGAGCCACCAACCGGTACTAAAGGGTGTCCTTTAGTCCCGGTTGGAGCCACCACCCGGGACTAAAGGGTGTTTTCGGTGGAGCCCAAAAGGGCGCGCGCAAATGCCACTTTAGTCCTGGTTGGTGGCTCCAACCGGGACTAAAGGTGTTTTTTTTGCGCGCAAAGGCCCAGATTTTCTGTGACAAGTGTTTGAAAGTGAATTTGAAAAGTGTTTGAATAACTTCTGCATACTTTTGAATCTGATAAAAATTTCAAATGAAAAGTGTTTGAATTAGAATAACTAATCCAAAACCATTTTCTGTTTTCTAAAATAATTATCTAACTATTCAAACTATTAACCATATTGCCATTTTCAATTAAAAATGCATTAACTAATATTTTTTGCATATTTTTGAATCTGACAAAAATTTCAACGTGAAAAGTGTTTGAATTTGAATAACTAATCCAAAACCATTTTCTGTTTTCTAAAATAATTATTCTAACTATTCAAACTATTAACCATTTTGCCATTTTCAATTAAAAATGCATTAACTAATATTGTTTGCATATTTTTGAATTTGACAATACTTTCAACATGAAATCTTTCAGTTCATCGACCGAATACAAATCATTCGGATTCCCTGCATGTGGCTCCAGTGTGCATTTGATATGCGGGCACTCTCGAGGCACAGTGGGGCTGTATGCTGGGGAACTTTGTGTTTTGTTCCAACTTCTTTTGAGTTTTCAGAACACAGTTACATAAAAGGTTTAATACATTATTGCACATCACCAACATCCCCATCTAGTGTTTGGGTTTTTTCTGCGCCGTAACCATGGAGCATCTTCATTAATTAGCATGAGACTTGGGTCATCCTTCACTGCGAAGGGCGGAATTTCATGAAACTTACCATAATCTTCGGACATGTCTGTCTTGTCCTCCACTCCCACGATGTTTCTTTTCCCTGAAAGAACTATGTGGCGCTTTGGCTCATCATCTGATGTATTCTTTTGCTTATTTTTTCTTTTTCTCGTTTTGGTAGACATGTCCTTCACATAGAAAACCTGAGCCACATCATTGGCTAGCACGAATGGTTCGTCTGAGTACGCAAGATTGTTGAGGTCCACTGTTGTCATTCCGTACTGCTCGTCTACCTTTAACCCGCCTGCTGTCAGCTTGACCCATTTGCACCGAAACAAGGGGACCTTAAAAGTAGGTCCATAGTCCAGTTCCCATATCTCCTCTATGTAACCATAATATGTGTCCTTTGACCCATTGTTGTTTGTTGCATCAAAGCGGACACCACTGTTTTGGTTGGTACTCTTTTTATCTTGGGCGATCATGTAAAATGTATTCCCATTTATCTCGTAACCTTGGAAAGTCCATATAGTCGAAGATGGTGACCTGGACAACAAGTACAGCTGATCTTCAACAGTGTTGTTATTGTTGAGATGTGTTTGCAACCAACCGCCGAAAGTCTCCATGTGTTCATGTCTAATCCAAGAGTCAGACTTCCCCGGGTTGTTGGAGCGTACAATATTCTTATATTCCTTGATATGCGGAGCCGCCAAGGTGGAATTTTGTAAAACTGTGTAGTGTGCTTGAGTGAAAGAATATCCGTCCCTACATATTATTGATTTCCTTCCTAGAGTGTCTTTTCCACTCAGTCTCCCCTCATGCCGCGATTCAGGAAGACCGATCGGCTTAATGTCAGGAATAAAGTCAACACAAAACTCAATGACCTCCTCTGTTCCTTAGCCTTTGGAGATGCTTCCTTCTGGCCTAGCATGGTTATGAACATATTTCTTCAAGACTCCCATGAAACTCTCAAAGGGAAACATATTGTGTAGAAATACAGGACCCAGAATGGTAATCTCTTCGACTAGATGTACTAGGAGATGCGTCATAATATAGAAGTAGGATGGTAGGAACACCAACTCAAAACTAACGAGACATTGAACCTCATCCTTTGTAACCTTGGTAGAATTTGTAGATCGATTACCTTCTGAGAAATTGCATTGTGGAATGCACATAGCTTCACAATGGGTAGTCGAACATTTTTCGGTAAAATCCCCCGCAATGCAACCGGAAGCAATTGAGTCATAAGCATGTGGCAGTCATGAGACTTTAGGTTCTGGAATTTTTCTCTGCCATATTTATTATTCCCTTTATATTCGACGAGAAGCCAGATGGGACCTTCATACTGCTCAGGACTTCAAAAAATATTTCCTTCTCTTCTTTGGTAAGAGCGTAGGTGGCAGGACTTAGACGTCCTTTATCCGTCTTCATTGCATGCAGGTCGTCTGGGTCTTTCATACGTTGTTGGTCCTGCCGTGCTTCCGGCGTATGTTTTGTCTTACCATACACGCCCATGAAGCCTAGCAGGTTCACGCAAAGATTTTTCGTCACGTGCATCACGTCGATTGCAGAGCGGACCTCTAGGACTTTTAAATAGGGTAGCTCCCAAAATATTGATTTCTTCTTCCACATGGGCGCGTGTCCGTTAGCGTCATTCGGAACAGATTGACTGCCAGGACCCTTTCCAAAAGTTACTATTTGATCCAAAATCCTTGACCATAGCAAATACATCATCACCAGTACGGCGGACAGGCTTCTTCCAGTGATCTGCCTCACCTTTGAAATGCTTGCCTCTCCTTCTTGCGAGATGCCTGGGCGGAAGAAATCGACGATGCCCGGGTACACATTCTTCCTACATTTCTCCAAATATGTACTTTCAGTCTCACTTAAACAATGCGTGCATGCATTGTATCCCTTGTTTGTCTGTCCTGAAAGGTTACTAAGAGCAGGCCAATCATTGATGGTTACGAACAGCAGCGCTCGTAGGTCAAATGGCTCCTGTTTGTGCTCATCCCACACACGTACACCTTTTTCGCCCCACAACTGTAAAAGTTCTTCAACTAATGGCCTTTGGTACACATCAATGTCGTTGCTGGGTTGCTTCGGGCCTTGGATCAGCACTAGCATCATAATTAACTTCCGCTTCATGCATAACCAAGGAGGGAAAGTTATAGATACATAGAGTTACAGGCCAGGTGCTATGACTGTAGCTCTGCTCCCCAAAAGGAT
>CAMZMU010000037.1:5738439-5978313 GCA_947311845.1 Poa pratensis
AGATTTCATAACATCAGTGTAGCAATCAAACATTTTATTTTAGCAAAGATCATTCTAGCTCCTTAGCAGCATCTCCCAATTCTTCATGCAAAGTTTCTAACACAATGTCGTTTCTTTTCACCATTTTTCATATCATGAAGTGCTAAAAACATGTGTTGCATTATAGGATGCATATTAACAAACCTAGCTTCTAGCATTGAACATGGGAAGCTATGCAGTTTCATAATTAGGAGCAAGTTCAGCTATAGATTTCTTTTTAAAGTCATCAACTTCTCACAAAGTTCAGAATTGCTCAATGTTGTTTTCCCCTATGACAGAGCCACTACCTACTTGTATGTTTATCATAGAAAATTCAGGTTTAAGATAGGTAAAGCTGTGAACTCGAATTTGTTAAAGTCAGACCACTCAATATTATCAGGATTACTCATTTTTAGCAAGACTAAAACAAGCAGCAGGGCAACTCGAAATTAAAAACTAGATGCAGGAATTTAATTTTTTGGGTTTTTGATTTTAACAGCAAGCAAAACAAAACTAAAACAAGACAAAAAACAAAGTAAAGAGATTGGAACTGAGAGACTCCCCTTTCCAATAGCCTCCAAGTCCCCGGCAACGGCGCCAAAAACAGCTTGATGGCTACGTGTTGGTGAACCCCAAGAGGAAGGTTATGTAGACAGCAGAAGTTTTCCCTTGAATAATCTACCCAAGGTTATCAATCCAGTAGGACTTGACGATCAATTGGAAGGTTGTTGGTGGGCGCCGTTGAACAACCACCAATGTGGAATCTGCACAGACACAATCACAGAACTTGCCCAACACGAAACAGAGAGGTGTCAATCTCTCCGGTCTTGCAGAAACAAAGAGTTAAACGTATGGTGTGGAAAACAGCAGGAAAAACAGCAAGTAACAGGAAACAGATGATTGCAGCAGGTTGTGTAAACAGTATGAGGAAATTGGACCAGGGTCCACAGTTCACTAGCCGTGTCTCTCTCAGAACAGATAACTAGCATTTGGGTAAACAAATTACAGCTGGGCAATTGACAAATAGAGAGGGCATAAGAATGCAATACATGCCAAGATGTCTACTATGAAATCTAGTTGGGCATTACAACAAAGTACATAGACCGTTATTCCAACCGCATCTATGCCTAAATAATCCATCTTCAAGGCAGCATCCGCATCCCATTCAGTATTAAGTTGCTAACAACAGATTATTGCATGAAGTAAAGTGTGTAATGTAATCAATACAAGTGCCCTTGGACACTGCACCAATGTTTTATCCCTAGTAGCAACAGCACATCTACCATCTTAGACCTTTCTGTCACTGATCCAGATATCTAGAGACTGAACCCACTATCTAGCATAATACCCCCTCTTGGAGTCACAAGCATCTACTAGCCGGAGAGCATGCAAGATCAAGAGCACATAGATAAACAACTTGAATAAACATGGTATCAATATTCATCGGATCCCAGCAAACACAACATCTAGCATTACAATAAGATGATCTTGATCATGTTAGGCAGCTCACAAGATCTAAACATGGAGGCACAAGGTAGAGAGACAACCATCTAGCTACTGCTATGACCCGTAGTCCAGGGGTGGACACTCACGCATCACTCCGGAGGCAGGCATGGTGATGTAGAGCCCTCCGATGATGATCTCCCCCCGGCAGGGTGCCGGGGAAGAGCTTCAGAACTCCTCCGATCTGAGATTGACGATGACGGCCGCGACGGAACTTTTCGTGGAATATGATCGACCGTCATAGGGTTTTCGCGTCGCGGAGAATATATAGGCGAAGAGGCGGCGTCGGTGGCCGAGGGGGGCCACCACGCCATAGGGGGGCGCGGGCCCACCCTGGGCCGCGCCCTAGTGTGGCGTGGCCCCCTGTGGGTCTGCTCCGACTCCCCTTTGGACTCCGTGATCTCCTCGTGATATTATTGACGATGTCTTTTGTTTCGTCCAATTCCGAGAATATTTCCTTAATAGATTTTCTGAAACCAAAAACAGCAGAAAACAGGGAACTGGCACTGTGGCATCTTGTTAATAGTTAGTCCCAGAAAATGCATAAAAATGATACGAAGTGTAACCAAAACATGTAGCAATTGATATAATATCAGTATGGAACATCAAAATTATAGATACGTTTGAGACGTATCAGCGGCGCGCGGCGATTGGGCAGCCTGACGGCGTCGTTCGTCGCGGCGGCGCCTCCTCCTTCTCTGTTCCCGGTTCGTGGCTCGAACCGGGAGGAGGTCGTGGGTATTTATACCCAGCGACCTTTAGTCCGGTTGGAGCCACCAACCGGTACTAAAGGGTGTCCTTTAGTCCCGGTTGGAGCCACCACCCGGGACTAAAGGGTGTTTTCGGTGGAGCCCAAAAGGGCGCGCGCAAATGCCACTTTAGTCCTGGTTGGTGGCTCCAACCGGGACTAAAGGTGTTTTTTTTTGCGCGCAAAGGCCCAGATTTTCTGTGACAAGTGTTTGAAAGTGAATTTGAAAAGTGTTTGAATAACTTCTGCATACTTTTGAATCTGATAAAAATTTCAAATGAAAAGTGTTTGAATTAGAATAACTAATCCAAAACCATTTTCTGTTTTCTAAAATAATTATCTAACTATTCAAACTATTAACCATATTGCCATTTTCAATTAAAAATGCATTAACTAATATTTTTTGCATATTTTTGAATCTGACAAAAATTTCAACGTGAAAAGTGTTTGAATTTGAATAACTAATCCAAAACCATTTTCTGTTTTCTAAAATAATTATTCTAACTATTCAAACTATTAACCATTTTGCCATTTTCAATTAAAAATGCATTAACTAATATTGTTTGCATATTTTTGAATTTGACAATACTTTCAACATGAAATCTTTCAGTTCATCGACCGAATACAAATCATTCGGATTCCCTGCATGTGGCTCCAGTGTGCATTTGATATGCGGGCACTCTCGAGGCACAGTGGGGCTGTATGCTGGGGAACTTTGTGTTTTGTTCCAACTTCTTTTGAGTTTTCAGAACACAGTTACATAAAAGGTTTAATACATTATTGCACATCACCAACATCCCCATCTAGTGTTTGGGTTTTTTCTGCGCCGTAACCATGGAGCATCTTCATTAATTAGCATGAGACTTGGGTCATCCTTCACTGCGAAGGGCGGAATTTCATGAAACTTACCATAATCTTCGACATGTCTGTCTTGTCCTCCACTCCCACGATGTTTCTTTTCCCTGAAAGAACTATGTGGCGCTTTGGCTCATCATCTGATGTATTCTTTTGCTTATTTTTTCTTTTCTCGTTTTGGTAGACATGTCCTTCACATAGAAAACCTGAGCCACATCATTGGCTAGCACGAATGGTTCGTCTGAGTACGCAAGATTGTTGAGGTCCACTGTTGTCATTCCGTACTGCTCGTCTACCTTTAACCCCCTGCTGTCAGCTTGACCCATTTGCACCGAAACAAGGGGACCTTAAAAGTAGGTCCATAGTCCAGTTCCCATATCTCCTCTATGTAACCATAATATGTGTCCTTTGACCCATTGTTGTTTGTTGCATCAAAGCGGACACCACTGTTTTGGTTGGTACTCTTTTTATCTTGGGCGATCGTAAAATGTATTCCCATTTATCTCGTAACCTTGGAAAGTCCATATAGTCGAAGATGGTGACCTGGACAACAAGTACAGCTGATCTTCAACAGTGTTGTTATTGTTGAGATGTGTTTGCAACCAACCGCCGAAAGTCTCCATGTGTTCATGTCTAATCCAAGAGTCAGACTTCCCCGGGTTGTTGGAGCGTACAATATTCTTATATTCCTTGATATGCGGAGCCGCCAAGGTGGAATTTTGTAAACTGTGTAGTGTGCTTGAGTGAAAGAATATCCGTCCCTACATATTATTGATTTCCTTCCTAGAGTGTCTTTTCCACTCAGTCTCCCCTCATGCCGCGATTCAGGAAGACCAATCGGCTTAATGTCAGGAATAAAGTCAACACAAAACTCAATGACCTCCTCTGTTCCTTAGCCTTTGGAGATGCTTCCTTCTGGCCTAGCATGGTTATGAACATATTTCTTCAAGACTCCCATGAACTCTCAAAGGGAAACATATTGTGTAGAAATACAGGACCCAGAATGGTAATCTCTTCGACTAGATGTACTAGGAGATGCGTCATAATATAGAAGAAGGATGGTAGGAACACCAACTCAAAACTAACGAGACATTGAACCTCATCCTTTGTAACCTTGGTAGAATTTGTAGATCGATTACCTTCTGAGAAATTGCATTGTGGAATGCACATAGCTTCACAATGGGTAGTCGAACATTTTTCGGTAAAATCCCCCGCAATGCAACCGGAAGCAATTGAGTCATAAGCACGTGGCAGTCATGAGACTTTAGGTTCTGGAATTTTTCTCTGCCATATTTATTATTCCCTTTATATTCGACGAGAAGCCAGACGGGACCTTCATACTGCTCAGGACTTCAAAAAATATTTCCTTCTCTTCTTTGGTAAGAGCGTAGGTGGCAGGACTTAGACGTCCTTTATCCGTCTTCATTGCATGCAGGTCGTCTGGGTCTTTCATACGTTGTTGGTCCTGCCGTGCTTCCGGCGTATCTTTTGTCTTACCATACACGCCCATGAAGCCTAGCAGGTTCACGCAAAGATTTTTCGTCACGTGCATCACGTCGATTGCAGAGCGGACCTCTAGGACTTTTAATAGGGTAGCTCCCAAAATATTGATTTCTTCTTCCACATGGGCGCGTGTCCGTTAGCGTCATTCGGAACAGATTGACTGCCAGGACCCTTTCCAAAAGTTACTATTTGATCCAAATCCTTGACCATAGCAAATACATCATCACCAGTACGGCGGACAGGCTTCTTCCAGTGATCTGCCTCACCTTTGAAATGCTTGCCTCTCCTTCTTGCGAGATGCCTGGGCGGAAGAAATCGACGATGCCCGGGTACACATTCTTCCTACATTTCTCCAAATATGTACTTTCAGTCTCACTTAAACAATGCGTGCATGCATTGTATCCCTTGTTTGTCTGTCCTGAAAGGTTACTAAGAGCAGGCCAATCATTGATGGTTACGAACAGCAGCGCTCGTAGGTCAAATGGCTCCTGTTTGTGCTCATCCCACACACGTACACCTTTTTCGCCCCACAACTGTAAAAGTTCTTCAACTAATGGCCTTTGGTACACATCAATGTCGTTGCCGGGTTGCTTCGGGCCTTGGATCAGCACTAGCATCATAATTAACTTCCGCTTCATGCACAACCAAGGAGGAAGTTATAGATACATAGAGTTACAGGCCAGGTGCTATGACTGTAGCTCTGCTCCCCAAAAGGATTCATGCCATCTGTACTTAGACCAAACCTTAAGTTCATTGCGTCATCTGCAAAGTCCTTGTACTCTCTATCGATTTTTCTCCACTGCGACCCATCAGCGGGGTGTCTCAACATCTCGTCTTTCTTGCGGTCTTCTTTGTGCCATCGCAACAACTTGGCATGCTCTTTGTTTCTGAACAAACATTTCAACCGTGGTATTATAGGAGCATACCACATCACCTTGGCAGTAACCCTCTTCCTGGGGGGCTGGCCCTCAACATCATCAGGGTCATCTCGTCTGATCTTATACCGCAATGCACTGCATACCGGACATTCATTCTTATTCTCGTACAACTCACCGCGGTAGAGGATGCAGTCATTAATGCATGCATGTATCTTCTGCACATCTAATCCTAGAGGGCAGAGAACCTTCTTTGCTTCGTACATACTGTCAGGCAATTCGTTATCCTTTGGAAGCTTCTTCTTCATTATTTTCAGTAACTTCTCAAACCCCTTGTTAGATAAACCAGTCTCTGCCTTCCATTGCAGCAATTCCAGTGTGGTACCGAGCTTTGTGTTGCCATCTTCGCAAGTTGGGTACAACTTTTTTTTGTGATCCTCTAACATGCGCTCCAATTTTAACTTCTCATTTGCACTTTTGCTTCTCTCTGTGCATCAACGATGGCCCGACGAAGATCATCATCTAACATGGGCTCATCTAGTGCCTCTTCATTTTCAGCTTCCCCCTTGCATTACCACCGTATTCAGGGAACATAGGATAGTTGTCATCGTTCTCTTTTTTCGTTGTCTTCCATCATAACCCCTCTTTCTCCGTGCTTGGTCCAACAATTATAGCCGGACATGAAACCAGACTGAATCAGGTGGATGTGAAGGGTTTTTGAGGAAGAGTAATCCTTCTCATTCCGACAGACACGACATGGACAACACATAAAACCATTCCGCGTGTTTGCCTCAGCCATATTGAGAAAAGAACGCACGCCTTGAATGTACTCGTTAGAGCGTCGGTCAGCGTACATCCATGGATGGCTCATCTGCATTATATAAGTATATCAAACGCAATCACGATGCTAAAATTAGTCCAGGTCTAAAATTATATGCACACAATGATACTTCGGCACTGGATGCGACGACATTCTATCAACTCATAACTAAACTATGAACTACACATGCATTTTATCAAATCATAACTAAAAAATCATCGGCCATTGCAACAATCAAGAACATGCCTCATACTTACAACACATGGCATGTAATGAGCTTAATTATCAATGAAAGATGAAAGAGTTTAGTTGCTAACCTCTTGGAACACTTCAATAGAAGGGGCGCCGCCAAATCTTGACAAATCGTGGAGAAAATGGGGATAAACTCGAGCTCGGTGGTGAAGAACAGAGGAGAAGGAAGCTGGCTAGCTCGGGCATTTCATCGAGCACCTCTTGTGCATAGGAAGGAACAACAAACTAGCACACACCTCTCACCTTCTAGAATGAAAAAACAGAGGAGAGGGGGGGGGGGGGGGGTGAGCAGGGGCAATGATATATAGAAAAACAGAGGATCTCTAGTCCCGGTTCGTGATACCAACCGGGACTAGAGGTTCTCGCACGTGGCCCTGTCGGGCGAGACCCCTCTAGTCCCGGTCCATATTACGAACCGGGACTAGAGGTCCCGTTCGAACCGGGACTTGTCCAGTGCGGCCTCCTAGCCGTTGAACTGGAACTAATCCCCCCCTCTAGTCCCGGTCCAAAACCCATTCGGGACTAGAGCCCAATGGGGCTCTGGACCAAAGGCCTTGTTTCTACTAGTGGGTTGTAATCATGTAAGTCGGAATCAGAAGTGCTGAGCCGCTCGGTAACGCCTTTGGGCTAGGAGCTTCTTCGCTGCTAAGGCTTGGTCGAGCTGCGGGTGCTCTCTTTCTCCTCCGGCGACGGCAAAGACGGCGGGCGCTTGGTGCATGGTTGCGGCGAGGACGGAGGGCTTCAAGGACCTTGGTGCATTTTTCGTTGTGCTGGGGACCTCCGTACGTGTAGGTGGTTTGCAGCTGCATTGCCGTTTGTATCCTCCTTGTAGCTTGGTGCTTGTATGCGTATTTGTACTGTTTCCTTACTACTTCGAATACAAATGATGTATGCCATCGGGCGTACATGTTCATAAAAATAAAAAAATAAAGTGCTGAGCCGCTGAGTATGCATGCATATGTGTGCGTGAGAAAAAGGGAATAGGACCGTGCTCTCTATGTGCGCTTGTGATTTGTGTAAATCGGGTGTATGTGTTTCATACATAAAAAGTCAAAATTATAACTTAAGGTAAATTACTCTAAAAAAAGATACAAACCCATTGATAAATTTACTTCCACTAATTCTTGAATTAATGTTAACACATCCAAATTCATTGTTTTCCTTATGGCTGTTTTGCAAAACGCTTCTTTAATATTTTCTAATAAATGTATCTTTTTCTTATGTGAAAAATAAGAATACTTATTCATTGTTTCTGTGATGGGTATCAAATATCCCCAAATAGTTTTGTTTACGATTTTCTTGTAAATATATATTTTTCCTTGTGTGAAAAAATAAGAATGCTTACTTCAATCTAATAAACATAGTTTGAGAAGCACATAATGAGTTTCATAGCAAAATGAACATGTCTTACTATGATGCATTTAATCGAAGAGTATGATCTACTAACAATAACAATAAATAATAAACAGTAAAAATGGATGTAGTTCTTCTAGATTTTTGTATTTTATGACGGCTTTTGAATTTCTGCAAAACGGGCACGGCGGCTAGTAGTATACATTCATTGATACTACAAGTTTATTACTGGTTCCATAACATCAACACTTTACGTTTTTACTACATAACACGAAAGTACAAGTTTTCAAGCAAGTACTCTAGTCGCTTGAGAAGAAACTTCATAACACGACTACCAATTCATCATCCATATGGCCGTAGCATGTAGGCACTACTGGGCAGGAATGGTGAGGCCAGCGTCCAGATAATCAACATGATGATCTTCACATGTTTTAATCCGAGCAGATAGTTCATCACTCGCACATCGTGCCGTTGGCCTGCGTGATGGGTTAGGCTCGAGGCACCTAACTGCAACGCGGAGCACGTCGTAGACTTCTCTAGCGGTTTCAGCATCCGGGAGCATGAGCCTGGAGTCCAGTAGATCCTTCGGACACACATCATTCTTGCTGGTTGTCAAGTAGATGGATGAGAGCAAATCGCCTGGATGGGATCCCATAAATAGCTCGAAAACGAGTACTCCAAAGCTGTATACATCACATTTCTCCGTCACATTTTCTGTATATGCAAGCTCTGCAATTAATACCAGTCAATTAGTATGTGTCGCAACTAAACAGTTCAAAGTTCATAGTAATGATCAGAATACATGCCAGTTTACATGTGTAGTACCAAAACTATAGAACTAGCTGGTGTTTGATTTTTGTTTACCTGGGGCAAGATAGCCTTTCGTCCCAGCAAGCCTTGTGATATTCAGGCCATTAATATTGAGAATTTTAGCCGTACCAAAATCAGAGATGCAAGATCTAAACTCCATATCAAGCAAAATATTGTTGCTTGTTATATCTCGGTGAACTATTGGTGATGAACAATCATGATGCATGTATGCCAAAGCATGAACCACGTCCAACACAATATTTATCCGCCTTTTCCAGTCCAATTCAATTGCCCTTTCGTTGGCTCTTAGTGTTTGTGCCAAGTTTCCTCTCTCCATATATTCATAAATAAGAAACCTGCCTTGGCTAGAGGAACAATACCCAAATAGTTTTACGATGTTTCGATGTCGAATCTGCACCAATGCCTCGATCTCATGATTGAACACTGACTCGTTCACGCAGCAGTCATCTTCTATCATGTGTATCTTCTTCACTGCAAATATTTCACTTGTTGCAAGTGTAGCTTTGTAGACAGACCCAAATCCCCCAGTTCCTATGCAATGTATCTCGCTAAAATAATCAGTTGCTTTCACAATTTGCATGAACACGTCAGCCCCATCAAAGCTCCAAACAGAGAACATATTTGCTAATTGTGTTACTTTATCGGTGGTAGTTGCTTGGGGTTTCTTCCTTTCATGTCGGAACATCAGTATCAATGCAACAAGAACAAGACATACCAAAACAGGGACCATGCCTAGTAGAAGTGTTTTGTATCCTTTCCTTTTCCCTCTGCCCTGAGTTGCACTACTACATGGGGCCAATCCTTTCACTACACCACATAACATCTTATTATGCACGAACCACTGGATTGGAGCTCCTTGGAAGAGCTTACTCTCTGGGACTGGTCCTTCCAATTCATTATAAGATACATCAATGGATGTCAAGGCTTTCATACTCTGAAATGTTGACGGGATGGAGCCGTTCAATTCATTGTGTGAAAGATTCAAAGTTTCTAGCTTCATCAGACTAGTAAGTTGGTTCGGTATTGTCCCAACAAATGAATTATCACTTAAATCCAACAAATCGTCTAAGCTGATCAACCCCTCTAGCTCGGTAGGAATGCTTCCCTTGAAGTTATTATGACTCAAATTCAGTGACCTAAGCTTGAAACAATGCTCGATTGAACCTGATAGCGAACCACTTAGATTATTTGATGACAAATCTAGTATCTCCAAATTGGACAATGCTCCAATTTCTCGTGGAATGCTTCCATGGAGCAAATTGTGAGCGACGCTCAGCTGCAACAAACTTTTTAGATTGCCCAGTGCACTTGCAAGCTCTCCTTCAAGCTTGTTTGATGAAAGATCAAGTATCACTAGCTGCGACAGTTCCCCCATACTTGCGGGTATTTTCCCCTTGAGGTTGTTGTTTGAGAGGCGTAGCATAGTAAGATTACGACATTCCCTCCAACGATAAGACAATTCGCCAAACAGTTTATTCATGCTCATATCCATATACACAAGATTTGGATGAACTCCCAGTTCAGAGATATCTCCTTCTATTTGGTTCCTTTCAAGACGAACTCTGACTAGGCTTGTACAATTTAGAAAACTTGATGGCAGTGGTCCATTTAGGTTGTTATCAAATGCACTTAAACTCTTGAGCAGGCCTCCAGCACACAACTTAGGTGGGAGGGAACCAGAGAGATTGTTCCCATGGAATTGCAGGCATTCGAGATTCATTAAGGTACCTATTTCTCGAGGAACATGTCCATAAAACTGATTATCATTGAGGTGCAAGGTAGTGAGCTTAGTCAAATTTCCTAGCATACGGGGGATGGAACCCATGAGTTTGTTTTTGCTAAGAGCCAATCTTTGTAAATTCACCAGGTAACCTAGTTCTTGAGGAAGATATCCGGAGAATTGATTACCAGCAAGGTACAAGATAGTGAGCTTAGTAGCATTCCCTAAATTTCTTGGAATGAGGCCTGAGAGGTTGTTGCTGGATAGATCTAATCTAATTAGCTTCTTTAGGTAGCCTAGTTCACTGGGAATGGGACCAGACAAGTGATTGTTTGACAAATTCAGCCCCACAAGACCCTCTAGGTGTTTTATCTGCCTTGGTATTTCACCGGAAAGCTCATTCTCCTGGAGCATTAGGTGTCGCAGGTTTGGCAAGGATGATGCTAATGCAGATGGAAAAGAGCCTCTTATCTGATTGTGCGTGAGCTGGATACTCATCAGTGTCGCCAACGCCGTGAAGTTGAGGGTGCCGAGCTCCCCTCTCAGACGCAACCCCGGCAGAGAGATCCCAGTGATCACCTCTTGGTGCCTTGCTCGATGCTTGCTGCACCTGATGCCACGCCAGCTGCACGGCCATGTAGTAGTGTTGTTTCCCCTTGCCCAAGATTGCAGCTGGGCTGGGTGGCTTTGTAGTGTGGCTTTCCAGGCGAGGAGAGCTCCTGCTTGTTCTTGCAGGGATGGCACTGCCATGGTTGGGGGGAACCAGGCTAGCAGAAGAGCAAATGAGATGAGCTTTTCGAGAGTGAATGCCTCCATGACTAGTCGCATAGCATGCAGGAGTAGCTAGCTATAGTAGGAGTTGGTTCTTGGTGTGTGCGTGTGAAACTTCACATATGGTGTCACCTTAATATATGTGCAAGCAAGGTGCACGATCTAGCTACATTGTATCACTTTGATAGGGGTATCGCTCACCGCGGGAAGCGGCAAGACTGGTCTACAGAATTAACCCTAGCCATTCATTGGCCATTTGGCCGGCTCCACGTACGACTGGACGACTAGGAACCAGTCATCCGAAGAAGATGCGTCCTTCGCTCGGGCGTCGGCTTCAGGACAGGAAGATCCCTGTGCACCATTCTGGAACGCACGAGGTCATCAGGAAGAACATTCTTTTGGAATTGATACGTACGAGGATTTTGGACTAGGTAAACAGCTCCATATATGCTTTCATGTTTGTCAGCATCAAAGCAGACTGTGCCTGCATCAAAGCCGACTCAGGTTGAAAAGTACACTCTGCCTGGTAAGTGGTAGGTGTTTTGTCTTTTTTTTTTTGAGAAATGTTTTGTCGTATTTTGGAGGCACGTATTGCGCTTTAATTCGGGAGTTCAAAAACAAAATGCGGCGTACCTGTTTCTGCTTTTTTTTTATATAACGTACTGTAAAAGAGGATGTGTGTTTGCAAACTGGTGTTGAGAAAATTTGTGATGTGCATAATTAAGATGCAAAGGACACGGAAGGACGACAAGTATAAATGTCTACAGAATATTCTAGAATTTTGTTTTCTTCATGCACCACACAAATCGGCATATTTTCCATGAAACGGGTCGTAAATGTCAAAATTGATCGAAAATTCACATGTATACATTTTGATTCTTTCAAATGCACAATTACGTAAAATATAATTTTTATTTTTTTCGAAAAGGGGAGCGAAGCCCCGGCCTCTGCATCAATCGATGCACATAACCTTTTATTAAAGTTTCAGTAGTTTAAAATATTACAATCACGGGTCACATAAGGTTGACACATGTATCCACCAAATGAACAAAGCAGAACAAAAAGAATTAGCCATCCTCAAGTCTACTAGTATGCCGCCGCCCAGCTCGGCTGAAAGAATCATGAGCGACCGTCAGTAGCTGTCTGCGCCCAGACGCCATGAAGTCTCTCTGGTCTGGCGGTAGAAGGTATGCCCATGACATAATCCAGTTGTTGGCCATATGAAAAGCTTGCAAGAAATTGGCATTTCCAACTTGTTAAAAACTAAATTGTTACGACGGGTCCAAATAGCCCAACATAAAGCTGACACCCCAATTCGGATTCTAGCCATGGTTTTCTTTTCAATTCCATTCAACCAATTCCCAAACATATTAGTGATATTGGTTGGTGGAGGTAGATCAAAAGTAAACTGAACAATGCGCCACACCATCTTAGCAAAAGGACAAGATAAAAATAGATGTTCAATAGACTCCTCTGAATCACAAAAACAACATTTTTTAAATCCTGTCCACTTCCGTTTAGCCAAATTATTTTTAGTAAGTAAGACCTTTCTATGAAGGAACCAGATACAATTTTTAATCTTTAAGGGTATCTTTAGCTTCCAAAGATATTTACGGAGAAACCTAGCATGCCCATTCATCATTTCAGCATACATAGATTTTACTGAAAAGACCCCAGAGTCAGTTAATCTCCAGACGAAAGTATCCGACTCATTCAATAAGCGTACCGTCATTAAACGTTGGCACAAATGAATCCAAGAATCCCACTTGTAGCTAAACCTGGCGATTTTCCCCCAGGGGGCAGGTACCCGATACGCTGGCGGGGTGGGGATGGGGGGCAAAATCCCCCCGTGGAGCCTCCGTGGATACCCGGGACCCCACCTATCAGTCAAACAAACCATCCCATGACAAATATATACACACAAAAAACCTAGCCTGTAACCCGCTCCACTTCAACACTCTTTCCTCCTCACTCCAGCCGTGAGCCGCCGCTTTCAAATTCTCCCAAATCACGCGACGGCGCGAGAGAGACAAAGCAGCAAACCTCACACCGGCGGCACGCGCGGCCGCCGGCGGCCCAGCGCCTCTCCATCCAGCCGCCCCTCCCTGGATGGTCTCGCAGCCCGTGTCCGCTCCTTGCCACCTCCTCCTCCTCGAGACCGTGAGGACGGCGATGGGCAAGCAGTTGACCGACGATGCCGATGGCTGACCTCGATCTCGACGGCGAGGAGAGGAGGCTTCGTCTTGTCGAGCTCCCCACGGAGTCCCCGGCAGGGGGTGGTTACCCGCCGATGTCGGTGACGGGGGCTGTTTTGTCCCCACGAAGCTACACGGGGCTCGCGGGTATGGGGACTGGTGGGGATCGTGGCGGGGACGGCGGAGTCATCCCCGGTCATCCCC
Organism: Poa pratensis; assembly: GCA_947311845.1. Classification (NCBI taxonomy): domain Eukaryota; kingdom Viridiplantae; phylum Streptophyta; class Magnoliopsida; order Poales; family Poaceae; genus Poa; species Poa pratensis. The sequence continues at coordinate 5,752,088 of CAMZMU010000037.1, forward strand.
GTCCTTGTTGCCAGGCTTACTTGTTGCCAACCAAGTTTCGTCTAAACCCAACATTTGGCGGAACCTGCGATAAAACATGAGCTACCGAAACATCTTTCTGGTAAACTATGTTATATAATGACTGGTACTATTGAGCAAGAGGTGTATCACCTAACCAAACGTCCTCCAAAATTTGGTGCCTTCACCATTTCCGATTTAAAGAAAAGCCTCTGTTAAAGATCTCATTTTTAACACGCATAAGACCTTTCCAAAATTGGGAATCCGTAGGTTTAACTTGAACCTGAGCAAGCGTCTTACCGTGTATGTACTTGTTATGCAGTAATTCCTGCCACACGCCATCTTCATTAAGTAGTTTCAATAGCCATTTGCTAAGTAAACACTTATTCTTAAGATCTAAAACCTCAATGCCCATGCCCAAACCCCCTTGATCTTTAGGTCTACAAACTATATTCCACTTTGTCAGTCTATATTTACGTTTAGTTTCATCGCTTTGCAAGAAAAACCTCGATCTAAAAAAATCAAGGCGTTTCCGTACGCCTTTAGGTATTTCTAGAAAGGATAACATAAACATAGGTAAAGTTGTCATCACGGAATTAATAAGGACGAGTCGATCTCCATATGAGAGTAACTTGCCCTTCCAGCACCCAAGCTTTCCTTCGAAGCGTTGTTCAACAGGCTGCCATTCCAAAATTTTCAATCTTTTGTAATGGATAGGTATCCCAAGATACCTAAATGGCAATGAACCAGATTCACACCCAAAAAATCTGCCTATAAGGGTGTTCCTCTTCGAAAGCCTTTCCAAAACAGTAGATCTCACTCTTGTGGAAGTTAATCTTCAGACCCGACAATTGCTCGAATATATAAAGAATTAACTTCATGTTAACAGCTTTCTCAAGGTCATGGACCAAAAATAAAATCGTATCATCCACATATTGCCATACCCGCATCAACTAGATGAGGAATGAGACCACTCACTTGCCCATCCTCCTTTGCCCGTGCAATCAGGATGGCTAACATATCTGCCACTATATTAAAAAGAATAGGGGAGTGCCTCAAACCTTTTCTAGTCTAGAAATAATGACCATTATCATTATTAACCTTTATTCCAACACTCCCACCTTGCACATATTGCTTGATCCATTCACACCACTGAGGTGTAAATCCTTTCATTCTCAAAGCTTGTTGCAAGAATGGCCACTTCACTTTATCATAAGCCTTTTCAAAATATATTTTTAAAAATAACACCATCCATCCTCTTCCTATGAAGCTCATGAATAGTCTCATGCAGGACAACCACCCCCTCTAGGATATGTCTACCTAACATAAAAACGGTCTGAGTAGGTCTAATCACTTTGTCCGCAATCGACAAAATGTGATTAGTACCTACCTTTGTAAAGATTTTAAAGCTAACATTTAATAGGCAAATAGGTCTATATTGCTGGATTTGCACCGCATTTTCTTTCTTTGGGAAAAAGGGTAATAACCCCGAAGTTTAACTTAAACAACGGAAGCTCCCCTGTTTGTAACTGAACAAACATAGCCATCAAGTTATCCTTAATGACCTCCCAATTTTTTTGATAAAACTCAGCTGGAAATCCATCAGGTCCCGGACCCTTATTATGCTCCATCTGGAAAATGGCATTATACACCTCCTCTTCCCTGAAGTTAGATGTAAGCATGTCATTTTCCTGAGCGGGTAGCTGCGGGATGTCATCAATAAGACTCTCCAATAAGGAGAAATTGGTTGGAACCGGCGCCCCAAATTTTTTTTATAGTATTCCGTAATATAGACCTTCAAGTTTTCCTCACCTACAATAGTTCCTTCATCTTGTTCTAACTAAAAAATCTTTTTCTTTCTATGCTTTCCATTAGCAATGAGATGGAAATACCTCGTATTATTGCCACATTCCTGAATATATTTAACCTTAGCACGTTGAGCCCACTTGGTCTCTTCAACACGTCTAAGTTTAGTTAACCGATCATTCGCATCTCTTAAGGTATCCCGTTCGGATGCACTATGTGGAAAACTCTTAGCTTTAAGGTCCAACTCATCAATAATAAGCGTCAACCGCTCTTTTTCTTTTGTATAATGACCACTTAGGTTTTTGCCCACCCTTTTAGAAACCACCTTAGGTGTCTAATTTTATTTTTCCACTTGGAAATGGGTGTATCACATTCGGATACAACATTCCATTCAACAGCAACCATATCATGAAAGCCCTCCTGTGTAAACCACGATAGCTCAAAGGAGAAGGCTGCAGTATTTCCTAGGTGTGCCTGAACACCCGAATCAATTAGAAGTGGTGTATGGTCCGACCCCGAATGGGTCAACGCACGCACCGTTACTAAAGGAAATTTTTGTTCCCATTCAACGCTTGCTAGAACACGGTCCAGCTTTTCAAAAGTGGGTGTATCTCGGCGATTAGCCCACGTATATTGCCTACCAGAGAGATCAATTTCTCTCAAATCAAGGCTCTCAATGATTGCGTTGAAAACAAAAGGCCACCTAGCTTTGAAATTATCATTGTTCTTTTCATGTTGCGAATAATATTGAAATCCCCTCCTATCAACATAGGAAGTGATTCAACTTCGCACATACGCACCATTTTAGCTAAGAACTCCGGTTTATTCCAATCTTGGGCAGCACCTTACACCAGAATCAACACCCACTCGAAACCATCCGATCTATTTCGCACATGGAATTTAACATAGTAATCTCCCGTGTCAACCTTTTTAACTTGGAATGTAACCGTGTTAATACCTACAAGTATACCTCCCGACCTCCCATGAGGAGGAAGGCAAAACCATGCCATATCATAACCAACAGATAGATGGTTCAAGAAAGGGGTAGCAAAATTAGACCTCCCTGTCTCCAACAAGGCAATGAAGTCTAACTTATGTTCCCGGATCGATTCTTGAACAAAAAGGCGCTTACCAGGATCCCTAAACCCATCACTATTCCAAAACTAACCTCTCAAACCTTGCATTAAGAATAAACTTTTCTAACTTTAAATCTAGCACTCCGTCGAACACTAGACATATCATACTTCTTTTTCTGGCGACGTTTTTTCTCTTTTGGACAGTGAGGTATTAGATCCTCATGATCCTCCACCCCCACATTCTCCTCATCCGCCAAATCTTCAGACATATTAGAAATTCTAGAAACTAGGAGATTTGAAGACCAACGTCCTCGTCCATCGACTTCTCCACATTCTTTTTAAGCAACGTTAAGGTCCTATCAAACTCAATGTCCTTAATAAGATTTGCTGAAATAACTGACTGATCATGTGAATTCCCCATAGAAACACCAATACGACTGGCCCGAGAAATAATTTCATCATTCGACAACGATAAAAAGGAATTCTTAGAATGAAATTTAGTACCTGAATCAAGATCAGCATCATGAAAAGTAGCTAGGTGCATAGCTCTCTCCATCTGGGTCGCATCCACGTTGGGTTGAGCCCGGATGCATTCACTCGACCGCACCCCGGTCGTGCACGCATTCGGAATCCCCCCGAAAGCAATCGCCTTGTGAACGGAGCTAAAAAGCTGCCACATGCCACCGCATGCCCACCCGGCAGTGCGATCGCCACAGGCATCACCGTAGGCGCGCCCGCCCGTATACCCCCGCCTGGGGTAAACGGCTCCGCCGTAGGTGATGGAGTACCAGCCACGACCCCCTATCGTAGGTGATGGAGTACCAGCCACGACCCCGCTGGCGAACCTACCCAAACACCCCCGCCTGGTGTATTCATAGGTGCAGCCGACCCAAGGAAGGTGCGGCCATGACTTCCTGTCGAGACGAAGCCGGCACCGAATCAAAGAGGGAGCTCCCCTCCAAGTGCATACCGCACCCCACCCTCAGGCTGGACGGAGAGACCGAGGTCATCACCTCGGTTGTGTCCTCTAAATCAGCACCAAAGCTATCCAAAATAGCAGCCAAACCATCCACTGAGTTGCCTGCGATAGGGCTCTCCTCGTGAATCTCCACATCCGTAGCAGCAAACAGGTGTGATATGATCTCAACTGGGACTGAACCAAAATGGATCAAAGGGAGAGATGTAACCGATGCAGCAGAAGTGCCCTTGCCCTCCTTAGCCACCTCACCCTTTTCTTCTGTCTTCTCATTTTTTCACCCTTTTTAGTCTCATCTAAAGAAGCCTCACCATTATTAGTATCCTTAGGACCACCATCCCTATCAGACGGTGCATCCGACATATCCACATCTTTGGCATCATCAGAGTTCTTTTTACCCTCAACTTGAAAATTCAGCTAAAAAACCCCTCCTTAATACACACATCCATCCTATCAGGAATAAGTGTATGATCCATGCATCCAATGCGAATATGAAGGACACCATGTTTCCTCATATACGCCATGTCTACCTCCTTGGTCTTGCCAAAGAGAGTACCAAGATTCCAAAGTGCTAAAAAATGTCGTTTTGCTTCCGGAGGGATACCAATCACCCTCACCCACACATCATCAATAAACCACAGAGGTTCCACCACTGCTGTCCAAAATCAAAAGACATCAAACACGGGTTATTGGGTACCTTGTACGTCCCAAAGTGCAGCACACGGATCAGCTCCATCCTATTTGGAAACAGAACCCGAAAAACATTGTCCTCCACTTTAGGAACATCCCACTGAAATTGATCGTCAGGAACAAGCCACTGAAGCTGCGCAATGATTTCGGGAATGGTCACCTTTCCCAAACAAACATTTTTAGTCTTTGGACGATACGTGCCAGTGAGGGGCATCTCAAAAAACATCAAGCTCTCGTGTGCAACACCATGCATCACCACAGATGGTTTGGGAGCTGAAAGCAACAGACAAGCACTGGACACATGTGTCGCTGATTCACAATAGTCCCAAAGCACCGCATCACAGCCATTCAAAAAATGATTCGTGGAACCACAACAGAAACACTTTTGTCCCTTCTTCTTCTTCTCTTTAGGTTTCTCGGGCAAGGACTGAACCGATGCCCCATCACTCGAGGCCACAGCCCCGGGCTGCTGTTGAAGAGGCATGACGTTGCTAGGAGGCACGACAGAGTGCTATGCCGCCACCACCGTCGCGGCAGAATTTGGCAGCACATCAGAAGCATTCCCTGCCACGGCAGGATATCCTGCCGGCACGGTGCCAGCAGCGCCTCCACCTCGCTGCCCTTGGACACCGGCCATCGCCTGAATGCCGGTACGCAGCACCCCAGCCCGAGCCACCTGCTAGTTAGCTGGCGGATAGACAAAAGGGATTTCGGCCGCCCCTGGACGATGACCTCCGCCATCGTTTCCACCCCGGCCTCTTGGTTCATAATGCCAGTGGTGGCCACTGCCACCTCCTTGAGCACGCCGACCTCCACGGTTGCCAAAACCAGAACCCGGGTTGAAGCCACACTAGGCATTGTTGCGGTACTGGTTGTTTTGTTGGGGGAAATTGCCGAAGTTCTGGTTGCCACCACCCCCAGACTGCTGCTACTGACCATCGTGTCCACCTCCAGCGACACCACTCGGACCGCCGGCAGTGGGATTGTTAAAATCCGCCCCACCAGTGTAGGTCTCTGGGTCCCAACCATTGTATCTGCTAGAACCATTGCGAGCATTCTGACCGCCTCCACCTCGATTCGCCATCTCCATGGCCTCGACAACGCGAGCGCCGTCAAGATCAGAAGGGCGAACCACAGGAGCAGGCATGAAAGCCGAATTCTGGGAAAACCCTAGCTGACGACGCACACCCCAATAGGTATACCTTGTCGCGGCAGGATCACAGGCACAAAGCCCATGGCCCGATACACCTTCAGACTCCACGTCATTGCCACGTCGCTCATCAGCTGGGCCCAAACGGCTCACAAACCGATGTCGAGAATTTGAAAAAATAGCCTCCGCACATCGCGTGATCCGAGATCTCGCCGGCGTTGGCTTACGTGGCGAGCCACTCACCTGCGGGGAAGAAGACGATGCATATCTCTGACGAAAATGATTCCTCCGCCGCCTCCTAGTCACCAAAGTCCACTCGTTTGCATCAAATGACTCCAAGATGAACGTAGACAGTAGCAGAGCTAGACTGTCCAACGGGGAGACCGTCCTCTCCAAGACTGGCATCGAAACTTCACATGCAACCATCATCTCACAAGGACAGCGAGCAGGAAACCATACCCGCAGTCCTCCTCTTCCTTAGCACCTTCGCCCTCCTCGTAGACGACGTCTTGTGATATCTCTCCATGAGCTCCTCCGGCGTGCGACAAAGGTACCTCCATGCCGCACTACGAGACAGCCCCGGTGAACTCTCCGAGTCCTCCTCATTGTCCTCCAATGAAGATTCGTCGAACTCCGACGAGGGAACCCAAAATCGCCCCAACGGGTCTCCGGGAATTTCTGAGCCCATCCATGCTAGCATCGGCTACGTGGGGGATTTATGGGCCGCGACGCCAGAACTTTAATCATCTTTAATTATTAACTAGCTGGCTGACCCGCGGATTTGCGCGGCCAGAACTTTAATTTTCAGTTTTTATTTGATATTTTGAATATATTTTTTATTTTTAAATATATATGATATATTATTCAACCAACTTAATTTACCATGGGATTTTTATTCATTTATAAGACACCTCTACAATTTTAAAATATTTGTCATTTTGGACTCTCCAAGTGCCATTTTAGTCATTTTATTTCTATTTTGTTTTCATCAATGCCATTAAACAAAAAGTGGACTACTGAATTTCACAACTTCATTTTATTATTTTCGGGGAAAGAGATGACATGAAAAAAGTTGAAGAACAACATAGACAACACATACACACAACTTCTTAATTCTTGTTTCCTATTGTAAGAAGACCTCCATTTTGATTGAAAGTATGCAGAATTTAAGAAATATCATTCTCGTTCGACTCTTAGGGTATTTGAATATGCCTTTACGACTCCTAGGGGCTGACGTACATAGGGGGGGCTAGGCTGTAACAACCTAGCCACCCCAGGGTTGGCGGTCATTACTCCTTGCAGCTGTCTACGATCTTTACGCTGACCCCACAGATCAACACTAGTCTTTTATGCGCACTTTGTTCTTAATCGTGCGCACCCGGGAAGAACTTTCCGGTTGGTCACCCATCATCAAATTATTCGGTCACCCATCCTCAAATTACCCCAGACCAATCACGCTTAAAACTCCAGATTCTTTGGAGATGAGCTTCCAAAAAGAAGATCCACCTTTTTAGTGTGAGTAGCCTATTAATCCTATTAAGCTTGTGCCAGGATGTCACACACACCCCACTTTAGAAGACAGATGTACTCGCCGGTCAAACCCCAGCCAGGAACATCCCCTCTTGGCGTACCCCATGCCCGTGTAACCTCGAGGGTCGGTTTTGATACCAAATGCAACACCCCAGCCATCCTGGGGCTAGCGGTCGATACTCCGGATAGCTCTCAATGATCTTTAGACTAGCCCCACAAACCGGCACTAGTCTTTTCTGTGCACTTTGTTCTCAATCTTTTGCACCCGGGAAGAACTTACCGGTCAGTCACCCATCCTCAAATTACCTAGGCCATGCACGTTTAACCTCCAGTTTCTTTGGAGATGAGCTTCCGTAAAAGAACATGCACCTTGTTACTATGAGTAGACTATTAATTCTATTAAGCGCTGGGTCAGGATGTCACATAGGCCCCGGTCGATTGTTTTTTTAGCTTTGTAGCCGAATATCTTTACTATTAAAGGAGAGTCCGTCGTTGGTGTCACACCTCGATTTATTTACCACTCCCTGCCACCGATAAGTGAAAAGATACCGGTTAACAACAGCCAACAACGATCGATCGCTAATGGAACGAAAAAGAAAAAGATAAGGACCGGATCGGCCCATCTAACCATCACGTCCGGCTTCCCCTCAAACAAAACAAAAGAAAACCCATCTAAGAGCATCTCCAAGCATGTCCCTCAAATCCGCCCCAAACGCCCGGGCGGACAGCCGGATGGCATTTGGGCCAAAATCCTTGACCCAACCAGCTCTCCTATAGTCAGCCCAAACGTCCGGGCTGTCCGGCACACCCCAAAGGCAGCCCATATGTAGGGCGGGTTTGGGGCCGCCCGGACGCGTCCGCCACGTCGGATCTGTCAAGGCGGGCCTACCCAACTTTCCCCTCAAATCGACGGAATTCCCCTTCCACCACCGCTCCGACCAGTTTTGCCCGCCCACTGTTCTCCGCCGCCGCCCCCGTCCGACCGCGCCGCCGCCCCCGAAGGCACAGACTCCGCGCCCAAGTCCGGGGCAACCGCCGGAGCCCTTTGGGAGCCGCCGGAGCCCGTTTTGACATAGTTTTCGGTACGTTTTGCATCGGCGGACATCCACCTCGCTCTCAAAGTGTTTGTTGAAACGCCGGAGCCAGATTTTTGAGAAATTTTTCATGCATGTAGGCATGAATTCTTCGTCCGATGAGGACCATGATTACTCGGCCGTCGATGACTTCATTTACAAGGAGTTCGTCGAAGGGTCAAGTGATGAAGACAAGCTTGACGACGGAGACGAAGAGAACGCCATGTCCATGATGCGCATGCAAGAGGAATTGGAGAAGGAGGAGCATGTTCTTATCTTCAAGGGATCAATTAAGGGGCGGATCACCGTGAAACGTGACAGGCTCAAAGGAGCTCGAGATCTCTATGACGATTACTTCAAGCGTCCGAATCCGGTGTTTCATGAGGGTTTTTTCCGACGCCGGTTCCGGATGAGCTCAGGGCTGTTTGAGCGCATATAGGAGGAAGTCACAAAATAAGATGATTATTTCAAGTTGAGGTATGATTGCTGCCAGAAGTTATCCTTCTCCCCTATGCAGAAATGCACCGCTGCTTTGAGGATGCTCGCCTATGGGAAAGCTGCTGATGCCGTAGATGAGTATGTCCGAATGGGAGAGAGTACATGCATCGAGGCTATGGAGCACTTTGCATACGCTGTCGTGAAGGTTTTTGGGCCAAGATATCTGTGAGAACCTAATGCTGAGGATACCGCAAGGCTACTTGCACTAGGAGAAGCAAGAGGATTTCCTGGAATGCTAGGTTCAGTGGATTGCATGCATTGGCAATGGAAAAACTGTCCAACGGGATTGCGTGGGCAGTACCAAGGGCACAGCAAGGAGGCTACAATTGTACTTGAAGCTGTGGCATCCCAAGACTTGTGGATTTGGCATGCTTTTTTTGGCATGCCCGGTTCTCACAATGATATCAATGTGCTTCAGCGCTCTCCCCTGTTCAAGAGACTTTGTGATGGGGAAGTTCCACCATGCAACTACACCGTCAACGGACACGACTACACCATGGGTTACTATCTTGCAGATGGTATATATCCTCAGTGGGCGGCTTTTGTGAAAACTATAAGTAATCCCACTACTCCCAAAAGAAAAGCATTTGCAGCTGCGCAGGAATCAGTTAGGAAAGATGTGGAGAGGGCATTTGGTGTGTTGCAGGCTCGTTGGGGCATAGTTCGTGGAGTGGCTATGATGTGGGATCCGGAGGTTCTATGGCAGGTCATGACTTGTTGTGTAATTTTGCACAACATGATTGTGGAGGATGAGGGAGAAGGGGCTGCTCGCATTGACTTTGAGAAGCCCGGAGAACATGTCCACCTACCTGAACAAGAAGCAGAGTATGTCTTGCAATTCCTTGAGATGCATCGACAACTTCGTGATCAAGTTGTGCACACCCAACTACTCACAGATCTGGTGGAACACATGTATGTCTTCATGGGGAGGGACTGATTTGTCCGGCTACTTTTATTTGTTTAAGTACAATTATTAATTGTAATAACATGGTGTGAACTTTTTTAAAACATCAAAACTATCTCTATGATGGACGTTGCATGGCTTGCATGGATTTGGGCATCAATTTTTGTGCATTGTGGTTGTAGGAGCCCAATTTTGGGAGTCGTCCGGTCGGTGTCCGCGGACGCATCCGGGCGCAGTTTGGGGGGCGGATTTGAGGGCTCCGCTTGGAGATGCTCTAACAATCAGCTCCGGCATCGGCTCAAACAAACAAGAAAACCTCGCGTAACAAACAACTGACCGGATGTTTCTCTTAACAAATTTTTCAAACTTGCTGACTTCACGCGCCCAACATGTTTATCTCAACAAACTTTTCAAACTTGCTGGTTATACGCGCCCAGTTCAGCGACGCCGCTGCCGCTCATACTTGCTGCTCGCCTTCTCCAGCACAGTTCAGCGACGCCGCTGCCGCTGTCTCGTCGACCACCACGACGCGCTGCTGGTTATACGCGCCCAGTTCAGCGACGCCGCTGCCGCTCATACTTGCTGCTCGCACTTTCTGAATGACCCTCCTTCCTGCACATGCCAAACAAACCGCATGTGATCAGTATGTATAACACAAATTCAAAGCAACGAGATGTACAGCAGAAATTCAGATTCCTAGACTATGTGTATAGCCATCATTCTATGACTTTGCAAATTGGTATGCGGTGAATAGATTCTCTGTTAAATCTTCATGGTTAAAATGAGACTGAACCCTGGCACAAAACTATGTCTGAAGCTCAACTAGCCAAATGTATCGGAAAAGAGAATCCTAACCTTGATAAGTGTTGCGCATAGAACTGGAGGTTGTTGCCTATTATTGTCAGGCTCGCAGATTGTCACTGAATTTTTTCAACACAGTCACACGGCCACTTGCATCATCTCTTCAAACTCGTCAATCACCGCCACTTCCCCGACGCCCCTGCAGCCCATACGGTCCAATGCATCTGCTTGCTCTTTTACCCTGTGTGATCCATTTGGATACTTCAATACTATTTAAGTAAAATCAAGACAAATATATGTGTAGTTGAATGTAATGGGCTGATAGGGTTCAGTAAAATAAAACTGCACATGAAAGTTCAGCATAAACGAATAAAACATCTGCTAATCTCTCCAACCTGTAGTTCCAGCAATAAGATTGAAGTTACGACGTGTAGTCTAGAGCTGTTGCTGCTTCGCGAATCACAGCTTTGTCATTTGAAAATTCTCTACCGAATGACAGCTCTATTTCGACTTATCCTGCCATGCTATATGATAAAATTTTCATTGATATATCGATTTTTTTGAAAAAAAAAAAGCTAAAGCATCAGAATGATTTTTTTCTTGAAACCTGAGGTACAAAAAATTGTTAAGAGATTACACGAGTAACTTACTATTAACTAGCTAGACAAGATTTATAATCCTAACAATCGTGCAACTTTTTTTACGGAGGCAAACTTATCAAGACTAACAACCTGGCTAACTTTACAAGAATCCTAACAAAACAATAGTTATAGCGCCAAGACCTGATGGCTTACCCCTATCTTCTCCCGAGCAACCAATCCCCAAAATAGATAGCAATTCTCCACGACAAGGTCCCCAAAGGAGATAGCAATCCTCCACGACAAGGTATTCAATCCACCAGCTTCCTTCCTTTCGAAGAGAGCCTTGGAGATGCGCCACAGCGAGCTGATCCAGGTTGCGGAGGCACCCTGCCGCAGCCTCGAACAGCATCCAGCGAGCGACGACGCCGGCACGACCCAATTGCCGTGTCCTTCGACGGTACCTCGCCAGCGGCGGGGCCGGGGTTAAGCGCCGGCGACGGGTAAGAATTGCCGGAGGACCTGAGTCCGCCGATCATAGGGACGCAGCGAGGAGGCCGGATCCGACAGAGGGGGCGTAGGAGAGCGCAGCGAGCTCGGTGAGCACGAGCACGACCCCGCCGGGCCCCGCGAGGACGGAGGTGAAGGGGAGGCGGGGCCAGCAGCGTCGGTCCGGGTCGAAGGCGTGGAGACAGCCTCCGCCGTCGGGGCGCGGGTGGCGGAGCAGGAGGAGGCGGAGCGCTGGGAGGAGGGCGATTTGGTGTTACGGGGAGGAGAGGGTACCGTGGAAGAGGCGCGAGACCGGGCGGCACACCACGGCGTCCCGCAGCTTATTTACTTAGCAATTGTGTGTGCAAATTCTTACCAAGATGAGAACCTCAATTATGCATCATCCATGCAATGTTAGAAGTTAAAAGGCTTAGCCATGTTTAAGAAAAACTCACACTTTCAAGCTAGATGACACGTTAAGTGGGTATATATGATCCTTCCACGACAGAATTATGTGCAAATAGTGAGGTCAAAGGAGGCAAAGCCTAAAAACATGGCTAGGAGTGCAACATGTTGGTCGAAAATACACGGTTGAACATGGAATTTTCCGTAGAAGTTTTTTAAAAGTGCATCACATGCAAAGTTACATGGTGCAAACTTAAATTTACACATATCAATATTATACATTTATATGCTATATTGAAATTTCCATTTTACACAAGTTGAACATTTTCTTCTTCTTTCCGTCCAATTGAGCCATTATCTCAATAGCCCAGCCCTCCGGAATCAAGTTGTACTTGCCCTTCACATAAACAACAATTACGTTTACACCTTAGATCTCATCATCGTAAACAACATTCATGCGAATATGGATCAAAGAGAACTCATCACTCACCTATAATGTTCTCTTGTCACTACACGTCACCATCCCATTGACCACACGCTCCATGGAATTACTATACCTCGTCTGACGTGGGCATACCCTTCGGGTGCCCACCGTGGGTGTACCTGGTGCGATCCTGCCAGCGGTCCATCGGGAGGCCCAAGCAAGACCCACAATCGAGTGGCTCAACTTGGAAGCCCATCGCCTGGAGTACGTCCGAATTAAGCGTAGTCCATGGCGGTTTGTGTTTCCTCCCCTGTAAACCCAGTCGGTTGTGAACTCTCGGGACCCAGTCTCCTATATAAAGGCTGGGAGGGCCGCCGATCTAGGGTACGCTTTTACTCATACGCCAAACCCTAGCGAGATCACCTCTCGCCGGGATCGCCACTGTTGCACCTTGTAACTTCATCATCATCAATACCAGACAAGCAGGAGTTTGGTATTACCCTCCGGGGGCCTGGACCTGAGTAAAATCTCCTCTTGTCAGCCGACGGAACTACCAGCGCCAATCTTCTCCCCCTCATACGAAACCCTAGGTACCATGACCATGGGATGTGCCGTGATAACCCCACGTCATCGTCCGTCATCTTGAATATCAAGTTCGTCACATGGCATGTGTAGTACTATAAGGAATATAGAAAGACGAGGCTAATTAAAAGATGTTGCGCATCTGAACACAAATCAAGCTAGGTCTCAACAAAATTCCTGACATGATAGAGTGAAACATATAACAAACTGATGTTGACATTGTCAAGGCAATGGGACTCTACCAATAGGCAGGCTTTCAGGAATCCAGTACGGGATTTCGAGCTCCTCCATGGTGATTTCCTCTGCCACGGTCTACTTCTTCCTTGCTTGTCTCCACCCGACAACACCATCGACGGATCTCGGCTACTAGTCTCTCTCTCTCCTCTCCCTCCATCCATCTCTCTCTATTCTCTCTCTCCTAGGTGAGATTTGCAAGAATGCCTATTATTTATACAATTAGACTATGGATGGAAGGTTCTAAATAAGTGTAAAATAGATGCCACATTGCGTGGAGAGTGAAGTTCGCCTTGCATTAACCACATGCACGTAGGGATATGCAAGTGGGACAAGTGGGATATGTGGGATAGTACATATACATGCACGGTGCAGAAAGCCAGAAACAACACAATGAGAACTTGCACATCCATCATCGGCCACTGTTCATGAAACAACACGTACGAGAATCTTAAGTCACCGTCCGGAAGCATCCTTCTAAACCCAGGCAAATATCCAGCATTCAAGTGCAGCAAGGCCAAAGGGATGGAGAAAACAGAGCAAAACAGAAACATATAAGAGCATCTCCAGTCGCGGCGCCCAAATGGCCGCCCAAATGCCTTCCGGACAGGCCCTTTGGGCGCCGTCCGGACTACCTTGCCCATTTGGGCGCCGTCGATCCCCACTCGCGGCGACCAAACTAAAAATATATAAATTTAAACTTCGACAAATTTCATTCAAATTTTAGGAAATTTTACAGATTTGAATGAAATTTAAAAAAACTAAACCTAAATCTACTGGCGACCCCAGTAGCGGCGGCTGAAGGCGTAGTAGGGGTCTTCGTCCTCCTCCTCCATCTTCACGCCTCTTGCTCCTGCGCCATCGTCTTCCTTCTTGACACGACTAGGGCCGGCGTCGCCGTCGCCGGTGAGGTCGACGAACGGCACGCCAGTTTCAATGGCGTGCATGTACGCCGACCAGGCGCAGGCAGATGGCCCGTCCATGGGCGGCACGTCCTCCATGGACGCGGCCTCCGCGGCCCGCAGGAGCTCGTCCTCGTCCTTGGCCGCCTGCGCCGCCAGGAGCTCGGCGTAGAGCGTCGTCGGCTCCGCCTTCACCTTCATCGGCTCCGGCTTCGGCGAGAGCAGAACGCGGGAGAGGGAGGAGGAGGAACGCGATGAAGACGCTCGCGAGGACGACGCCCGCGACGATGACCCTGTTGAGCGCGAGGAGGGCGACGTACGCGGTGCCCACACGTTGGCTGGCGGCACCGGAGGCGGAGCGTGGGGCCACTCCAGCAGGGAGCCGCCGTTGGCGATGTGGTCCATGACGGCCTGGAGCGTGCGGTGCACGCTCCAGAACGCCTCGCGCCCGGCGACGTTCTTGTCCCTGGGCGCTAGGCCGGGGCCTTCCCACCGGTTCATCTCCTCCTCGAAGAGGCGCTGGAACGCCTCCTCGTACTGGGCGGCGTTGCCCGGGTCCTCCGGGTTCCAGCGCGGGTCGTCGCGCATCTCCGGCGTCAGTTCGCGCCAGTAGTGCGCGATCTGGGCCGCGTGGAAGTCGCGGTTCGACCGCGTCAGCAGCCGCGGCACCGGGATGCCGCGGACGGAGATGGCGTAGCCGTGGCCAACGCGCATGTCCGGCGGCACTGGGTAGCCGTTGTCGCGCAGCGCCTCGGTCTGATCCTTCAGCAGGGTGCGCGGCGCGAAGCCGTTCGCCGCGGCGCCACCGGTACGCCTCCAGTTGTTGTCGGCCATCTCTAGGGTTTGCGGTGGCGGCGAGTGTGGCGTGTGGGGAGAGAGGGGAGCGGTGGCGGCGAGTGTGGCGAGTGAATGCGGGGGCGACGGCCTTTTATGGCGGCCGGAGAGCGGTGGCATTAACGCCGCTCGCCTCGAAAAGGCGCGCCGCATTCACTCCGGCGAGCAGAGGACGCGACGGCTCACTGGCCGCCCGCCGGCCGTGAAAACGAGGAGTCGCCATGCGGCACGCGCCTTTGACGACGCCTTTGACCACGGCGGGGCGTGGCCGTGTCACTGCCAGGCGTGGCCCGCGCGTTTCCTTCCGTCCGGGGCCGCCCCAAGCCTCCCCAAGTTGAGGGTGTGGGCTGGGCGTGCCGGACACAAAACTGGGCCGCGCCGGACCGAATTCGCGTTTGGACGCCACGAGTGGGCGCGATTTTGTGTCCGGCACTCCCAAACGGCTTTGGGCGGCCGTTTGGTCGCCTCGACTGGAGATGCTCTAATGTGGCATCTACGCTTGACATGTTTCTAAGAAATTACGACGCATTTCTCCACTTGTCCAGAAACAGAACTACTGGAAGTTGGGAACTGGAACATCATCAATCTTAAAGATCTGGACAAAACAGAGTAACATAAACTAGAAACAGAGAACATGGCAGCCATGCATAACATTGTTCCTCAAAATTAATAGCTCGTCTCCCCAGTTCTCCATAAGTACCAACAGTAACATCAGTGATGTACGGAAATAACAGATTTAGTTACCGCAACTACAGTTTTCTCTCAAACCGCAGCTAAGAAAGAAACATGATCATGTAACTGCAACCAATGGCGCTACAATAACAAACCATGTCAGAAAGAACCCCCAACATATAAATTCACCTATCTCATGATCCACAATCCCAGATCAACCCCCACCAAAATAGCTCAAATAGCTATATTCACATCATGCCGTCGTGCTAATTCTATCATGTCGTTTGCTTTGTGCATCTAATTTTACCTCATTTAGGTCTCCCATTTAGTAATTTTTTTTGTTTGTTTTTTAAGAGAGGGATGGAAGAAAGGGAATGACTGAAGAGAGTAAGGGCCTGTTTGGTAGCCCGTATATGCTGAGACATGCCTTCTCAACTGATACAGGCTGACTTGGGCCGGGTTGGCCTGAGATTTTATTCGCTGTTTGGTAGCCTGTATATGCTGAGACATGCTGGGCTGAGCTCTTGTTTGGTGGGCTGGACAAGCTGAGAGTAGGGTTTGAAAATTAAAATTACAAGTAAGTCCAGATTCTTACACAAAGCTCCTTCCACAAAAATTTAAAAAGCAATCAAGTCCACAATGTCGTCCCGAGCACAGTCCGACGATGGGTGGTTGCCTCCGGCGGCAGCTCCGGGCGGCGGCGCTGGCCGCAACCGCTGGGCGGCGAAGGATCCGGCGGGGAGACGCATCGGTGGATCCCAGCAGTGCCTCCACTCGCCACTTCGCCGTCGTTTGACTTCTAGGGCGGCGCGGCGTGAGGAGAGGTCCAGTCGGCGTCGATGGCGGCCATGGCTGTCGAGCAGCATCGCAGGGGAGGCGAGGGCAAGTGGCGTGAGCTCGCCCGCTCGTGGAGGAGCTAGGAGGCGCGAGGATGAAGCACGCCCGAGGAGGAGGTCCGCCGGCGCGAGCTCGGCACGCTCGTGGAGGAGCTGGGGTCGTCGCCGGCGGCTGGGGTCGTCGCCAGCGGCTGGGCTCGCCTCCGCGGCGGCGGCGGTTGCCCCGGCGCGGCGTGCCGTGCCTCCGCCGGCGTCGAGTGAGGCCCGCGCGCTCCTGTCGTCGGCGCTTGCGGGCCGGAGGGCGCAGACGCGGCGCACGAAGAGAGAGATGAGGGCGTGTGGGGGGGAGGGGAAATGAGCGAGCGGGGTGGGGGTCTGGGGGTGTCGCGCGGCTCGTGCACAGTACTCTGCGGGATGAGCTCGCCCGGGATGAGGAGCGAAGCTCGATTTGGGCTTCGCTCCTCAACCAGGCTGAGGGGCGTTTTTCGTACAAGGTGAGCACTGCTGAGGAGACCCGAGCCAGGCTAACAAACATCTTCTTTCCCAAATATCTCGGTTGAGATGAGAAAATCTGTGCTCCCCCGGGCTACCAAACACACCCTAAGTGGCGGTCGGCGATGAGCTGACACATGTAGTAATTCAGGCGTGGAGGAGGAGCTGGTGGTCAGCGGGGGTGATGGAGTGGCGGAAGTGGCAGCGGTGGCCGTAAGGGCAGAGGGCGCCGCCGATGAGCATGCGGCAGAGCTGGGTCTTGTAGCGCGGGTGGCGGATGACGGGGCGGAGCTCGGCGATGCCGTGCGCGAACTGGCACTGGTCGGCGTAGGAGCACGCCCCGGCCTCCTCCCACTTGTTGCAGAGCTCCGTCTTGAACATGCCCTGGCTGTAGGCCTCGAACTCCAGCCCGCCCATGGACTTGACCACCTGGCCCTTCTCCCTGTCACGGCCCTTCTGCTCCTCTGGCTTGGCGCCGTCCATGCCCACGAACACGCGCTGCTGCTCTCGCATGGCATTGACACAGCAGGCAAATGATCGAACAGGTGAGCGTCAACGACTGCAAACGCACAGCACCGCACGATTGAGTCGCAATGGAAGAGGGGTTGGGCATTGGTCTCACCGAGCCGACGTTCACCGGGTTCGTCACGCGATGCTTGACGTTCCTGGTCAGCTTCATGTAGCCGGCGGAACGGATGGAGATGCTCTTGGGCAGCACCGCGAGCTTCTTGGCAGGGGAGGCGGTACGCGCCATAGGCCGCAGCATCGGAGGAGCCTGGGAGGCGGGACGCGCCATGGGCAGCATCGGAAGAGCCGGGGAGGCTGGAGGCGCCATGGCCAGCATCGGAGGAGCCGGCATGGCCTGCATCTGGCCGAGGTGGAGGCGGCGGAGCTGCTGGGACAGTGCGACCGCGGCGCCCTGGGTGCCGCCGAGCATGACGAAGCGGCCGGCGAGGTGGTTGTTGGCGACGCGGAGCTCGGAGTTGTCGAGGCGGAGCGCCGCGGCCTCGCGCGCGGCGTTGGCGAGCTGGGAGACGCAGAGCTGGTACCGGTTGGCGGCGTCCTGGTACTGCTGCGCGAGGCGGGCCATGTGCATGCGGTGCTCCGTTGCCGCCGCCGCCGCCGCCGCCGCCGCATCGTCGTCCACGCGGGAGCCGGACGAGGAGGGGTTGGAGGGCGAGGCGGCGCCGCGCGGGGACGCCCTGATGGGGCTCGGGGTCATGGGGGTGTAGCCGCCGCCGTGGAAGAGGCCGTCGCCGCGCGGGGCGACCCTGATGGGGCTCGGGGCGAAGAGGGTGTAGCCGCCGTAGCCGTGCGGGGACGCCATGGGGCTCGGCGCGAAGGGGGTGTAGCCGCGGCCGTAGAAGCGGCCGTCGCCGACGGGGAGCAGGAGGCTGGGGGAGCAGAGGCGGCGATCGCCGAAGCCCATCGGGATGGGCATGGGCCCGAACCCGAACGGCACGGGGTGGGCCGGGCGGATGAGAGCTTCCTGCATGGCGGCCGGCCTTGGATTCCCACTCCGCTCCGCGAATCAACTGGTTCCTGCAGCCGAAACAGATCGAAATGTCAGGAAAAAATTCGAACAAAAACCCACCATAAATCTCTAGTACGTCAGACGAACTGCTACTAGTACAAGCATCCACAACCTCGAACAAATCCAGTAGTCGCAACACAAGCCGAAATTGAAAGCGGAGGCGTCGCCAAATTAAAATCGATCCCGATCGAACACTACTACTGTCACCATCCACGATCCACCAACGCACGCACGGACCAACCAAGCAGAGTCACGCGTGCGTCGCCATCTCGCATCCACACAGCAATAACGATGGCCTGATCCGTCGCGAAAACAACAACAAAATCCACCAACACGGCGCAGCACAGCACAGGGAACAAGGATCGAACACCCGCAATGCATCCCGGCCCCAAAACAATCGACCGAAACCTCTGGGTCGCCCGCCCACACCCAAGTAAACCGAAGCGCAACTAAATAAATCGCAGCGTGTTGATCGGAACGGGGGAGGATCGGAGGGCACCTGCTAGTCGATCGGCGCCGCCAGCGTTCCTGTCACCGGAGGAGAGAGCGTCCGGCGCTGGATTTGGGATCGGTCGGTGACGAATTGGGAGTGGAGGACGGGGAGAGAAAGTGAGAGAAAAGATAGGTGACGTGACGTTGCTGGGTTTTTTATGCTGCTGGGCACGGCCACGGCGTGCGGCGAGGTTCGAGATGATTCGGTGGGCCCGTCCGTCTCCGGAACAGAGGGATGTGTGCAGTGTACTGTGTGTTTCTGTTGGACAGCTGTGACTAACCGTGCGTCGTGCCTTGGAGCGCAAGCTGGTGGTGTTTGGGTGGGTGCCCACCCCATAGACACCTTCCGATGCTGCACGTGACGTGCTGCTGTGCTGTCCGACAGTCATGAGTTTTTTTACAGAGACGAATTTTGGTTAATTGGACAAAACGACTGTCAACTATAGTGCGGTTTTTTTAAGAGACCGAATGATTGCTCACCACCAAAGAGGCGATCAAAGCATAAAATCGTTGCGTCCACGGGATTGGATTTATACATTAAAGGGTGACTATCTATATGAAAGAAAAAAATCACATTAGATTTTAGATCATTGGACTTGGATCTGAGGGCGAGTCTTGGTTCTTCTTCACGCCACAACGGTATACACTTGTCCAAGTCGGCATTGCTACCTCTGCGTTGTCACCGCCGACAGTTTGTCATGCTCGATGACCGTTGTTGCGAGATCAATGCTCACTTCTACCCTCATTCACATGGCTAGGAAGAGCTCAATCTCGTCCACCCTTATTCCAAACCTTGGGTGCTTCCTTCCCGTGTATCCCAAACAAGCAAATGTTAATTTCAAAGAACAGACGTAACTCCATATATTCATACATTTATTTTCGAAAGGAGGAATACCATCGGTCTTTGCATCAATCGATAGACACAACTATATATTAATTTATTATTTAAAAAGTCTGACAAAGCCAGACAGCTATGCCAAATAAGTAAAAATAACCCGAAGCCACATGTGTCTCGTGGTACCTATCACAAACCATATGACAAGTGACCGAAATAAAGTAATAAAAAAACTCATAGGCAAAGCCTTCAAGAAGGGATCGGCACACAAATGTAGATGATGACAATTTAAATTGCAGGTCAGTTTTTGGATTTTCATCAACGAAACCAAGTTTTGAGCCATCACCTTCAACGAGGTCACGACACACGCGTGTGTTGACTTTGCATGATCAGAGATCAAGTGTTTCCACTGGAGTATGCACATACTTATGACCGGAGCCGACACTTCGATCAACCCTTTATCAGTGTAAGATATCTCGTTGGATGGTGCCACCAGAGGAGATGCTTGAAGTGGGAAGCGTACCACGCAACTCGCAGTCACTCGTGCACCACCCTCGAGCCACCTCATGTGGCAACAAAGGTACGTCCATCCATTGACGCCGACAACATTTATGGCATGACGACTCGACATGAGAGCCTTAGGTAGCACATGCCGAATCGAATCAAACCCAATCTTTAGGAAGGGGTTTCTCATACCGCTACCTACCCCGGTGTGAATGTTTGTTTGAGTTGTAGTTGAATGATAAGAAGGTGGATCTACTAGAGTGTGAGAAGCGGTTGGAGCTGCACAACTGGTGAAATGCAAAATGTTGTTGGACAGCCTGCTTTTAGAACGGGTTCGAAAGCTTGAAATATCCTCTGTACGACGATGAGGATGATGTTTAAATACTGACATGATTTCGATGAGCTCAAATATCATACTTTGCATCTTTTTAGGTAACTTTTTTCTTTAGATTTAGTCGGTACTTAAAGAAAAAAGTTACCTAAAAAGATGCAAAGTATGATATTTGAGCTCATCGAAATCATGTCAGTATTTAAACATCATCCTCATATACAAATAGTTATGCGTGCATGTACTTCCTCCGTTCCAATTTAATTGACTTGCCATCCACCAAATGTGGATGTATCTAGACACGTTACATGTATAGATACGTCCACATGTGGTGCATAGCAAATCAATTAAATTGGAACGGAGGATGAATCAGAGCGGCATCTGCTGGTCTATCGGCGCGGCCCGCCTGGCGCCTGCAGCCACCGGCGGAGAGAGTGCAACACTGGATTTGGTCACCGGTCAGTGCGGATCTGGGCGTGGAGAGTGTACCAGGGAAAAACGTGATCACCGGGGAAAGTGGTGACGTTGCTGGGCTGGACTCTGGAGATTGGTCGAGAGAAGTGCATATTTCAGCCCTCAACTTATGCCATAGTTTAATTTACAACCCCCAACTTCAAAACCGGTTAGAACACACCCCTCAACTATTGATACCGGTCAAATTACCCCCCCCCCCCCCCCCTCTGGTATTTGGAAGGCGGTTTTGAATGACTCACATGCTCCTGCCCAATTAAAAAATTCGAAAAAATAGTAAAACATTTCAAAAAAATCTGAAAAAATATATCAACAAACATATACAAGTTTAATACAGACGTGCAAAGTTTCGTGATGAAATAATATTTTTGGTGAACTGTGCAAAAAAGATAAAATCAGTGCTCAAACTATCTAAATTAATAAAAAAGAGAAAATAACAGAATTAATAAAAAAATAATGAGAGGAGTTTAGATTACTAAACTATCCAAATTTGCACGTCTGTATTAAACTTGTATATGTTTGTTGGTATTTTTCACAGGGCACTACAAATATCATTTCATGACGAAAAGCACAGGAACCTGCCCAATTAAAAAATTCGAAAAAAATAGTAAAACATTTCAAAATTTTATGAAACAAAATCCCAACAAACATATACAAGTTTACTACAGTCGTGCAAATTTTCATAATGAAATGATATTTTTAGTGCCCTGTGAAAAAAAATCAGTGCTCTAAAAACTATATTTTTAAATCTCATTTTGGTCAGTGATTTGTCTTTTTTGCACAGGGCACCAAAATGTCATTTCATCACGAAACTTTGCACGTCTGTATTAAACTTGTATATGTTTGCTGGTATTTATTTTCAGAATTTTTTGAAATGTTTTATTATTGTTTCAAAAAAAAATTGGGCAGGAGCATGTGAGTCATTCAAAACCGCCTTCTAAATATCAGAGGGGGGGGTAATTTGACCGGTATCAATAGTTGAAGGTGTGTTCTAACCGGTTTTGAAGTTGGGGGTTGTAAATTAAACTATGGCATAAGTTGAGGGTTGAAATATGCACTTCTCTCAGATTGGTCGGGTGTGTACATTTTATGTGGGTCCAGATGATTCGGTGGGCCCGCCTCTCTCCTGAACAAAGAGACGTGCGTAGTGTACTGTGTGTTCCTCTGTGTTGGACATGTGTGTTCCTCTGTGTTGGACAGCTGTAACGAACAGTTGTATGGGGTGTTGGTGCTCATCGGCAACATCGGATGGGGCGTATAGATATTTTCTGTTTGATAACCACAGTGTTGACAAATGTCACTGATCGAATGTTCACTAAGTTCTTCAAATACATGGCCTTGAGAGCAAGACAGATGGAAATACTTGCCGCTAGCATCCATGTGTTTGTAACGACTCGACTAAAAGTTCAAAAAAAAAACTTCTTTCTCCAAAACCGTACTCGGCTTCACTGAGTTTGCAAATATTTCTCTTCTACCTAGGAGTGGCTTTAAAATCTCACATTTCAGTTTTAGTATTTGAGTTGAAACGATGACAAATCTGTTCCATATAATTTGGCCAAATAAAAACATGCTACCTTGCAAGGTGCCTCTGTGTATTAAAAAAAATTCTTTACCGTTAGCACTTGTGTTTGTACAATAGCACCCATTCCTTATGATAGAAAAATATCACATGATTCCGAGCCGATCTTACCTTGCTCGCAAACCCCACGTTTGTACATGGAGAACTAATCGAGTTGTATTTTTTTTTCAATAATGCACTTCTTATGTATTAATACACAATTATGATCCCCACAAGATGAAACAAGATAGAAAAAATGTTTGAAAAGTAATTTCATATCACGGTCCCATTCGCGAAAGTACTACTAGGTAATCTTATTTACCTGGTCGTGCTTCATGTAGAAACAGCTTAATCTCAAGAATAGTAAAAATGGACGCCGACGATGTACTTATGTGTCTCTAGTTATAAGTCTATGTAAAATAATTTGACGGAATAGAAGGATGCAAAAGTTTTAATTGTTTCTTCAGATACCAAAATGTTTTAAACTTTGTTTGACACATATCTACAACACATACATCCTCGCAAAAAGAAACTATACAACATGCATACATGCAAATGATGCAGCGCTTTTGTTTATCCACTTACAAGCCAACCTACTTACAACTTCTCCATGAATTTATAAGCTTATAACATGTGCTTGTACGATGCAATGAGCAACGAGAATGGAACATGGCTGGACTAGTACGTGCAATGTAGCTATGTAATTGTCCCCTAATAATTTCAGATAGTTAATTCGGACTCGGTATGTAAATATGCCTGACTCCCTAACTCCTTCTAATTCTCTTCTTAATTTTTAAAAATAGCAACTACATGGAAAAAATCACGTAAATTATGAACAAATTCTGTGAATCAGAGACCTTAATTCTTTGTAAAATCACGATTCTTTTTCCTTCTAACTGCTAACTCGAGCTACATTGTCTCTGATGTGTATAGGTGTAATCCTCTGTGCTTCTCTCCTCGGCCCGCTAGCCGGAGCTAGAGCCTAGGGTGTTTGGTTACATGCATCCATTTCTCTCATGCGTGAAACACGGCCCGTGTGATCCTGTCTCGCCCATGCAACAATGATCCACATTATGCAACCCTTTTGGTTCCCCATAATGTCTTGCATTGCATATGAGCACAAATTGATGCCCATAGTTTGGTGGTATGCGTGAGCTCCCGTGATGCAAAGTTTGGATGTTTGGTTGTGTGTGTGTCTTGACCGTTGTTCTCACCTCTTATTAACATGGTGAACTTGTCATAGTTTTTATACACCACTACACTTGCAAATAACTAGTAACCTCTTCGCCTATGACCGTCGAAATTTAAGACTTGCAACATTATAATTGTGTGGAACAACAAGATGAAAGTAGTGGTTAAACAAATTTAAAACGTTCGACCGCGTGGGATAGATTTGACAAAATTGATAGCATAAATAAAAAACAAAAAGCCACGGTTAACGAAACTCATAATTTATTGCCGTAATGAAATCACGTCGCTGCTGTGCATCTTTTTCGTGTAGTGATGATAATCATAAGCCGATAGACTGACAAAAAAAGAAAATGATTAAGAGAGTAGATGACAAAGAGAGGTACACCATGTACACACTCAGACAAACTCGTTAGCACCAACGAGATAAAAAAACCATCACCAGTTTTTGGATGACCCTCAGAATCAAAAGATTACAACATGAGAGTTCTGTCGAACGATGAAATGTAGCTAGGGATGAAAGGAATTTTTAAAAGACGAACCGCGCATAATGAATTTGACGAAGTAGAACTCTAAACATAAACACGAAATCGGGTTACAGTTAACGGAAGTTGGAGTCGAATGTAGGAATAGATGTCATCATTGATGTGCATCTTGTCATGTAGAGTTCATCGTGAATAAAAGAAAAACTGTTATGTTCGTTAGAAGAGATGAGTGAAATAGAATTGTGGAGTGTAGAGCTCATCGTGAAGCACCTGCAAGGTTACATCCGTGGAGGTTGTGGTTCGAACCGCGTTTGGCTTTTGTGTCCGATGGAGCATCTGTCGATGAAAACGGCTGATTCGGCCGTTCCTTCGGGATTGTCAACCAAACAGGAAAAAATTGTATTCAACAGGACACGTCTAATTAAGACGATTTTACTTTTTTTTTTGCGAAACACAGTACAACACAGACGCTCACATACACGTGCACACTCCCCTATGAACGCACGCACGCACACCCTGCTCCTATGAGCACCTCTGAAAGACTGAGCCGGCGGTTGGGTCTTGAGATTGACGAATTCACCACAGGCGCCTCGCTGTCGACGGGATCGTCGCCTCCCACCGAAGAATATTCCGCCTAAATGAGAAATACCAGTGTCAAACCTGGGGTTTGAACTCTGGTGGGCTGGGATACAACCCCACCTGGTTGTGAACACGGAACAAACTATAGTAGAACCTTGCCGGTCGACAGAGTTCGCTTTGCTGTAATTATGCGTTTGGCGTGTGGCGTTCATTTGCCCTGGTTTGCCATGGCGATTTGATCTCAAATAACGGGTGAACGAAATATCTTGTGATCTGACTTAAATCTTCTACGTAGGTGACAGAACCATTCTTCAAGGAGAAACACAAAATTAACTAGAACTAGGGGAAGCAAAAGCAGGAACCACACAATATTCTACACAACGTAAGAAATTGCACCAAAATTGAGTATCTGCTACTAACAATCAGAAAACAACAACTATTCTGTATTGAGATAGTATGTGTGCACTCCACTTCGGTTTATACTTCAGAAGCAAACACTGTAGTTACTGCCCACGTATTCACGATACTAATATACACTTGTACTTTTTTTTTAGCAAATACCATACATATTAAACCGGCAAATAGTACATGATTACATCGATTACAAAAACAATACTAAAAGAGACGAGCAAATCTTTGAGATCTTCAAGCACTTTCTTCTTCCATGACATAATCTTGTACTTTTCTGAAGGCAGCCGTAGAACAACGACGAATACACCAAACTACAGACCTGTGAATACCAACGAATGTTCTCCCCTTTTAATTTTGAGCCGCAATGCCAAGCCTTTGTGCACGCACACAGCCATTAAATTAATCAAGCAACATCGGCAAGAGCACCACCACTGATATTACAGGAGAAATAACCGAACAATTTTGTCGACGTGGTTGGGAGCCGAGAGAACGAATCACCATTGCCGAGGACGTAATATCCGGGACAGATATTGTAAGGACAATACTCCTCGCGGTAGCTGCCCGGATACGACCGAATCTATTTTAAATAGACATATTTTCCAGGTGAATTCTAGTAGCAATTATAAAATATATTATTCTGATATTATGAACAAAATTACTACATTTGTATTTTTGATATGCAGAATTAGAAGAGACATGTACAAGTCGCGAGTTAAGATGCGAAACAGCGACCTGCATATACGCGATGATTACATGTATTAGCTTTGGAATGTACGTGAGCAAGCACAAAGGAAGAGGCCCCCAAGGGCATGATGTCAACGATGGATGTAGGCCTATGCATCAACGTGGGTGCAACCATGCATGTGGGTGGGCCCCTAGCCATGCGTGTTGATCGATCCATCTGATCGATGCATGCTAGCTGCTACACGACTTGGACTACACATACGCACGGAACAATCAGGCCTTGGGCTAGCTGCGGTTGGCAAAGATTACTACTCAGCCCAACTACTCGTGTATGGGGCTCCTACGTCAAGCGTTTCCGGCCGCCGGTCATTAATAAATAGTCAACTATTGTTTAGGGTTAGACTCGGATTTTGTTTAGCTAAAAGACTGCCTAGCGTTTCGCTGTATCTTCGTGATCTCGATTTGTGTCCAACGAACAGATTAATAAATACTCGTGTGTATTTTGTCATATGGGAGAGCACAACAGCATATGGGAGGAGGGCATATGGCACTAGTGGACGGTAGGGATTTCGGGGCACTTTGTTAGGGGCATTTTTCCAAAATGTCTCAAATTGTAGCTTATAGAGAGCATTTTGATTAAAGTGCCCTAAAAAATTAGCTAATATGGGCATTTTTCGAAAATGCTCCAATAGGTGTGGGCTTTTAGGGGCACTTTGAGAAGTGCCCCAATAGATAGGTCTTTTGGGGCATTTTATCAAGTGCCTCTAATTATGTAAGCTCATTTTATCAATAACTAATAAGGTATTTTTTCGAAAATACCCCAAAAGGCATGGGCTTTTAAGGGCACTTTGAGAAAGTGCCCCAATAGATGGGTCTTTTGGGGTATTTATCAAATTGCCCCAATAGATGGAGTCTTTTGGGGCATTTATCAAGTTGCCCCTATAACTTACATGTTAGATATTGTAAACTTGCAGTACTTGTCAGAGTTCCCACGTAACTTCCCATTAAGTTAAATGAACCATTAAGTTTGAATATTTATAATTCGTTAAATTACCAAAATGCCCCTAGGTTCAAAAGTTAAATGTCATGTCTACTGGGTCAAACCCGACCGGGTCCGGGTCATCCTCTCGCTCTCTCTTCCTCCTCTCTTTCTCGCGATTCCCCAGTCACCTCTGGCGATGCCGCCGTATCCCACGGCTCCGGCCATCTCTGAAACAAAAGGGCTCTTACTAGGCACGAAGAGGAATCTGCTTTCCCGTCCTATCTCCTCCCCTCCCCACACCGGACGGACGCGCAATTCCAAACCCTAGCTCGCTCGCACAGCTCCCCACCTCCAGATCCCGCCGCACTCCCATGGCCGCGCTCGCTCCCGCCGCTCCCCGTCTCACCGCCTTCTAGCTCCGCGCAAATCGGCCCGCGCAAAGCCATGGAGGCGGCGGAGGACGCGGCGGCGCCCCCCGAGTCGTGGGAGACGGCCGACCTCGACGGGGCCATGAGCCGACTGCTCCTCTCCAACACCACCTCCTCCGCCGCGCGACGCGTAGCCTCGTCCCCGGACCTCGCCGACGATGACCAGCCGGCGTTGACGGCCGCGCAGGAGCAGCGGCGGGATCCGGCGAGGGATGACGACGATCTGGTGGCGCAGGTCGACCAGTTCCTCCGGGAGGCCCTCGAGAAGCCCCGCGAGAGGCTCTCAGGTAAAAATCATCAGACCCGGCGCTAGATTTGTCTGTTTTGCTCGTGATACGCGAGTTGCTAGGCTGCTAGCTAGCTAGCTAGTTTCGCTGTCGGATTGGTACTTGTGGAGTACAAAATTCGCTTGTGGAAATTCTGCTGAATTATGTTGCCTGATTTGTGCCGTATGTGGTAGGTCATGTGCATCCATAGCTAGTGCTAGCTTAGTCTTCTGCTGGAAATTGTGGCCTGGTTCAGTCAGTCGCATCTGTTGGGTCCTTAGCTGGGAAAACCCCATGGCTGCTGCTGCTAGTCTGTTTCTGCTTCTCCCTGAACATACCTGCCCATATTAGTCCAGCTGCCTATTGCTAAAATTTAATACAAAAGGTTGACATGCAAAGGCTGTACCAGAAATATGTGTTTGCTAGGGGTTAACTTCTTAACTTGTCTTCACCACTCGATGTGTGCTATAAATCCAACTGTCAGATTGCTCAATTATAGTTATGGTGGCTATTGAGAGCATCAAAGGAACACTATATTGTTTCATCATAAATTGCTTCGTATTTGTTGGGTTTTTCCTTTTTCTTACCAAATTGTGTTGCATCATATTTCTGCATCTGGCCCAGCTTGGTTAACTCCTAATCATAAAGCTCAGCAATACTTCAATGGTTGTATCTCATGGCGGTATTCTCTCATTGCAGTGCTACGGATGGAGCAAGAAATCCTCAAGTTTATCCATGACCCTAGGCAGACACAGTATGAGTTCCAGGGTCTCTCAACCTCCTACTTGCGCCTCGCTGCACACCGTCTGGCACAGCACTATTTCCTGCAGTTGATCGCCCTACCAGACACCAGCTTGCCTGATGGAACCAGCTCTCGGATCATCCTTCGTAAAATGTCATCCGAGTGCAGGTTGCCTGCTGTCCGCCTAGCTGACATTCCAGTGAACCTCCCCCAAGAAGAGAGCAGTACTGTGGCTAAAGTAGCTATTAAGCAGAGGCCCCAAAAGAACTACCATGGCGGCGGAGGTGCAGGCGCCAACTCTTCCAGAGGCAACCTTCAGAAGAGCGTTGAAGAGAGGAAAGAGGAGTACAACAAGGCGCGTGCTCGCATATTTAGCAGCAGTGGTGGTGGCAGTAACTCGTCTGATGGAAGACCAGTTGATGAAGTGATCTTGCCCAATACCCTACATAGGTCCACTTCCTTTGAGTTGAACCCAAACACCCGGTACAGTGAAGTGTCTGAAGCTACCCTTGAAAGGAGTTTGACTAGTACTTCATCCAGCAGTAGAGCAAATAGAAGCAGGATTGACAAGGAGCCGCCAGTCAATAGAGGCAGCCAAGGCAATAGCGTGGCCATATTTCGTGACCGTGACTCCGATCGCAAGGATCCTGATTATGACAGAAGCTATGACAGGTTTGCACCAGAACACAGTTTTTGTTTGTTGCTATCTAGGCCTGTTTTGTCTGCACTCAGAACCTTTTGAGCGATCTTCATCATGCTTCATTGTGGTCCCATATTTTTCGATCTTGCTCTGCTGTTTTTTATTTTATCTTAAAAGACTTCCTCTGCACAGTTTTCTCCATAAACTATCAAAGTACCTGGCTGAATTCTATTGATCTGTGTTATGGCTATGGATAGGATCAGTTCAATTAAATTTAAATTTTATGCACTATGATTGCTGAAGGCTAGAGGGAATGCATGCATAATATAGGGCATCATGTCAGAATTTGAAAAATGTGAAGGGGGTCTAATGGCGAAAAATCAAATCAAAATAGTTCACATGTATTCTGATGAAGACCATACAGCTATATTTTTAGTGTTTTAGATACTTATCAACGTTATGTAAAGAAGTATATACATGCCATGATCTTAATTATTATATTATATTCCTGCTTTCATCAATATAAGACATGCACACTCCTTTTTGAATATGCACTTTATGACAACTTTTTAATATGCACTTTATGACAAGTTCACTTACAGCTGAGTATCCATTTCAGGTACATGCAAAGATTTGATCCTAGATTTGGATTTAATGGAGGCGTCTTTCACGGACTTATTGTAGGACAAGGCGACAGATAATAGACTAATACAATTTCACAGTATTACATCCTTTGTTATACAGCTGGTAATAGTGTTGTGATGTTTTGTATGCAATTTCACATAGATAGCTGTTGCATGTTGTCAACTCCTTATTGAAATGGTCGAGTCAAATTCAATTCTGCTAATTTGAAGCTGCCCAGATCATAATTTGAAGTCTCAGGAATGTATGCTAATTGTTGTGATCATGTGTTGTGTCATTGTTGTGTAGGTACCAGGTATGGTGCCAGTTTGCGTAAGCAGATCAAGAAGATGGAGGTCTCCCCGCACTCCAAGTACTTCTCTGAGTTCTGTAGCAAGGTAAATATGTCAATGATCTTAGTTACTTGTGATATTCTTAGAATGGTAAATGTCTGGTTCAACTTGCATCTATGTTGTATAACATAGCCATGTGACTAAAAAAGGTAGCCTATTTCTTGGATGATGACTACTAGAGGACAAGCTGAGTATCATCTTAACTCTCGGATGACCTGGTTGAATATGCTCAATTGCTGATTGGCACACAAACGGATTACCTGGTCTACACTTAGCTTTTGCTTTCGGAAGGTGCAATGCTTTGTCCATGCACAGTTTAGCTTCCTTTATTCATTTACATTGTTGATCTTGTGCTGATTTTTCCCTTACCGTCCACTTGGCAGGTGACACCCCCAGGTGTTGATGAAGCCACTGTCCAGGATTTGATGCTGCCACTCTATTGATTCTACAAATGAATGTCCAGGATTTAATGCTGCCACTCTACTGTCCTGATTGTGCCAGAACATTTGTGATGTACTCGTACTGTTGTAGAGTGTTCTGAAGCTACTGTCCAGGATTTTATGCTGCATGTTCTGTAGGTTCATGAATACTTTTTGTTGCTTAGCTTGATCAGAACCTACTAATGATCAGATGTTGTTTAGCTTCATGTTCTATTGATTCATGAACCTTCATGTATTGATGCTACAACTGAATGATTGAGAACCTTATAATGATCTTATTAAATGTAAATTTCGTAAAAATTTCAAACAATGCCTTCAATAGTTTTGGGGGCAAATTAGGCAAAGTGCCCCAAAATGTATTTCGGGGCAGTTAGGCAAAGTGCCCTAATAGGTTTTTGGGCATTTTGGCAAAGTGCCCTAAAAGCTTTTTAGGGCACTTTGCCAAAATGCCCCAAAAACCTATTAGGGCATTTCTCAAAATGCCCCCAAAAACCTATTAGGGCATTTTGAAAACTGCCCTAAATTGTAAGTTTTAGGGGCACTTGAAACAAATGCCCTAATAACTTTTCCAATCACCAGTATATTGGGCAATTTAAAAAGTGCCCTAATAACTTAATGGGGCATTTCTCTGACTTTTTGGGGCACTTTGAAGTGCCCCCAAATTCAGACCGCGACGTAGTGTGGACGTCGAGCCGGGCCTTGCGCCAGAACTCGATCGGGGCCTCCTCAACCGCCGTCGCGTGGCCCCGACCTTCCGTAGCCGTTTCCCTGAGCTTGGCCACGACTTGATCGACGGGAAGCGGCCATATCACCTCGGTGAAGCGGCAGCGAGACCTGGGGAGAACGTACGACGGCGACTCCACTGACGAGAAGCTGGACCCTCTTGCGCAACGCACTGGTCGGCATGGCCGTGCGGGGCAGTTGCTCGCTCCTGAACTTCTCCAGCGGCAGCATGCCGAAGCTGGCGCCGCCTCCCACGCCGCGCACGACCTGGAGCACGTACATCCGGTCGTGGCCGTGCAGCGCCCCCACGCCGTGGCCCTGCGGCATTCGCATCAACCAACAAATACGTCAGACACGGACGGGGAACATCGCAACTCTACGGCGGGTCAATCCCAGCGCGATTCAGTTCAAGGAAGTGCCTTGGTGAACATCATCGAGGGCATCGAAATCCCAGCTCTGCTCACAAATCCAGACCAAAATCAACAAATTAGAGCCAGCCACCGCACCTTATCCATACCCCACCTTGCTGCCCTGCTGCTACTAGGGGAGATATTCGAGGGCAGCCATCCACCATCCCAGGACAGGCCGGACTGTGGCCGCTGTATCGTTGTGCGCATCGAGCACAGCCTCTTCCTCTCTGTTCTCTCATCATATGCACAGTTCTGCCTTGCGTTTGTTTCGCGTCACAGGCACCATTAGGGGTATGGCCACCTTGGCCTAGCCCTCTTCCTCTCTGTTCTCTATGTCTCATTCTTTGTTCTATAATACAGTTGATGTTTAGGTAGAACAAACACGTTGGGATGAGCAGTGCAATTGCACAACAAAAATAAGTACACAGGGGCAATTTTTCCGAATGAGAATTAGAGAGTGCATTGAAATGTCGGTTCAATTTTTTTTAGAAAGCTTTCAAGGGGGACATATAGCGAGATAAATTTGCCTCTTTTCTTCACCTTTAATGTCTCCAGGTTAAAAGTGTTGAGAGTGCGCACCCTGTGTGGCAGTACGATGCAAATTTGCGGCCAAGTGACCGCGACATGCTGTCAAGAGGGGAGCATGTTTCTCCTGCACGGCGGTGCCGACATTCTGCAAGGCGGGCAACATCGTGCCGGATACTCCATTTTAGTTTTCTATTTGAGGATATCTATATTGGCATTATGCATCTTCCTACTTCATGGGCCGAAATGTGCCCAACTGGAAATGCTTTAAAAAATCAATGCATAGGTTTTTTCATAGTAATATCATCAATGGTGACATACTGCATAACACTCATGTGAAGGATGAAGGACAAATTTAACGTAATACTACTTTGCATTTTATCATCGCATCCAACGTCATTTTACCAGGCTGGGTGCCCCGCCGTGTCAACATGAATTTAGTCTGTCACCTCTCATATTTTTCTCTCCCGTTGCAACGCACGGACACATTTGCTAGTTAATTCATACATATATATAGTGGTTACCTAAAACAATGAGTGTCCCTTAGTAATCGAAAATCTCTTACAATCACAGCGTTGATCAGTCTGTGTTTATTCTATAGTATTTACCAGTACTATTTTTAATTAATGAATCTTGCTTGCATGCTCCTACGTTCATGCGACAGGGTAAGAGGCCATCATGGCAACGCCGCAGGCGCCGGTGCCTCGCTCGAGCTTCATGTAGCCTCCTTCTCCCCAGCTCTGGCCCCATGAGTTCTTGATGAGCCAGTAGCTGGTCCCGTCCTGCTGGACACCGTACCCCACCACGGTCACTGCGTGGTTCATTTCCGTGCCGCAGGCGTCGCCGGTCATGATGCCGCCACGGTAGAGCTGGAAGCTCGGCTGCTTCCCGTCAATGCCCACGGACACTGGCTGGTTGGCCACGGCCGCGGCGAGGGAGTCCTCGTCGTTGGCTGGAACGGTCTGGTAACCGCGGATAGTGGCGGCCGGCTGCTTGCCACCGGCGTCGCACGTGCCTTGGGCCCTGACGTATGGGTAGGCGTCCTCGGTGGTGATGCCTCCGTTTTCCGCGATGTACTGGAAGGCGGAGTTCATGAAGCCGCCGCCGCAGCCGTTGTTCTGCTCGGTGGTGCAGTCGAGCAGCTGCTGCTCTGAGAGGGAGACCAGCTGGCCGGTAGTGATCTGGTAGATGCTCTCCACGGCAGCCACCGCAGAGAAGGCCCAGCAGCATCCTGTAGCAAATCAATGTCGTGTAAGTTTACATCTACACTCTTAATATGGGTATAAGGAACGTGCATGCATGCATGTTGTGAGTTCGTAGGTACTACGTACCACAGGGATTTTGGTTCTTTACACCGGTAACTGCGCCCCTGTTCCTCCAATTAACGCCCTGCTCGTCCTCGGCGGAGAGGCTGACGTTCTCATACTTGAACCCCGGCAGCATCTTGGCTCCGGGCTGCATGGGTCTGAACCCGGTGTACCTGGCGGCGAACTCCTCGCTGGTCAGGTCAGCGAACTTGTTGATGGCCAGGCTGTACTTCTTGGTGCCGTCGGCGTTTGACCTGGTGACGAGCTCGGAGTTGGCCTTGAACACCTGGAAGCGCGCCGCCTTCTCGGCGTCGTCCTTGTACTTGCGCCCATGCTTGGCCATCCACTCCTCGTGTCTCGCCTGCATCGCCGCCTCCTCGCCGCCGGACAAATCACGGGCCGCGAGCACGCTGGATGTGATGCTCATTAGGGCAATGAGGAGCAGCAGCAAGAAAGGAGGAGTCATCTTGGTCCCTGCCATGTAGCTCGCTAATCGAGTGATTGACAGAGCAATCGTGCCAAGCTAAGCGAGTGACAAGTGTGGTGTTGTTGTTGGTGCTGAAACTAGCGGGATCGGGTGCTTAAATAGGCGGCCTGGAGCTGGGATTCAGTTAAACGACTAGATCGTGTAGGTCACGGCAGACGTAGCTGAATATTCCCAGCCCCTGACAGCACGGTATAGGTCGGCGCTAGTTTTTGCCCTCTTGTGTGGAAAAAGAGACTTCATCAAGTTTGGTATTTCTCTCCGCGTTCCATCGTACTCTCTTCGGTCGCCGGATGCACTGGAGTACGTACACGACGGTGGCAGCTGACCAAAGATTACATACTGCAGGCAGCCATGGAACCCTCCACAAAGAGAGTGGCATCTAGTATCCTAACGTCTGCGTCGTAGACAATGTCATACCTAAATTGAGGGGTATACCTAATGACTCGATTAGCATTTCACATACCTAGTGCCCCGATTAAGTTAAGCTGCGCCTATGAAATGCTACCGCTTATATACAACCTACGAGCTTAGCTTAATGGTCCACCTAAAGTCTGTTTTGAACCTTGTCTTTGTACAGCAAGTCTGAATCAAACCCTAACCTTTTACAGGAAGCCCTGTAGAATGTTTTAAATAGCCGGCGATAGAAAATAGCCCCAACCCAAAGGCAGGCCCGTCGATAAGCACGTGCGAGCTGTGTTACGGAATAGGGCCCCCAAAATTTCAGGGCCCCCAACTCTCACGCCCACGCTAATCTGGTTGCAAATTACTGGCCCAAAGTCAAACCATGTCCAGCGCAGGCCTAATCTCAACGTACAAGTCCAACCTCGCGTATGTTTGACGCTAGTCCAAACCAGAGCCGAACGATCTATCCATGAATTGATCGATCGATGGCGGTCGCAGGGGAGATCTTGGCAGTCTGGGGCCTCCGAGTCCGCGGTGGCCGTTCGTCCATGGCGGAGAGGCCGTCCAGGCCAGGCATCCAGCTAGAGGGACGGGGACAGGGCGGCGGCTCGCGCTCTCGAACGCACGGTCCGTTTCTTGCTCCGTCGTCTTCTTATGTGATCTTGCCGGTTTATAGGCTTTTGTTTGCCGTTGGTTTGGACGGGCGTTGAACCAATTCCTTTGTTAGAAAACTCGAACGCGCAGGGATATGTCCAGGTTACTCTCAACATTTGGCAATTAGGATACATTAAGTGGGTATACTATGTCCTGGAGAAAATTCATAAATGTATATGTTAGAAATCTAGAACGCGCAGGGATAACTCATGATCAATTGATCAATGGATACTTTCCATTCCATCTTGGTGAAGATTGACTTGATATGATTTAAATATTTTACAAAGTAATATATATCAAAGTTATAACTAAGTGAAAATATGCTTTAATTATATTGGCTAAATTGATTTATTTATTTGTAAACTTTGGGGCCCCATTTGCATTTCGCACCGGGGCCCCAAATTGGTGGAGACGGCCCTGCCCAAAGGATGCTATTCACCTAAACAGAACGTCAATAACATAAAGGATGCTTTGCCGATGGCCGGAATTGCCCAATGTCTGGTTCTGTTCACCCAAGTTAGTAGTATCGCCAGAGATGATACAAGGCAAGATCAGTTCAGCTAGCCCTGGTCTCGCACAGGCCTGTCGTAGGCGAGCTCGGCGTACAAAGCACTTTTGCCACCGTGGAGGGCGTGCTAGCTATGTTTGGAAGAGCTGAGCACCTTTGAAGTGCAAAATTTTGCTTGGCTCGCTTTGCAATTTAGGTTATGGACGTCGGATAGAAGAGCTCGGCATGGTCTACAGAATGAAGTGTCGGCTTGCTATACTTGTCTGCAGGAGGACGATACCGATAGTCATATTATGCTCGGGTGCGTTTACGCGAGACAAGTTTGGCCGGGCTGCTTCGAAAAACTGGAGTTGATGAGATCACAGCCCGCAGCAAAAGGATACACGGAGGTTCAACGCAAAAGACCGACGTGGTTTCGATACTCTGGCGATCCTCATCTGTTGGAGGCTATGGAAGCAACATCCCGAAGCAATTCGATGTTCCGGGATTGATTGCTGAAATTGGCGCCGATTGGGAGCAATGGAGATTGGCTGGGCTAGGTGAGAGTAACTCATTCACAAGAGTGGTTCACTAAATGAATTTGTAAGTCGTGTGGGTGTGTGACCGACGATGTTAGCAATGGAACTGTCAAATCTTGTAATCAAAACACTCCCCTCTATAAAGTTGCGGTACACGTTTGTGTACTCGCGAAAAAAAACTAAAATTTGAATATTTGAAATCAAGACCCCGACCTTTCTAACCCGGTCTCTCCCAGCCAAAATCGCATTTGCTTCTCGTATTAGAAAGGAACTATCGGAATGATGTTGTGTTTAACAAGCTTGGAGATGCTCACTTTTTACAGGTTGTGCGGACAGCTACATATTGGATTCATATGTGGTCATTTTTCCTTTCGACGGAGCAGCGACCTCTTATGGATTCTGGATGCACTTGGTTGATGGCGGTCGTTCGGCCTATTCTCAACCATGGAGGCCGACAGCATGCTAGGAGACTACAATATGTGTCGTTTATACTGCTTTGCGGTGATCTTTGCAACCACTCTGGTTGATCTTTAAATTGTAATTATTTATGTTCGCTACTTTGTAAACTTTGAATTTGTGCTTTTTAATGAAAATCCGTGTGCAAACATCATGATGTAGAGGCGGACGCTAGGCTCCCATTTCAAAAATAAAATAAAAACCCCCAAGGACTTCAGTTTTAAAATCCAGGACTTTTTTTTCTAGGAAGCAGCGCTGCAAGGTGGACGCTGGTCCAGTTCAGTTCGGTCCAATAGGAAAGTACCGCACCCTTGTAGCTGCTGGGCCAAGGCAGGGCGAGCCGACAGTGCAGCCTGTTCAGGCTATGCTTCTGGCGGGCCTCACACGCGAGCAGGCCGCAGAGCCCCTGACACGTCAAATCCTATATGTTCAGGCCTGTCTTGATAAATTACTTTGTAATCCGAAAAAAAATGATAAATTCCTCCGTTCAACAAAAATATCCAGACAGCTAAGCCTGGACACAGGCTGGCTCGGTCCAGGCTCGGGCCAAGCCAGACTTTGGCTCGTCACTTTTTAGCTTGGCTCGGTGTGGCTCGTTCGGCTGACGAGATGAGAAAACAGGCTCGGCCCGAGCTTCGTAAAAACTTGGTGTGGCTCAGGGTGGCTCGCGAGCCAAACGCACCAGGTCACTGCCATGTAGGTCCCATGAGGGGGAGCAGCTGGGGCGACGAAGCTGGAGCCTACCACGACGACCTCGACGTCGGTGAGAACACGCAGGTAGTTGTATGGCGTGGAAGAACAGCAATAAAGTACGCACGCGAGCTCCTCCATGGCCACGAGCTGTTCCAGCTCCTTGCCGCCATGGCCATGGTTTCGACGACCTCGGGCCGGGGAGTAGAGCACCAGCGGCCCTACCCCCTACCTGTGTGGCACGGCGCGGGAGACGTGTTCGCGGCGTAATGGCGTGGTGGACCGGGAAAGCCAGGCGACGACGGCAGCGACTCGATGTGGGATGCGAACAAGGAAACATCCATCCTTGACTGACTGCGATGCGATTCGAAAGGTGGCCTAGCTAGCGACGGGCCAGCCCAGCAATTCCAAGCCCACTTCATTTTAATTGGAATTCTGCCAAAAAGGCCGAGATGGCGGGCTGGACCGAGCCGAGCTGGGCGAGGCAGAAGCTCGCTGCGGTCCAGGTATTTGGGCTCGACTCAGTCAAGGCCTCTTCCGGGCCGAGCTGAGCTCGGGCCGAGCCAAAAGCTCGCCCCCGAACGTCCACCCTGAGAGACAGCTACACCTACACTGTAGTTGTAGCTATAAACATGGATTCCGAATTCAGGATGCTGATGTACACTTGTACCACTATGAAGCCGTTACTTATCAAAAGCGAAACCAGTTCAACGGAACGGAAGGAAAGCTGTGATGCACATCAACTTAATCGCCCGGTGCAGCAAATTAACTAGGCCACGGCGACTGCAGCGCGGGGAAGCTCCGGCGTGACGAGCGTGCTGTAGATGTGCGCCATCATCCGTCGCTCGAAGTGCCTGCTCCGCGCGGCGGTCGACCTTTCCTGGGGCACCAGCTTCGCCCATAGAGCGCCCTGCTCTCCCGGCTTCACCGTTGCCAGTGCCGCGCACGTCATCGCGGCCGGCGGCACACCCGGCCGCCAGCGCCACCATCGCGTTGACATACGCGTCCCTCAGCCGCACGAGTAGTCGCGCCGGCGAGAGCAGTAGAACGGCCAACAAACGCAGGCGGGCAGGGGCAGGCGGCGCCGCATGGACTTGGTCATGGGCGCGCGCGTCCTCCCGTCCACGCCGCCGAGGCGGGCTACCTTGACGTGCCGCGATGGCGAGCCGATGAGGTGCTGGTAGTTTCTCCTCGCCCAGTACATCTGCACGCTTCGGCGCGGCCGGAACACGACGCTGGCCATGCACGCGATCGAACAGAGGGTGCTACCTGGCGGTGCCGACGGCTTGGAGATGGTGCGTCTCGTGCTCTGCTGCCGGTGACGAAGCACACGGTGACTTGTGTGTGTAGTAGTGCGAGATGAAACTAGCTTCAGTGCTGCCAATTATAACTGTCATGTGATCGCTAGCTCTCTCTAGCTCACTGCGATCCCTCTGTCTATTTCCTTGTGGCCGGCGCACTGATCACTGCGGGCGGTGGATGGCTACGGGTCGTCGTGGTCAGCTTTGAGCTGGTCGCGCAAGGCGGGTCGTCGGGTCGATCGCGCCGGTAAAAAAGTAAGGCAGCCGCCAATGCAGCCCTGCCTTCGTGCCGGCGGCCGGGCAACTGTACCACCGCTAAAAACAACTCTGGTGGAAAATTAAAAGATCTGAACAATTCTTCGGCAATCATATATCTCAAGCTCTGATTACTACCGTGTTGCCTCGACCGTATTGCGGATTTGCGGATCTGAACAACTGTCTCTCTTCGCTTCACGAGAAGAGAGGAATTTGTATGTTCCCTTTTATTTGTTTGGTCAGTCGTGTCCACAGGATTTTTTGTTTGGGTGTGTGAGCTAGCTTTGGTCAGAATGCTGGTTCTTCAGCTCGGGTCCATAGGACAATAAGGATGCCCGCCTCTTCTAAATGGGTATACAGTTTAGTACATCACACAAGTTATGTATATGGAGAAAATCGATGTAAAAATCTATTGAATAGTAAGGAAACTTGATATTCTAAATGCCCATACATGTTACACGAGCTGATTTTGATACAAAGTACTGAGCATGGATGTGCCAATTACTACCAACCTATCCCCCAGAAAAAGAAAGGCAAAATTTGAGCAAAAAGCGAGCATCACCGGCAAAAAAGACCTACAGAGGATATCCGAGGATCAATCTAGACTTATCTATTTGGTCACACCCATACTTGATAGTCTTAAACTCTAGAAAGCTCGGCGAAGTTATCTAGATTCATACAATCGAATACACTCTACCCTAGTTTTCTTAGATTTATGGAGAAGTCTATGGTACAAAATATTATTTCAACATCTCAAACTATATAAAAACAAAAAATTCAACAAAATATAGCTTCACTTTAGAAATAGAAAATGTTGTCGTAAAGATAAATATTACATATTATGATAATATGGAAATCAATATACATGAACTTATTTACATTGTTCATGTTGCTAGTTATACCTAAATTCTTATCAACTAAAGAATATATGAAAGTTGTATCAATTAATTGTTAAAGTAGCATATACACGGTTAACAATGAGTGTAGTTAGTAAAAAAGTTTAGTATAAATATATTATAATTGATTTATTAACTTTCCTTGGCCCATGAAATTATCCGTTCAGCCTGTAACTATAACAGACAACAAATCATCCTTACAAGTCACATGGCAAAAAATAGAACACGAGGGCAAGGAAACAAAATCATTCTGCAATGAGAATCATGATAATGTTATCAATTTAGTATATATTCTTATGGAACACAAAAAAATCCACCATCAAATTCACTACACATATAATGATGAGGTCATATTTGAACAAGGCACAAGTGATGGTGACTATGTGTCCACTGGTCAACGTATGCTCGATAGAATTTAAAATATATTTGCATTACTATATTACTCCTTTACCAAAATTTTGATGTTACAAATAGAGAAGTGGACATCAAATTCAGAGAATGAGGATTGTCACAACCCTGATCCATATGATCCCGTATACATCAACATAACAGACATCGCACGCATGCCTAAGACAGTAGAAAATTCCAGCTTATGCGGTGCGAAAAAACCGAGTATGAATTTAAGGGGTTATGTTGCAGAAAAGGATAGATAAAACTTGCCAATTCAGAGACACCACCTGAACTCATGAGACTTTGGACAACCAACAACTGAGATGCAATACATTTTCGGGACAATATAAGATTTTTCAACGGCCACTTTTCATTACTACTCTATATGTCCACCTTCACATGGAAAGAACACAAACTTCTCTATCTTCCAGAATCATCATAGAAAAATACAGACAATTAATTATTGCCCATACAATGGACTAGGAAATCTTAGAATAATATACACAATTAATTACTACCCATAAAATGTAATAAAAAATTAGGTAATTAATTTGTACACTACAATGGACTAAAAATCCTAGAAAAATATGGACAGCTAGTTACTACCCGTACAACATACTAACAAAATCTAGCTAATTAATTTGTACCATGAAAATATATGACAAAATTATTACTACCCATAGAATATACTAAAATAATAATAGCTATTTAATTTGTACAATACGATGTACTAAAAAATCATTGAAAGATATGAACAATTAATTACTACCCATACAATATACTAAGAAATTCTAGCTAATTAATTTGTACAATACAATGATCTAAAAATACAAAGGAAATCATGGACAATTAATTACTACCCATACAATGTACAAAGATTTCTAGCTAATTAATTTGTACAAGACAATGGACTAAAATATGCTAAGCAATTATGGACAATTAATTATCACCTACACAATATAATAAAAAATAGCTAATTAATTTGTATAGTATGGACTAAAAAATCATACAAAAATATGCACAATTAATTACTACCTATACAATGTACTAAAATTTATATATAATTAATTTACACAATACAATGGACTAAAAAATCGTAGTACAGAAAATTTATTTCAGTGGACTTTTTTGTCGAAAACTGCAGGGATCGTACAAACCACTGTCTGGTGTAGTTTCCACTTCAAACTTTGCTAAGCTCTGTATTCCTACTACTGGTTCGATAAACCTTGGTTCGTCACTGCGGAAAATTTGTTACTACACTACGTCATACGTTCCACTTGGGGTTCCCAACAGTAATCAACCCGTAGGCGTCATAAGGAGATCATGAAGGCCTTGACCTAGTCGGTTTCTAGTGGCTCCAAGGGCACTATTACCCCCAAGAAAAAGTGGTTGTCCAAGCATATCAAGTGGAGTGATGATGATGAAGCCGAAACCTCTCAGCGTACCCTGATCTAGCGAAGCATATGGGAGATGCCGAGGAGCGATCCTAGTGGGACGATAGAATCGCTCTTCACCCTTTTTGACGTCTTGACGCCAAAAGGGGAGAAGAGTTTTAGTAGGATGTTCGGTGGGATTTGCATGGGATGCGGCACAAGCTTGTTGTTTCCTTGATTCTTAATCGCTTGTGTCCCCATTTGAACTATTTGATTTTGTTGTAAAATTTTCCCGTTATGCATGGTGTAAGACATGCAAGACCTATGTTGTTTAAGACTATGTGATGATTGTAATATCCCTATCTAGATGCTTATGTCATAAACCACACAATTTCACGGAGACAAGATAAAGCACATGACTTGCAACAATTTAAGACGTTGTCATCAAATAGTAAGATGATCTATAAAGTAAGATGATACTACTTTATAGATCATCTAGGGGGAGCCCGCCTATATTTTATAGATCGTATTACTTTGACGTTGGAGTCGAATGTAGGAATAGATGTCATCATTGATGTGCATCTTGTCATGTAGAGTTCATCGTGAATAAAAGAAAAACTGTTATGTTCGTTAGAAGAGATGAGTGAAATAGAATTGTGGAGTGTAGAGCTCATCGTGAAGCACCTGCAAGGTTACATCCGTGGAGGTTGTGTTTCGAACCGCGTTTGGCTTTTGTGTCCGATGGAGCATCTGTCGATGAAAACGGCTGATTCGGCCGTTCCTTCGGGATTGTCAACCAAACAGGAAAAAATTGTATTCAACAGGACACGTCTAATTAAGACGATTTTACTTTTTTTTGCGAAACACAGTACAACACAGACGCTCACATACACGTGCACACTCACCCCTATGAACGCACGCACGCACACCCTGCTCCTATGAGCACCTCTGAAAGACTGAGCCGGCGGTTGGGTCTTGAGATTGACGAAGTCACCACAGGCGCCTCGCTGTCGACGAGATCGTCGCCTCCCACCGAAGAATATTCCGCCTAAATGAGAAATACCAGTGTCAAACCTGGGGTTTGAACTCTGGTGGGCTGGGATACAACCCCACCTGGTTGTGAACACGGAACAAACTATAGTAGAACCTTGCCGGTCGACAGAGTTCGCTTTGCTGTAATTATGCGTTTGGCGTGTGGCGTTCATTTGCCCTGGTTTGCCATGGCGATTTGATCTCAAATAACGGGTGAACGAAATATCTTGTGATCTGACTTAAATCTTCTACGTAGGTGACAGAACCATTCTTCAGGGAGAAACACAAAACTAACTAGAACTAGGGGAAGCAAAAGCAGGAACCACACAATATTCTACACAACGTAAGAAATTGCACCAAAATTGAGTATCTGCTACTAACAATCTTTTTTTTTTTTTTTTTTTTTTTGCAATTTTTCCCCACGTATATTCACAAGAAACCACATACAACGTACATAGTAGAAGTACAAGAACAAAATACGAAGAGGAAAAGGACCATGGATCGAAGACCGCGCCCTCGCCGGCGCCGGAGTCGCAGGCGCCCAACCGCCACCAAGCCGCAGTCAGGGAAAGCTTTTTCCCTATAGAAGACGCTGCCGTGCCCCTCCGCCGCGCCGCGCCGGAGTAGTAGACGATGAACGACCGGGGCAGCGCCCCCCGGACCCAACCATTCCTCCTTGCCGCAGACGCCGTCGATGCCGCCGCCGGGAGAGGTCGCAGAGCTCGATCCGTCCGCCGCCAGATCCACCGTCACCTCAGATCTGGCGGAAAGAAGAGGATCCCGAGCGATCTGCTACTAACAATCAGAAAACAACAACTATTCTGTATAGAGATAGTATGTGTGCACTCCACTTCGGTTTATACTTCAGAAGCAAACACTGTAGTTACTGCCCACGTATTCACGATACTAATATACACTTGTACTTTTTTTTAGCAAATACCATACATATTAAACCGGCAAATAGTACATGATTACATCGATTACAAAAACAATACTAAAAGAGACGAGCAAATCTTTGAGATCTTCAAGCACTTTCTTCTTCCATGACATAATCTTGTACTTTTCTGAAGGCAGCCGTAGAACAACGACGAATACACCAAACCACAGACCTGTGAATACCAACGAATGTTCTCCCCTTTTAATTTTGAGCCGCAATGCCAAGCCTTTGTGCACGCACACAGCCATTAAATTAATCAAGCAACATCGGCAAGAGCATCACCACTGATATTACAGGGAGAAATAACCGAACAATTTTGTCGACGTGGTTGGGAGCCGAGAGAACGAATCACCATTGCCGAGGACGTAATATCCGGGACAGATATTGTAAGGACAATACTCCTCGCGGTAGCTGCCCGGATACGACCGAATCTATTTTAAATAGACATATTTTCCAGGTGAATTCTAGTAGCAATTATAAAATATATTATTCTGATATTATGAACAAAATTACTACATTTGTATTTTTGATATGCAGAATTAGAAGAGACATGTACAAGTTGCGAGTTAAGATGCGAAACAGCGACCTGCATATACGCGATGATTACATGTATTAGCTTTGGAGATGTACGTGAGCAAGCACAAAGGAAGAGGCCCCCAAGGGTAGCGAGTAGGGAAGGCGATTTTTGGAGCGAGCCGTCGATCCACCGTGCGCGCCGTGAGCCGCGGGATTCCTCCCCTCCGCCTGCCGCTCCGGCGGCGGGAGGGTGGGGGATCCCCGGCTCCGGCTTGTATATACGGGAGGGTAGGATGGGTGTCTCGCCGGCGGCGCTCTGGTGGAGGTGGTGCTGCG
Source organism: Poa pratensis (assembly GCA_947311845.1). NCBI lineage: Eukaryota > Viridiplantae > Streptophyta > Magnoliopsida > Poales > Poaceae > Poa > Poa pratensis. The sequence continues at coordinate 5,796,294 of CAMZMU010000037.1, forward strand.
GGCGGGCGGTTTTGGAGCCGGCGCGTTCTTCTCCGGCGATGGAGGTCTTCGGAGCTCCTCGTCTGCGCGCTGGACTGGCTGGATCTCGAGGCCCGGCGCGGTGCTCGTGATCCTCTGCTCTCCGTCAGATCCGAGGTGGCGGTGGATCTGGCGGCGGACGGATCGAGATCTGCGTCTTCTTCCGGCGGTGGCTTCGACGGCGGCTGCGGCAAAGTGGAGTGGATGGGACAGGGGGGCGCTGCCCCGGCCGTTCATCGTCTACAACTCCGGCGCGACGCGGCGGAGGGACACGGCAGCGTCTTCTATAGGGAAAAGCTCTCCCTGACAGCGGCGAGGTGGCGGCTGGCCGCCTTCGACTCCGACGCCGGTGATGGCGTGGTCTTCGATCCTTGGTCCTTTTTCCCCTACGTATTCTGTACTTGTATTCCTACCATGTACGCTGTATGTGGTTTGTGTTGAATATACGTGGTGAAAAAATTCAAAAAAAAAAGGGCATGATGTCAACGATGGATGTAGGCCTATGCATCAACGTGGGTGCAACCATGCATGTGGGTGGGCCCCTAGCCATGCGTGTTGATCGATCCATCTGATCGATGCATGCTAGCTGCTACACGACTTGGACTACACATACGCACGGAACAATCAGGCCTTGGGCTAGCTGCGGTTGGCAAAAGATTACTACTCAGCCCAACTACTCGTGTATGGGGCTCCTACGTCAAGCGTTTCCGGCCGCCGGTCATTAATAAATAGTCAACTATCGTTTAGGGTTAGACTCGGATTTTGTTTAGCTAAAAGACTGCCTAGCGTTTCGCTACATCTTTGTGATCTCGATTTGTGTCCAACGACCAGATTAATAAATACTCGTGTGTATTTTGTCATATGGGAGAGCACAACAGCATATGGGAGGAGGGCAGACGGACGTCGAGCCGGGCCTTGCGCCAGAACTCGATCGGGGCCTCCTCAACCGCCGTCGCCTGGCCCCGACCTTCCGTAGCCGTTTCCCTCAGCTTGGCCACGACTTGATCGACGGGAAGCGGCCATATCACCTCGGTGAAGCGGCAGCGAGACCTGGTGTCGTGGTGGTATCACGGCAGATGCCATGGGATGGCTTATGTTGGGGCCGATGGACGCTGGTGGAACCGGGGAGGGCTAGCGCACACGGAAAACACAAGCACACACAATATACCCAGGTTCGGAACCCTCGTGAGGAGGTAACACCCCTACTCCTGCCTGCCTTTCTCTATATGTCGGTATCTCACAAGTACAATGGTGCTCCTTGAGCTGTATCTTTGCGGCTATGGCAATGAGCTCTAAGGAAGAAGATGAAGCTAAGGGGGGAAATGTCTCTCTCTGGGCGTCGTCTCTCGCCGTCCCTCACGCAGGAGGGGGTGAGGGTCTATTTATCCCACAGCACTAGCAACGGTCACCTTGTCGTACCGGCACTGCAGACGCGCATGCCCGCACGTCATGATTGTACCCTATGCAGTGGACAGGACGTGGCCTGCCCATACCTCGTGTCCTGCTCCCACGTACGCCCGTGGTCAGCGATGGATGTGACCCGCCATGCCTGGTACTCCTGCTCCCACGTACACTCGTGGTCAGCGACGTGTGTGAGCGGTCATCTCATACCCGCGCCACACTTCTCGCCACGCTCCCGTGTCAGACGGGATGTGACATGCATTGACTTCCAATCCGACACAAGGTGCCTCATCTCTATAACCCAGCATGGATATGCCGGATTCCCTTTCCTGAATAGCGTCCCCTGTACATAAGAAAACACACAGGATACCGACATATATATGTCGGTCAGCATGTCTCGGATCCCATGTCTCGGTCAGTACAACTCGGTGGGTATATGTCGGTTCCCGCCAACATCATAACTCGGCCTCCTCTGGGCCTGGGTATGTCGGTTTTTTGTACCTCGGTCCAGACTTGGACACAGCTTATACCATATCATGACCCTACCCAGGGGTAGCCCCCCGACATTAGTCCCCGAAGCTGGTGCGGTCCTGCAGCCTCGGATGAAGGGCCACACCAGGTTTACAAAACCAAACCAACTTGACCAAAGTATCCGACATAACTATGTCGGACCAAGTCAAATCAACAAGCATCCGATCTCCAACTCCTTCCGACATCCGCCCCTGTGTCGGTTTCTCTGACACAAGAACTCCGTTGAAGTACCATGCCAAGCTTTCACAACCAACTCAACTTAAACCAATCATCTGACATATATACGTCGGTTCAATCACTAGAACTCTGAGCCGAGTCTTTAGCTGCTCTTGCCACTTTTCCCTATACCGGTTTCTCCGAAATACGAAGATTCTCTCAATCACCTCCAAGATCTAGCCACAGCACGTGGCAGGGAGACGCTGTGCGTCGCCTCGGTTCCTGTGCGCGGACAGACATGCCTCTGCGCGCACGCCGCCCACGTCAGGCGCTGTCACGTCCCCTGCGCACTTGAGTACTTTGACCGCAGCGCGGCTCCTCGATTTTCGCGCCATTAACTGCGCCACTAACCGCGCCGTGAGCGGTTACCACTTTGCGGCCCATCGTGTGGCCGATCGTGCGGCCGCGATTACCGCAACCGCGCACAAAGCGCGCAGTTAATTCGCTCGCCCGTTACGGGGATCGTGCGCGATTAACTGCGCAAACCGCACGCCCCCCGCGCCTATAAGTAGCGGAGAGGGCGCCTCTCTCCTCTGCTTCTTCTTCTTCTTCTTCCACTCTCCATCCCTCAACCTCCTTGCGCCATTGCCGCCGCCGCGCAGAGCAACTTGCAACCGCACGCCGCCGAGCCCACGAGCCCCCAACGAACGGAGCACGTCGCGCGGCCGCCGGATACGCTCAACTCCGGCACGCCCTGCGTTCTTCGCCTTGCATCGCCGCCGCAAATCCGGTGAGTTCTTCACCGCAGCATTTCCCGCGGCTAGCGCCTAGCTCTTTATTAGTTCTTCCTCAGATCTTCCTTAGATCTCTTCCGTATATTTTAGATCTTCTCCGTAGATCTTCTTGTTAGCTTCTTGTTTATAGATTCTTGTTTCTCTCCGTAGATTTTTGTTTCTCTTGTTTGCTTCTTTTCCTCCACCGCGCAGACATCGAGAGATGCTCACCGCCGGCGAACCTTTGCCTCTTTGCAGATTTCGCCGCCGGCACGGGCACCAGATTCTCACTTCCTCGCCGCACCGCCGAGATGTCGGCTAGCAATACTCCGGAGCCTGCCGACATTCCCGTCGAGGAAAGCGAGCGCGCCGGATGGGAAGGCTCGGATGTCTCTCAAGCCGAGATAGATTGGCTGATCCGGACCAAGCGAATCCCGGCACAAGTGATATGCTGGATTCCCGGCACAGAGGCCGAGCCGGATCTGCAAGCCAATGAACGCGTGGTCTTCGTCGCGCACTTCGAGCGCGGCTTTGGACTCCCGGCGAGCCCATTCTTCCGGGCTTTCCTCAACAAATTTCATCTTCAACCCCACCATCTCCCAGCGAACGCCATCACCACCCTCTCGGCGTGCGTTTCTGGCCCACCGGACTCTGGCCCACCGTTGAGCTTTGGGCCAAGTACTTCCAACTCCGGAAGCAGAGTGTCCCGAATCCGGATAAGACCCTCCCCAAAGAAATGACTCCTTGCGGCGCTGCCACAATTATACCTCAGAAAGCCTCCATCTTTCCTCGGGTTCAAGGCCTGGAACCATGCCGGAAGTGGCAGCGCACGTTCTTCTACGTGAAGAGCCCGGACAATGTCGATCTCTTGAACCTGCCGACATTCAGTATCGGTGCCCCCACGGAGCAATACCAATGGAACTTTAACCCGAAAGATACGAACCTCGAGATCAACCAATTCACAAGATCGTCAACCACTTGTGGGGGAAGGTATAACGAGCGATGATCTCTTGAGGACCTTTATCAGCCGCCAAGTCTCCCCCCTCCAAGCCCGGGTTCACAAGATTTGCCACATGAGTGGCCATACGATCCAACCCGGATCAGCACCCACGAGCTGACCAAACCCGAGGTCAGAAGACGCGTCAAGGCAATTGCCCGAACGACGATGACAGAGGAATGGGAATGGGGTCTAAAACCTCATGATAGAACTCGGCTTCCGGAGCAAGTAAGTAACTTGCAATTTATACCGACATACTTTTTCCTGCCGAGATAACTCTTATGTCGGCTCCATACTTGGCTCCTAAAATAACCCAGCTCTACTGCTTCTGACTTGCAGAGGTTTACTCGGCAAAGGACTGAAGATGGAGCGGATCCCTCCGCCAAATGGGGCAAAGATCTACCTGCCCCGGCCGTCACCGAGGTTGATGACCCGGATGATGAGGATCACATGCCGATTCCGGCTGCTGGCGCCCTACCTCGGGTAAGCCTCGAGCCCGAGCCTCAATCCGAGATTGGTCAGATGACGATGACGATGATTGCGAACTTTTAGAGGTACTTGATGTTCGTCCTATCGCCTTTGCTCACCCACTGTCCTCGGCATCAGCTAACCCGGGCGGCCCTGTTCCGAGTACACGCCCTGCTACTACGGGCAAACAAGGCGGATCTCGCAAGCGTGCAGAAACCGGTACCTCGAATACCGGACCTCCACATCCTCAGATCCAGCAGCGCCGAAAGCGAAGCGGCAGAAGAAAGCAGCGGTTAAGCCGTCACGGGCCAAGAGGACACCGCCAGTTACTCAAGGGTAAGATTCTCTTTGCCGACATACGCTCGTTTCCCTTTCTTCCTTTTCCCGGGATAATCTTTCCCCGAGATAACATTTTTTCTTGTTTCAATGCAGTGATGCCCTTGAGGTTAACCAGAGCGCATCCTCCATGCGCTCACCCCTTCCGACTGCAGCGGAACCTCGGTCAACTGACTCCGGGGTACACCCCACCCCAGCCGTCATACTGCTGCCGGCTTCTGATGCCGCACTTGGAGGAGGCCAAGACGTCCCGGAAATCGAGGTCATGGACCCGGCTTCCCTCAACACCGAGACCTCGACCCCTGACCGAGATGTTGACCTCGGCTCCGGCCACAAGGACTCCGCGCCGGAGCGAACCGACACTCCGAATGTGCCGGATCAGCAACAACAGCAACAGCAGCAGCAACAACAGCAACAACCACAGCAGCAAGATCAGCAGCAACAGCAACAGCAGCAGCAACAACAGCAACAACCACAGCCGCCTCCGTCATCTCCCACACCGGCATCCCAGAAGCCAGCCTCAGTGCCAAATCCGGTGCCGAGCCAATTGGCCACTAGAAAATTGCCGCTTATTCCGGATAAGCAACTGGTGGTGACTCCAACCCACTCCTCGAGCTACCAGCAACTAGTTGCCAGAGTCTCCAAAGCCGGCACAGCTATCTCGGAGATTCCTCAGCTGCGAACCCAAAGCGGCAACAGCCTGGGTTCGGTGGGGCAATATAGCATGGATTGGAATGCCGCTGATACCAGCGAGGTTTCCTCCCCTAACCCGGTTGGCCCAAGCCACGTCGCACAGTCCATTCATGCGCTGCAGGTTGCCGTTCTCAATGCCAGCAAGGTCACAGAGGTAAACCTTCCTCAACTCAGTCCTTTTCTCTTTCTCAATAGAACATAGATATATTATCCCCAGTCCCCGAGATTCGGGTCGAGTGATTGAAGCTCGACCGAGTAAAGAGCACTTGGCGCGAATCTTCCCAAAAAATTCAACATCCAGTCCACCTCGAAAAACTTCGATATCCAGTCCCCGAGATTTATGTCGAGTTTACTCGGCATGAATCTTCACAAATTTCCGACATGCAGTCCCCGAGACTCATGTCAAGCTTACTTGGCGTGAAATCTCACAATTTTCCGACATATTTTCTTTTTTCAGGATTGCACCAACACCCGGACTGAGGTGTTCAAGAAGCTGCTCTTGGAGCACAGGAAACTCCGGAATTCCCACAAGCAGCTGCAGGAGGTGATGAAGAAACGCGACGACGCGCACAACGCTGCGCTTAAAAAGGAGAAAGATGAAGTGTCTCGGCTCCAGAAGGAGCTTGAAGAGGCCCAGAAACAGAAAGCCGAGACAGAGAAAGCTGTTGCTGCTGAGAAGAAACAGCGGGAAGAGGATGCTGTGAAGCAGAAGGAGCTCCTCACCCAGACCGAGGGTCGCGTTACCTCGGCTCAAGAAGAACTGGATGCCCTCAAGGCAAAATGCGACATCTGGCTGCGCGAGCTCACCCGGCTTAACAACGAGATGGACAGTAAGTTTCCTTTATCTTTTCTCTTCATTTTTTTGCCTTACCGACATTAATTTATGCCGGTATATGACTGAACTTGGTGGTAGCTTTTCTTTCTTCTTCAGAGCACTTTGCCCATTCCAAGGCCGCTGCTATCAATACTACCAACAAGGCGCGGGAACAGAGGGCAAGAACTGGCCCGATCCCGGAGGAATGGGACATTGAAGACCATCTGACTGCTCTTAACGCTCGAATCTCTCCTCTGAAGCTCATTGGCACCGAGCTCCTCGAAGCTGGGATCCGGGTTTACCGGGTTCTATGGCCGGGGTGCACGCCTCCAGTCACCGTTGCCGAGTTATCCCAGTGCCTGCTGGGCGCGGAGGCAAGACTCCGAGAGTGGAGATCTTCCTCAGCACGTGCCGGCGCAGACCAAGCTTTGACTTTCGTGCTCTCTTGGTACGAGTCAATCAAGCTTGATGCAGTGCGGTCCCTGCGCCAAGGCTCAAAATGGACTTCAGATCCGACACTGATCGAGAGCCGCAAGGAGGCAGCCTCCTTCATGGCCAGCTATGCTCCCACTCGAAATTTCCTTCCTGGTCCAGCCTACTCGGAGGATGAAGAAGATGACGAGGATGATGAAGAGGGTGATGACGAGGAAGATGACGTTGATGAGGAGATCGAGGTCGAAGCTCCCGACACTGCTACTGCCGGAGCAGCCGACACTGCTGAGCCGACCGCGACCGACATCTCTGAGAAGCCGGCAACCAACACCTCGGTCGAGCCTACGACCGAGATATCTCCTGAAACTCGCACTGCTCCTACTGCTCCGAGCTCCTCCGAGGCAGCTGCCTGAACTTATCATAAGCTGAACCATTAAATCCCCGGAATGCCGGGTGCAGATGTATATATACTCTTAAATTTTTATCAGTACTACTCTATCATGCTAGTTTCAACAGACAGGCTTGATGCCGGATCACCTTTCACCGAGTCCCCGAGTTTACTTTCTTGTTCTACTATACTTAGTAATCTTTGCTCTTGTCTACCATTCAGGCGTTCGACAGTCGAGTCACAAGATCAAAATTATAGCATACAATACTTGTAAATTTTGAGGTAAGGTTTAGAGTCATCCGACACAAAGATAAGGAATGAAAAAACCGGGTTAGTAAACAACATATACCGAATCATTTTTGGACCGAGTCCCCGAGTTGTTTTCATGTTTACTATATTCCATAACCTCTGCTCTTGACTGCCATTTTGGCGTTCGTCAGTCGAGTCACAAGATCACAACAAAATAGCATACATTACTTGAACTTTGAGAAGGTTTAAAACCATTCGGTATAGGGACAACACAGATAAAACATAGATAAAACACATGCATATAGACAAAGGCAGTCCCCGAGTTTCTTTTCGGAGTGCCAACATTTCATTCAAAGGAAACCGAGATACATACATTGCGCCCTTAAGAGTAGAAGGGACGGAGTAGAGCTACATTCCAGGGTCGTTTGGTTTCCTCTCCGGATTTGTCCATCTTGTTCTTCATTGCTACCTGTGCATCTATAAGATAATATGCATCATTGTGCAGAGCCTTGCTTACAATGAACGGTCCCTCCCATGGAGGTGATAGCTTGTGCATGCCGGCTTTGCGCTGCACCAGCCTAAGCACCAAATCTCCTTCTCGAAAAACCCGAGGTTTTATCTTCCGGCTATGATAGCGGCGGAGATCTTGCTGATATATCGCTGACCGAGATAAGGCCAGCTCTCGTGCTTCTTCGAGCAAATCGACATCATCCTCTCGGGCTTCTTTTGCCTCGGTTTCTGTGTACAGAGTAACTCTTGGCGAGTCATACTGTATGTCGGTCGGCAGGACCGCTTCTGCTCCATAGACCAGAAAAAATGGCGTATAGCCGGTTGATCGATTCGGTGTGGTCCTAAGACCCCACAGTACTGCTGGTATCTCATCTATCCAACAACCCGGAGTTCGCATCAGTGGTTCCATCAACCGAGCTTTGATGCCGGATAGCACCAATGCATTTGCTCTTTCCACCTGCCCATTGGACTCCGGATGCGCCACCGATGCAATGTCAAGTCGGATTCTGCTTTCAGCACAGAACCGAGCAAAGGCTCCCACAGCAAAGTTTGTGCCATTATCCGAGATAATGCTGTGTGGGTAACCATATCTCAAAATGATGTCTTTCAAGAAAGACACAGCTGTGTGACCGTCACATTTGCGGATTGGCTTCACCTCGATCCACTTGGTAAACTTGTCCACCATTACCAGCATATGAGTCATGTTACCTCGGGCTGGTCTGAATTCTCCCACCATATCCAGACACCAGACAGCAAAAGGCCAAGTGATGGGAATAGTCTTGAGTGCCGAGGCTGGCATGTGGATCTTGTGAGCAAATCTCTGACATCCTTGACACTTCCTCACGATATCTTCTGCCTGTTGCAAAGCTGTGGGCCAGTAGAACCCATGCCGGAATGCCTTAGCAACCAATGCTCTTGAGCAAGCATGATGACCACATTCTCCTTGATGAATTTCCAAGAGCATCTCTTGCCCTTCCTCCGGTTCAATGCAACGCTGCAGCACTGTGGTTGCACTTCTCTTGTACAACTCTATGTTGATGATGGTATATGCTTTGGATCTTCTTTGCACTCGCCTGGCCTCGGCTTCATCACTTGGCAAACTCCCATCCATCATATAGGACATTATAGGCTGTGCCCATCCTGGTACAGGACGCACAGGAAATATCGGTTCATCCACCTCCATTGCCTCAACCGACATTGCATCCTCCGACATATACTGGTCAGTCCCCGAGTTCTGCCAAGCAGTCCCCGGGTTCTCCCAAATGCATCCGACATCGACGTCCATGGGAACAGCATCAGACTCCGGTTTCTTCGGGATAAAGATTGACTCGGACTCGGGCGATGGTTTGATTGATGGCTTCCTCAAATGCTCCAAGGATATGCCGGGTGGGATTGGATCCCGAGATGAACCTAGCTTGGACAGTACATCGGCGGCTTCGTTTTCTGCCCGAGGTATATGCTTGTACTCGCAACCTTCAAAGAACCCCGAGATCTTCTGGACATGAAACCGATATAACGCCATGTTGGCGTCTAAAGCATCCCAATTTCCCGAGACTTGCTGCACCACCAGATCCGAGTCTCCGAAGCATTCTATCCGGCGAATACCAATTTCCTTGGCCACATTGAGCCCATGAACAAGTGCCTCATACTCGGCCACATTGTTAGATGCCGCAAAATGAATCTGCAACACATATCTCAGTTGATCCTGCTTAGGCGAGGTAAGGACTACCCCGGCACCTAAACCAATTTTCGTCCTGGAACCATCAAAGTGCATTCTCCAGTAATTGGAGTCAGGCAATGGTGGCTCATATTGCATCTCGGCCCAATCCACAAAGAAATCAGGCAGTGCCTGAGATTTGATGGCATCTCTTCTTTCATAATGTGGCGTATAAGGAGCCAGCTCAATGGCCCATTTGGCTACTCGGCCACTTGCATCTTTGTTACCAATGATTTCCGAGATAGGAGCTTCACACACCACTGTGATTGGATGCTCTTGAAAGTAATGCTTTAATTTCTTGACCGCCATATAGACGCCATATGTCATTTTCTGGTAGTGAGGATAATTTTGTTTGGATAACGAGATCACCTCGCTCAGGTAATATACCGGCCTTTGCACGGTTTTGCCATCTTCTTCTCGCTCCACTACTAATACGACACTCACAACCCGGTTTGTGGCTGCAATGTAGAGCAACATCGGCTCTTTGGGTAATGGTGAGGCCAATATCGGCGCAGTTGCCAACATCTTTTTTAGCTCAGTGAACGCCGCATCCGCTTGCGGGGTCCACACAAATGTGTTACTTTTCTTCATTAGTTGGTATAAAGGCAATGCCTTTTCTCCCAACCTACTAACAAACCGACTTAACGATGCCAAGCAACCAGTGAACTTTTGCACATCCTTGAGGTTATTCGGCAACCTCATGCTCTCAATAGCACGGATTTTTGTCGGATTTACCTCGATACCTCGGCTCGACACGAGGAAACCGAGTAACTTGCCTGCCGGCACACCAAAGGTACATTTGTCCGGGTTAAGTTTTATCCGGAATCTCCTTAGATTCGCGAATGTTTCTCTGAGATCATCAATCAGAGTGGATTTCTCCTTAGTTTTGATGACAATGTCATCGACATACACCTGCACATTTTTGCCTATTTGATCATGCAAGCATTTTTGCATACATCTTTGGTAAGTAGCACCAGCATTTCTCAAACCAAATGTCATGACACGATAGCAATAAGCCCCGTACGGGGTAATAAAAGCAGTTTTCATTTGATCAGCAGGGTTCAGCGGTATCTGGTGAAAACCAGAATATGCATCTACAAAGGATAACAGCTCACACCCGGCTGTGGAATCGATCACTTGATCAATCCGAGGCAGCGGGAATGGATCCTTAGGACATGCCTTGTTCAAGTTTGTGAAATCAATACACATGCGCCACACAATGGCCACATTCGGGTCATCCTTTTTCTTTTCTACCAGGACCGGGTTAGACAACCAGTCCGGGTGCAGCACTTCCATGATGAAACCAGATGCAAGTAATCTGGCCAGTTCATCGCTATCACCTTTCTCCTCTCATCCGAGAGACGACGCATAGGTTGCTTCACGGTTTCATATCTGGCCTGACAAATAATGAGTGCTCAGCCAACTCCCTCGGAACACCTGGCAGGTCCTGATTTGACCATGCAAAGATATCCCGATTCTCACGGAGGAAGTGACTGAGCTCGCCTTCCTATTTCTCCGTTAACCCGGTACCAATGATGACGTTGTGGTCCGGGAACGCCGGGTCAACGTTGATCTTCTTCGTCTCCTTCGGCACCTGGAATGCCGCATTCTGCTCCGGGTTACTCATACCCGGCATACCGAGTTGCGCGGACTGCGCCAACGCCACCACTTCATGGATCTTCTTCTTCTCTGCAGCAATGATTAATGACTCGGCCAGACACGAGCCAGCCGAGGCACACTGCAAGGAACGCTTGTAATCACCCGAGATGGTGATGATGCCATTAGGACCCGGCAGCTTCATCTTGAGGTAAGCCACATGGGTAGAAATCATGAACTTGGCCAGTGCCGGTCTGCCAAGCAAAGCATGATATGGACTCTCGAGGTCCACCACCTCAAACTGGATGCTCTCAGTTCGGCAGTTGTCCTTGGTGCCAAACAACACATCGACCCAAATCTTGCCCATAGGTGCACATGAGACACCCGGCACTATACCATGAAAGGTCGTAGAACTCGGCTGCAGCATGTTTGCCGAGATACCTGATACGTCCAAAACGTATCTATAATTTTTGATTGTTTCATGCCATTTTTATGCTTTTAGCACTTGTTTTATATTAAGTTTATTATTTATTTGGACTAACCTACTAATAGTTGCAAAAGTGCACAATGTTCTTGTTTTACTATTTGATGTGTAGAAATTATCAAGAATACAAGAGGAAACCTTGTTGGAGTCGAATTGGGACTTTCCTGAAATCTGTCTGAGAACTTTTTACGAAGATTGCCAGTTTGACCCTCGAAGATGACGTCAAATGGAGACCTGGCTGTTACGAAAGTTGTCACAATTTTCCATACGAAGATTTTAAGCCCGAGATCAGCCCAATCGGAGTTCGGACGCGGCCTGTAGGCCCGTTTTGGTGGAACCCTAAAAGGGGGTGACGGAAATCCGAGAAGATATATAAAGGGAGGAAACCTAATTCGTGGAGGACTCCTCCACCCACGAATTTCAGCCACCAAAAGCCACGTTTTTGCCTCCCCCATGGATCCCATCTCCATGGGGGAGGGCTCCCAAGAAGCCATGAAGGAGGGGGCTAAGGGGCGGTGCTCCCCCATGCCGGCGGCGGGGAAGGAGCCCCTGCGCCACCGCCGGCCGCGCCGCCCTGCGCCCTCGCTGCCCTCTCCGCCGTCTTCACCGCCATCTCCATCACCATCTCCTCCTTGTATTCAGTGGTTCATCCTCCCACAAACCTCTGTACCGTCCTATGTAAACATGGTGTTTGATGCTATAATATTTATCCTATGATTTATGTCATGTTTGTAGTTTATTTGTCTTTTGATTGCTTAATTGAATGCATGAGGTTCATTAGAGTTGTATGTCTATATGGTACTGTCCTTTGGTGTCCATTATACTTGTGCGCGCATGGATCAAACACCCTAGGGTTAGTAGTATGTGTAAGAAGGGGGAAGTTCTGCCGGAGTGACAGAAACCTGAGAACGCGAACCGATTAGTTGCACGTATGGGAGTAAGAGGACCTTGAACTTAAGGCTATGGTTGGGGAAACCTTAATGCATTGTTAGTATTTGCGGATGCTTTGCTAACAATCCAATCATATAGTACTTGTAATCCCAAGTAGTGGAGTGCATGTATATTTAGCCTCTCCCACATAGAAAACTGCATCGAAGACAATGAACCAAGTACCTTCACTAATTAATCTTGGACAAAGCCACCACAATTACCACCACTTTTCCACACTCATGGTACTGTTAGTATATGGTTACTTAGTGTATTTTATTGCTGCAGCACTAACATTTACTTTCTTGTATTTATTATCTTGCAAAACTACCTCTCATACCCGTATTGCTACCGTAGTTTTATTTTCTAGATAATGCAAACGTTTAGTGTGCGTAGAGTTGTATCAGTGGTTGATAGAACTTGAGAGAATACTTATCCTACCTTTAGCTCCTCGTTGGGTTCGACACTCTTACTTATCGAAAAGGCTACACGCGATCCCCTATACTTGTGGGTTATCAAGACCTTTTCTGGCGCCGTTGCCGGGGAGCCATAGCGTAGGTTAATGTTCTTGTGTGCACTTGTTTGCTTTATCTCTAAGTAGTTTTTATTTTCAGTATTAAGTTGTTCTTTATCTTACTATGGATAGGGAATGCGAATTACAAAAAAAATTAGGTGTAGTTGTTATCTAAAAACGTTTTCAAAAAGAAAAGTGATTGGAAAGATGAGTAATGGTTAAATGGGGGTCGACCTTGAACACTTGTGTTCATGCCTATGAAACCAAAACAAATCTTTCCATGGAAGCTTTTCATTAAAAACATGTAAATATTGTAAATATTGTGTATATACCTCTGTACATAAAAATAAAATGCTAATTATAGTCTTTAGTTAATTGAAAGTTGATAGTTTTACTTTGCTGTCCAGAAACAGATTTTCTGTGCTCCACCGTATTAAATGTTTAAAATCACCAGAACGTGATCTTGATCTGAAATTTCTTGAGTGCAAAGTGATGCTTATTAGCTTTCTTTCATTAGACTAACTTTTTCTGATTTAAGGTACGTAGATAGGTCGAAAAATTCGATCTTTACTGACTGTTCTGTTTAGACAGATTTTGTGCTTCTCTGTAAATAAAATCGTGATAAATCTCAGAATAGTATTTTGACTTGAAAATTTTTGTGCATAAACCTGAGATTATTATTTTCTTTCATTAGACTAAAGTTTTTCGATTTGAGCTACTTAACTATCTCGTTGAATGCCATCTTTACGGACTGTTCAGTTTTGACAGATTTCTTTTTTTATTCAATATTGTACTTTGTGTTAGTTTCATTAGTTTTTCGACGGACAACGGAAATCATGAACACCTTAGTATATACAGTGGCTAATGTTGAAAAAATTATAAAACTTGTCAATGCTTGAACATGAGTGGATTTTATTTAATGAGTACTAACCCTACTAATGAGTTTTGTGAAGTTTTATGTGGATGTAGCTTATAAGATCTAATCAATATGGTGATATGAGATGAATAAGAAGACGCAAGAGCTCAAGCTTGGGGATGTGTAGGTGCATCCCAAGAACATATTCAAGAAGATACAATCATCTAAGCTTGGGGATGCCCGAGTCATCCCCCTATTCATCAACTAACATGAGGTTGTCTCGTTCATACTCTATATTACCCGTCCACATGATATGTATTGTCTTAACTTGTATTATAATTGCTTTTATATGTCTTGGTTTTACCTTCTTTAGTTTTATTAGGCTCCTTATTTGGTTTCGATTGCTTCTTTACTTTCACTTATAAATTCAAAAAACAAAAATATTTTCTTTTGTTTTGCTTCTTTGTTTGGTTCTTTATTTTAATTTTATTTGGGTTTTACTTTTGATTTTTATTTAGAGTTTTCCTTGCTGTAGCTAGCATGTTTAGGTCTTGCTTAGCCTCTGGTTTCTTAGTTTATCAAAAATAAAGTACCAAGTTTTATCCATTTAGCTTAGTTGATACATATGTAAAAAGTGATTTTCTGTTTTCGGTATCTACTGCTTATTGCGCGATTTTTCATATTTTACTGGAAGCTCTAAAAATCACGAAAAAATTACTGATGTTGTAGCACCTAATCCTCTGCATGTACAAAAATTGGCTAAAATTTCGGGCATGTTTAAGTGCACCTAAAAATTGCGTTTTCCAGCTGCTGTTTTTCTGGACAGATTCTGACTTTTGTTGCAAGAGTGGCCTCTTTTCGTTTTCATTTGATTTTTAATGGTTCTTACCTTTCATTTATAAGTTGGCCATTTAAGCAACCTTTCTGTAACTTAAAAACAAAATTTTATTTGGTTTAATAGTAGCACTTGGGAAATATTATCTATTGTACTAATGTCTAACCGCAGAAAAGAATGGGAAAGTTTTTGTGTTGAAGTTTTTTCACAGAGAATGAAGGAACACCAAACTATGGAATATTGAAGAATTACCAAAGTCATAAGCTTGGGGATGTCCCCGCATCCCTCTTCATCAATAACCCCACGGTTTGCAAACCTTTAAACTTTGTTTTTTGAGCAACATAGGAACTTAACTAAACTTGAAGCGGCTGTATTTTATTATCTATTTATCTTAGCATCAAACACCAGTTACATTAATAAGTGGATCGTCACATATTTTATTTATCCTCTGTTTTCAATGTTTACTTGGTTAATGGATTACTTGTTGAAACTTAAAAATGATGTGTGAATAATACTGTTTAGTAGTTTATGTTTTCTTATGGTTAGTCTCAACTAGCTAATAGTGCATATTATGTTATTTTGATATCAACATGCATTGTCCTGTTCATAAGATGGTATGGTATTGTGGTATCCTCCTCTGAATAATTCACTTGAATCGACTTGGCACATGCTCACACATGTTATGACTGAAAAATAAAAGTCAATTAAGCCTTGATGATCTATTTTGCCTCAGAGTTTTAGTATCGTTTTTATGCCTCCGTTAATTTTATTTTGTCGCAAGCATGATTATGACCGTTATCGCTCTCGTGGTTGTCGCTTCCCAGTCTATTGCTAGCCTTCACTTGTACTGAGCGGGAATGCTGCTCGTGCATCCAAATCCTTAAAACCAAGTTATCCCAAAGAGTCCACCAAAAAATTCCTATGCATGGTATTTCAAGCCATTCCAAGTAAATTTGCATGTGCTACCTTTAAAACCTTCAAAATATTTCTCTTTTTGTGTCAATGTTTACTAGCTCATGAGGAATTAGTGTGGTTATTCTTTATTCTATTTGTCAAATGGACTTTTACACCTGGACTAGTGGCATATACATCCGCTTATCCAATAACTTGCAAAAAGAGCTGGCAACGGGGTGCCCAGTCCCAATTAATTACAACTTTAACCAATTAATTCTCTTCACACTTTTGCCCTGATTCATCAGTAAGCAATGACAAACAGTGAAATACCTGAATGTGTGTAAACCAAAGAGAAAGAGGGATGATCTGCCTTGCTGGTAGAAATAACGTCCTTCATGGGAGCCGCTCTTAAAAGTCCGTTTGACAGGTAGAATACTGTTCTCACCCGCTACCATTCGTTGACAATTAACAAACACCTCTCAAAACATTTTTACCTCTGTTTTTAAAAAAAAGCTCTAGCACGTGTTAATCCCTGCTTCCCTCTGCGAAGGGCCAATCTTTTATTTTTATGTTGAGTCACCATCCTTTCTTTGAGCACTTCTTCGAGAGCATAGCTGTCGTTCTTAGTGTAATGTGCTTGTCCCAGAATACGATTAATTGAGGTATAACCATGATGCTTTTATCTTTGATATCTCTATATCTAGTCTTCACTTGAACTTCAGAGGTGCCTTGGCATTTATGTTTTGCTCCACAATTAAGGGCAAGCGAGAT
Organism: Poa pratensis; assembly: GCA_947311845.1. Taxonomy (NCBI): domain Eukaryota; kingdom Viridiplantae; phylum Streptophyta; class Magnoliopsida; order Poales; family Poaceae; genus Poa; species Poa pratensis. The sequence goes on from CAMZMU010000037.1 coordinate 5,812,654, forward strand.
ACCACTCTATCATGCTTTATTATGGTCATTACAATCTTGTTGATGTTTATAAATTTCATGTTATAAGCTCTTAGTTCGTTGATACTTTTCATTAGGAAACATGATTGCTAAGTTTTATTATCCATACATCATGCAATTGTTAAAGACCTGATCATAGCATTTACAATCAAAAATTATTTTGTTATCATTTACCTACTCGAGGACGAGCAGGAATTAAGCTTGGGGATGTTGATACGTCCAAAACGTATCTATAATTTTTGATTGTTTCATGCCATTTTTATGCTTTTAGCACTTGTTTTATATTAAGTTTATTATTTATTTGGACTAACCTACTAATAGTTGCAAAAGTGCACAATGTTCTTGTTTTACTCTTTGATGTGTAGAAATTATCAAGAATACAAGAGGAAACCTTGTTGGAGTCGAATTGGGACTTTCCTGAAATCTGTCTGAGAACTTTTTACGAAGATTGCCAGTTTGACCCTCGAAGATGACGTCAATGGAGACCTGGCTGTTACGAAAGTTGTCACAATTTTCCATACGAAGATTTTAAGCCCGAGATCAGCCCAATCGGAGTTCGGACGCGGCCTGTAGGCCCGTTTTGGTGGAACCCTAAAAGGGGTGACGGAAATCCGAGAAGATATATAAAGGGAGGAAACCTAATTCGTGGAGGACTCCTCCACCCACGAATTTCAGCCACCAAAAGCCACGTTTTTGCCTCCCCCATGGATCCCATCTCCATGGGGGAGGGCTCCCAAGAAGCCATGAAGGAGGGAGGCTAAGGGGCGGCGCTCCCCAAGCCGGCGGCGGGGAAAGGAGTTCCCCGCACCGCCGGGCCGCGCCGCCCTGCGCCGCCGCTGCCCTCTCCGCCGTCTTCACCGCCATCTCCATCACCATCTCCTCCTTGTATTCAGTGGTTCATCCTCCCACAAACCTCTGTACCGTCCTATGTAAACATGGTGTTTGATGCTATAATATTTATCCTATGATTTCATGTTTCCGTAGTTTATTTGTCTTTTGATTGCTTAATTGAATGCATGAGGTTCATTAGAGTTGTATGTCTATATGGTGCTGTCCTTTGGTGTCCATTATACTTGTGCGCGCATGGATCAAACACCCTAGGGTTGGTAGTATTTGTAACGAAGGGGGAAGTTCTGCCGGAGTGACAGAAACCTGAGAACGCGAACCGATTAGTTGCACGTATGGGAGTAAGAGGACCTTGAACTTAAGGCTATGGTTGGGGAAACCTTAATGCATTGTTAGTATTTGCGGATGCTTTGCTAACAATCCAATCATATAGTACTTGTAATCCCAAGTAGTGGAGTGCATGTATATTTAGCCTCTCCCACATAGAAAACTGCATCGAAGACAATGAACCAAGTACCTTCACTAATTAATCTTGGACAAAGCCACCACAATTACCACCACTTTTCCACACTCATGGTACTGTTAGTATATGGTTACTTAGTGTATTTTATTGCTGCAGCACTAACATTTACTTTCTTGTATTTATTATCTTGCAAAACTACCTCTCATACCCGTATTGCTACCGTAGTTTTATTTTCTAGATAATGCAAACGTTTAGTGTGCGTAGAGTTGTATCAGTGGTTGATAGAACTTGAGAGAATACTTATCCTACCTTTAGCTCCTCGTTGGGTTCGACACTCTTACTTATCGAAAAGGCTACACGCGATCCCCTATACTTGTGGGTTATCAATACCCATGTTCACCATGGTGTCTCGGTAGATGATGTTGATGGCACTCCCATTGTCAATGAGAACTCGGGTGAACCTGACATAATGGTGGGCCCAATGAATGTCGGATCCACCACCAGAGCATAACCTCCCGGCTTGGCATGATCCGGGGATGATCCTTCATACTCCAGCTGATCTCTTGATCAGACCAGTGCATATACTTCGGCACAGCCGGCATAACTGCGTTTACCTCGAGTGCACGCCGGTTCAAGCTCTGCTTGTCAGTTGGCTCGGTCACAAACACCACATAGCTCTGGTGAGCCTCTCTGTAATCACCCTGACGATACTCACCCTGGCCACCGGGACCAGCATTGCCACTGTTGCCTCCGACATTTACTTGGTTGACAGGTCTCGGAGCTGGAGGCCTATGTGCCGGTGCATTCACAGGAATTGTGTTTGCTCTGGTGAGCGGTAGTGCTTGCCTCTGTTGAGGATATGCCGCTGGAGGCCTTTGAGGTGCCCCCATCTGATTTCCTCCGGAGCCTCCCCCTTCCTTCAATGTGCGCTGATACCAGCTGCACTGCCGGGTTGAATGATTGGCCGGCCTGCGAGGATCATGCATGTGATAGCTGCATGGCCCATCCAGCATTGCCTCATAGGTCAATGGCTCTTTTGGTCACTCCACGGTCTCTTCCCTTCTTGATTTTGGCCCCAAGCAGGGGTTTTGCTCCGCTGTCGCAACTTGATTCGAACCGTACCGGTAATCCGGACGGTCATCTCTCCTTTTGTTTCCGAAATCCCGCGGCCACCTCGGTTGGCTGGTCCGGGTCCATTGTTACCCTGATATTTTCCACTTGACTCTACCAAGTTCAGCTGAGGCTGCATCGAATCGCCCAATGCATAGCTATTCGCAATCCGGATTGTCTCGGCCAAGGTGGCCGGCATTTCCCTCTGCAACTTCTGCCAGAGCATGGAGCCGTGTCGGCACCCCTGGGCAAACCAAGAAATGGCATGCGCCTCAACAACTCCTTCACAGGAATTGCGAATAGTACTCCACCGGGTCAATTAATCCCGGTCAGTTTCATTGTCCCTCTGCTTACACATCGCAAGCTGCTGAGGACGATTCGGTCTCTTGTATGTGCTGGAGAAGTTGCTAACAAATGCTTCTTCAAAGTCCAGCCAGCAGTCAACGCTGCCCTCTCGCAGGTTGTTCAGCCAGATCCGGGCTGGCCCTTCCAACATTTGCGGGATATACCTTACCGCCCATCGGCGGTTTCCTCCCGCGATATGCACTACCGACACATAATCTGTCAGCCAGTCATCCGGCTTGGTGCTGCCGTCATACGTCTTCGCGCCTCGGTTCAACTGAAAGTGCGGCACCGGTGGCTCCCTCATGATCCGAGGTCCAAAGCATGCAGGGCCAGGTGGGCCTTGCTCTTCCAGCATCTCGGACATAAAGATCCTGTCCAGCTTATAGCGTGCATCATTCGGTGACAACTGGCGAGGTCCCAGCCGGGATCCTAGTGCACCTTCATATCTTTGATACCCGACTTTCTCCATAGCCGAGTAACCATCATCGTAACGGTTGGCCACCTGGTCAACACCATGTGGCTGCTGAACATGCTCGATATTCTGCTGCTGCCGGGTGGGATTTCGTGTCGGATACCGAGGTGGATAACCTCGGCCAACCGAGTTAACTTTTCTGGCATCCGGATCGCCCGGACCGGGATTGCTTTTACCCCCCCGGCCGGCACTGCCTCGCCCGACTAACTGTTTTCTGGCATATGCCGGATCATATGCCTGTATCTGCTTGTTCTTACCGTAGTTTACACTCCAGTCCCGATCTCCACCGACATGCGGTGATGAAGCTTGCCCCTTAGATCCTCCACTGCCTGCCTTAGCCGAGTGAACAATCTGGGACCCACCTGCAACTGTGTTAGCCTTAAGATAAGCCTCATTCTGCCGGGTTGCCACAGCTATCAACTCATTAACTCGGTCTTGCTGCCTACGGAGAGCTTCTCCGGATAAGCCTGACAACTCGGCTCTTGCTGCCTCGGCAGCTCTAAGAGTCTTAGCAGGGGCACTATACTTCGGCTTCTCGACCGACAAGTGACTAGGAGTCTTACTGGAACTAGATCTACCATCTCTACAATCTCGGCATTGAGGCATTTACCCCTCTTACGCACATCCTCTATGCGACTAGGGTGAGCAGCTACCGGGGTAAAACCATGTGCTTGGTTATACTCACGGAGAGTTATCCCGAACTCTCTCCTCACCTCTGCCATCGCGAGAGCCTCCTTATGTAGGCTCTGACGACGCGACTCCAACTCTGCCTCCATTTGGGCAGCGTCTGTACCGGCAGCTACCGGCACAACCAGCTTCTCGATTATCTCCTCGAGAGGAGCTGGCCTAACTGGTACCTCGGATGTACCGGCTTGGTCGCGGAGGTTCTCCTCCTCTCCAGCGGCAGTTTCGCCGATCTGGTGGTCTTGGGGGCAGGTTGGCAGGCATCTCCTTTGCCGGTATCTCCTTTACCGGCACCACCCGCGGCGCCGGTCAGCATGACCTCTGCGCAGCTCCCGGGGCGAGCGTTACGCCGGCCGCGAGCCGCACAGACAGCAGGAGGATCCTCGGCTACAAGCACCTGCTCCGGGCACTTGCAAACGAACTCAGTGGCGACGTAGATCTCGAATGTCCCGAAGAGGACGAGGCAGCCGTTCCTCGGCATCGGCCTGCTACCGAAGCAGCCCGCGTTGTCGCTGATGAAGTTCAGCGTGCCGAGTCTATGGACAAGGCCACTGACCACGCGTTCGCCGGAGGCGATGATGGAACCCGTCCGGATGAACACACGAACCAGCGCCGCTGCTGGCCCCACGGTGGGCGCCAACTGTCGTGGTGGTATGACGGCAGATGCCATGGGATGGCTTATGTTGGGGCCGATGGACGCTGGTGGAACCGGGGAGGGCTAGCGCGCTAAGGAGCGCACACGGAAAACACAAGCACACACACAATATACCCAGGTTCGGGACCCTCGTGAGGAGGTAACACCCCTACTCCTGCCTGCCTCTCTCTATATGTCGGTATCTCACAAGTACAATGGTGCTCCTTGAGCTGTATCTTTGCGGCTATGGCAATGATCTCTAAGGAAGAAGATGAAGCTAAGGGGGGAAATGTCTCTCTCTGGGCGTCGTCTCTCGCCGTCCCTCACGCAGGAGGGGGTGAGGGTCTATTTATACCACAGCACTAGCAACGGTCACCTTGTCGTACCGGCACTGTAGACGCGCATGCCTGCACGTCATGATTGTACCCTATGCAGTGGACAGGACGTGGCCTGCCCATACCTCGTGTCCTGCTCCCACGTACGCCCGTGGTCAGCGATGGATGTGACCCGCCATGCCTGGTACTCCTGCTCCCACGTACACTCGTGGTCAGCGACGTGCGTGAGCGGTCACCTCGTACCCGCGCCACACTGCACGCCACGCTCCCGTGTCAGACGGGATGTGACATGCATTGACTTCCAATCCGACACAAGGTGCCTCATCTCTATAACCCGGCATGGATATGCCGGATTCCCTTTCCTGAATAGCCTCCCCTGCACATAAGAAAACACACAGTATACCGACATATATATGTCGGTCAGCATGTCTCGGATCCCATGTCTCGGTCAGTACAACTCGGTGGGTATATGTCGGTTCCCGCCAACATCATAACTCGGCCTCCTCTGGGCCCGGGTATGTCGGTTTTTTGTACCTCGGTCCAGACTTGGACACAGCTTATACCATATCATGACCCTACCCGGGGTAGCCCCCCGATACTGGGGAGAACGTAAGACGGCGACTCCGTTGACGAGAAGCTGGACCCTCTTGCGCAACGCACTGGTCGGCATGGCCGTGCGGGGCAGTTGCTCGCTCCTGAACTTCTCCAGCGGCAGCATGCCGAAGCTGGCGCCGCCTCCCACGCCGCGCACGACCTGGAGCGTGTACATCCGGTCGTGGCCGTGCAGCGCCCCCACGCCGTGGCCCTGCGGCATTCGCATCAACCAACAAATACGTCAGAGACGGACGGGGAACATCGCAACTCTACGGCGGGTCAATCCCAGCGTGATTCAGTTCAAGGAAGTGCCTTGGTGAACATCATCGAGGGCATCGAAATCCCAACTCTGCGCACAAATCCAGACCAAAATCAACAAATTAGAGCCAGCCACCGCACCTTATCCATACCCCCACCTTGCTGCCCTGCTGCTACTAGGGGAGATATTCGAGGGCAGCCATCCACCATCCCAGGACAGGCCGGACTGTGGCCGCTGTATCGTTGTGCGCATCTAGCACAGCCTCTTCCTCTCTGTTCTCTCATCATATGCACAGTTCTGCCTTGCGTTTGTTTCGCGTCACAGGTACCATTAGGGGTATGGCCACCTTGGCCTAGCCCTCTTCCTCTCTGTTCTCTATTTCTCATTCTTTGTTCTATAATTCAGTTGATGTTTAGGTAGAACAAACACGTTGGGATGAGCAGTGCAATTGCACAACAAAAATAAGTACACAGGGGCAATTTTTCCGAATGAGAATTAGAGAGTGCATTGAAATGTCGGTTCAATTTTGTTTAGAAAGCTTTCAAGGGGGACATATAGCGAGATAAATTTGCCTCTTTTCTTCACCTTTAATGTCTCCAGGTTAAAAGTGTTGAGAGTGCGCACCCTGTGTGGCAGTACGATGCAAATTTGCGGCCAATTGACCGCGACGTGCTGTCAAGAGGGGAGCATGTTTCTCCTGCACGGCGGTGCCGACATTCTGCAAGGCGGGCAACATCGCGCCGGATACTCCATTTTAGTTTTCTATTGAGGATATCTATATTGGCATTATGCATCTTCCTAGTTCATGGGCCGAAATGTGCCCAACTGGAAATGCTTTAAAAAATCAATGCATAGGTTTTTTCATAGTAATATCATCAATGGTGACATACTGCATAACACTCATGTGAAGGATGAAGGACAAATTTAACGTAATACTACTTTGCATTTTATCATCGCATTCAACGTCATTTTACCAGGCTGGGTGCCCCGCCGTGTCAACATGAATTTAGTCTGTCACCTCTCATATTTTTCTCTCCCGTTGCAACGCACGGACACATTTGCTAGTTAATTCATACATATATATAGTTTACCTAAAACAATGAGTGTCCCTTAATAATCGAAAATCTCTTACAATCACAGCGTTGATCAGTCTGTGTTTATTCTATAGTATTTACCAGTACTATTTTTAATTAATGAATCTTGCTTGCATGCTCCTACGTTCATGCGACAGGGTAAGAGGCCATCATGGCAACGCCGCAGGCGCCGGTGCCTCGCTCGAGCTTCATGTAGCCTCCTTCTCCCCAGCTCTGGCCCCATGAGTTCTTGATGAGCCAGTAGCTGGTCCCGTCCTGCTGGACACCGTACCCCACCACGGTCACTGCGTGGTTCATTTCCGTGCCGCAGGCGTCGCCGGTCATGATGCCGCCACGGTAGAGCTGGAAGCTCGGCTGCTTCCGTCGATGCCCACGGACACTGGCTGGTTGGCCACGGCCGCGGCGAGGGAGTCCTCGTCGTTGGCTGGAACGGTCTGGTAACCGCGGATGGTGGCGGCCGGCTGCTTGCCACCGGCGTCGCACGTGCCTTGGGCCCTGACGTATGGGTAGGCGTCCTCGGTGGTGATGCCTCCGTTTTCCGCGATGTACTGGAAGGCGGAGTTCATGAAGCCGCCGCCGCAGCCGTTGTTCTGCTCGGTGGTGCAGTCGAGCAGCTGCTGCTCTGAGAGGGAGACCAGCTGGCGGTAGTGATCTGGTAGATGCTCTCCACGGCAGCCACCGCAGAGAAGGCCCAGCAGCATCCTGTAGCAAATCAATGTCGTGTAAGTTTACATCTACACTCTTAATATGGGTATAAGGAACGTGCATGCATGCATGTTGTGAGTTCGTAGGTACTACGTACCACAGGGATTTTGGTTCTTTACACGGTAACTGCGCCCCTGTTCCTCCAATTAACGCCCTGCTCGTCCTCGGCGGAGAGGCTGACGTTCTCATACTTGAACCCCGGCAGCATCTTGGCTCCGGGCTGCATGGGTCTGAACCCGGTGTACCTGGCGGCGAACTCCTCGCTGGTCAGGTCAGCGAACTTGTTGATGGCCAGGCTGTACTTCTTGGTGCCGTCGGCGTTTGACCTGGCGACGAGCTCGGAGTTGGCCTTGAACACCTGGAAGCGCGCCGCCTTCTCGGCGTCGTCCTTGTACTTGCGCCCATGCTTGGCCATCCACTCCTCGTGTCTCGCCTGCATCGCCGCCTCCTCGCCGCCGGACAAATCACGGGCCGCGAGCACGCTGGATGTGATGCTCATTAGGGCAATGAGGAGCAGCAGCAAGAAAGGAGGAGTCATCTTGGTCCCTGCCATGTAGCTCGCTAATCGAGTGATTGACAGAGCAATCGTGCCAAGCTAAGCGAGTGACAAGTGTGGTGTTGTTGTTGGTGCTGAAACTAGCGGGATCGGGTGCTTAAATAGGCGGCCTGGAGCTGGGATTCAGTTAAACGACTAGATCGTGTAGGTCACGGCAGACGTAGCTGAATATTCCCAGCCCCTGACAGCACGGTATAGGTCGGCGCTAGTTTTTGCCCTCTTGTGTGGAAAAGAGACTTCATCAAGTTTGGTATTTCTCTCCGCGTTCCATCGTACTCTCTTCGGTCGCCGGATGCACTGGAGTACGTACACGACGGTGGCAGCTGACCAAAGATTACATACTGCAGGCAGCCATGGAACCCTCCACAAAGAGAGTGGCATCTAGTATCCTAACGTCTGCGTCGTAGACAATGTCATACCTAAATTGAGGGGTATACCTAATGACTCGATTAGCATTTCACATACCTAGTGCCCCGATTAAGTTAAGCTGCGCCTATGAAATGCTACCGCTTATATACAACCTACGAGCTTAGCTTAATGGTCCACCTAAAGTCTGTTTTGAACCTTGTCTTTGTACAGCAAGTCTGAATCAAACCCTAACCTTTTACAGGAAGCCCTGCAGAATGTTTTAAATAGCCGGCGATAGAAAATAGCCCCAACCCAAAGGATGCTATTCACCTAAACAGAACGTCAATAACATAAAGGATGCTTTGCCGATGGCCGGAATTGCCAATGTCTGGTTCTGTTCACCCAAGTTAGTAGTATCGCCAGAGATGATACAAGGCAAGATCAGTTCAGCTAGCCCTGGTCTCGCACAGGCCTGTCGTAGGCGAGCTCGGCGTACAAAGCACTTTTGCCAAGAGCAAGTGAGGGTGGAGGCGTGCTAGCTATGTTTGGAAGAGCTGAGCACCTTTGAAGTGCAAAATTTTCGCATGGCTCGCTTTGCAATTTAGGTTATGGACGTCGGATAGAAGAGCTCGGCATGGTCTACAGAATGAAGTGTCGGCTTGCTATACTTGTCTGCAGGAGGAGGATACCGGTAGTCATATTATGCTCGGGTGCGTTTACGCAAGACAAGTTTGGCCGGGCTGCTTCGAAAAACTGGAGTTGATGATCACAGCCCGCATCAAAAGGATACACGGAGGTTCAACGCAAAAGACCGACGTGGTTTCGATACTCTGGCGATCCTCATCTGTTGGAGGCTATGGAAGCAACATCCCGAAGCAATTCGATGTTCCGGGATTGATTGCTGAAATTGGCGCCGATTGGGAGCAATGGAGATTGGCAGGGCTAGGTGGGAGTAACTCATTCACAAGAGTGGTTCACTAAATGAATTTGTAAGTCGTGTGGGTGTGTGACGGACGATGTGAGCAATGGAACTGTCAAATCTTGTAATCAAAACACTCCCCTCTATAAAGCTGCGGTACACGTTTGCGTACTCGAGAAAAAAAAACTAAATTTTGAATATCTGAAATCAAGACCCCAACCTTTCTAACCGGTCTCTCCAGCCAAAATCGCATTTGCTTCTCGTATTAGAAAGGAACTATCGGAATGATGTTGTGTTTACTAAGCTTGGAGATGCTCACTTTTTACAGGTTGTGCGGAGAGCTACATATTGGATTCATATGTGGTCATTTTTCCTTTCGACGGAGCAGCGACCTCTTATGGATTCTGGATGCACTTGGTTGATGGCGGTCGTTCGGCCTATTCTCAACCATGGAGGCCGGCAGCATGCTAGGAGACTACAATATGTGTCGTTTATACTGCTTTGCGATGATCTTTGCAACCACTCTGGTTGATCTTTGAATTGTAATTATTTATGTTCGCTACTTTGTAAACTTTGAATTTGTGCTTTTTAATGAAAACCCGTGTGCAAACATCATGATGTAGAGGCGGATCGACCCTAGGCTCCCATTTCAAAAATAAATAAAAACCCCCGAGGACTTCAGTTTTAAAATCCAGTACTTTTTTTTCTAGGAAGCAGCGCTGCAAGGTGGACGCTAGTCCAGTTCAGCTCGGCCCAATAGGAAAGTATCGCACCTCCGGCTGCGCGTTCGGTTAAAATGGTTAATTCGGTTCGGTTTATACGGTTATACAGTAAACACGGTTTTCATACTTCGGTAAATTTGGTTTTGTATAAAAATACGGTTCGGTTTCGGTAATAACCATTTAACTTCGGTTCGGTTTCGATAATAACCAAACTAACCAAAGTTGACGCGAATTTTTGAATAACACATAAATGTTATGCCCATATATTTCAGTTTTATCAATTATATGCAAGATTGGATGTGTTTCACGAGTGGGAAACAAATATATATATAGAAAATAGGCCAAAATGACAATTTGGGCACTTGAACTCACAACCTGTGAGTTAAAAATTGGACAACCAGTGCTCAGACCAGTGGGCTGCACCACATTTCTTGTACATTATACATCCCAGGACCTATATAGACTATATTGCGAAGTCGGGCTGGACCTTAAACGCATTATTTTGTACTAGACTGTGTTGTTCGGTTAATTCGGTTAAACCACTGGTTTTTCGGTTTAAAACCGAATTAACCACTGTCCTTTCGGTTAGGTATTTTGCTAACCGTAACCTAACCACTAACCATGGAAAACCGGAATTTCGGTTGCGGTTAGGTTTTTTCGGTTCGGTTTTTGGTTTTCGGTTCGGTTATGCACAGTTTTCGGTTTTTTCGGTTCAGCAATCATATATCTCAAGTTCTGATTACTACCGTGTTGCCTCGACCGTATTGCGGATTTGCGGATCTGAACAACTGTCTCTCTTCGCTTCACGAGAAGAGAGGAATTTGTATGTTCCCTTTTATTTGTTTGGTCAGTCGTGTCCACAGGATTTTTTGTTTGGTTGTGTGAGCTAGCTTTGGTCAGAATGCTGTTTGTGGGAACTCCTTCAGCTCGGGTCCGTAGGACAATAAGGATGCCTGCCTCTTCTAAATGGGCATACAGTTTAGTACATCACACAAGTTATGTATATGGAGAAAATCGATGTAAAAATCTATTGAATAGTAAGGAAACTTGATATTCTAAATGCCCATACATGTTACACGAGCTGATTTTGATACAAAGTACTGAGCATGGATGTGCCAATTACTACCAACCTATCCCTAGAAAAAGAAAAGCAAAATTTGAGCAAAAAGCGAGCATCACCGGCAAAAAAGACCTACAGAGGATATCCAAGGATCAATCTAGACTTATCTATTTGGTCACACCCATACTTGATAGTCTTAAATTCTAGAAAGCTCGGCGAAGTTATCTATATTCATACAATCGAATACACTCTACCCTAGATTTCTTAGATTTATGGAGAAGTCTATGGTACAAAATATTATTTCAACATCTCAAACTATATAAAAACAAAAAATTCAACAAAATATAGCTTCACTTTAGAAATAGAAAATGTTGTCGCAAAGATAAATATTACATATTATGATAATATGGAAATCAATATACATGAACTTATTTACATTGTTCATGTTGCTAGTTATACCTAAATTCTTATCAACTAAAGAATATACGAAAGTTGTATCAATTAATTGTTAAAGTAGCATATACACGGTTAACAATGAGTGTAGTTAGTAAAAAAGTTTAGTATAAATATATTATAATTGATTTATTAACTTTCCTTGGCCCATGAAATTATCCGTTCAGCCTGTAACTATAACAGACAACAATCATCCTTACAAGTCACATGGCAAAAACTAGAACACGAAGGCAAGGAAACAAAATCATTCTGCAATGAGAATCATGATAATGCTATCAATTTAGTATATATTCTTATGGAACACAAAAAAATCAACCATCAAATTCACTACACATATAATGATGAGGTCATATTTGAACAAGGCACAAGTGATGGTGAATATGTGTCCACTGGTCAACGTATGCTCGATAGAATTTAAAATATATTTGCATTACTATATTACTCCTTTACCAAAATTTTGATGTTACAAATAGAGAAGTGGATATCAAATTCAGAGAATGAGGATTGTCACAACCCTGATCCATATGATCATGTATACATCGACATAACAGACATCGCACGCATGCCTAAGACAGTAGAAAATTCCAGCTTATGCGGTGCAAAAAAAACCGAGTATGAATCTAAGGGTTATGTTGTAGAAAAGGATAGATAAAACATGCCAATTCAGAGACACCACCTGAACTCATGAGACTTTGGACAACCAACAACTGAGATGCAATACATTTTCGGGACAATATAAGATTTTTCAACGGCAACTTTTCATTACTACTCTATATGTCCACCTTCACATAGAAAGAACACAAACTTCTCTATCTTCCAGAATCATCATAGAAAAATACAGACAATTAATTATTGCACATACAATGGACTAGGAAATCTTAGAATAATATACACAATTAATTAATACCCATAAAATGTAATAAAAAAATTAGGTAATTAATTTGTACACTACAATGGACTAAAAATCCTAGAAAAATATGGACAGCTAGTTACTACCCGTACAACATACTAACAAAATCTAGCTAATTAATTTGTACCATGAAAATATATGACAAAATTATTACTACCCATACAATATACTAAAATAATAATAGCTATTTAATTTGTACAATATGATGTACTAAAAAATCATTGAAAGATATGAACAATTAATTACTACCCATACAATATACTAAGAAATTCTAGCTAATTAATTTGTACAATACAATGATCTAAAAATACAAAGGAAATCATGGACAATTAATTACTACCCATACAATGTACAAAGATTTCTAGCTAATTAATTTGTACAAGACAATGGACTAAAATATGCTAAGCAATTATGGACAATTAATTATCACCTACACAATATAATTAAAAAATAGCTAATTAATTTGTATAGTATGGACTAAAAAATCATACAAAAATATGCACAATTAATTACTACCTATACAATGTACTAAAAATTATATATAATTAATTTATACAATACAATGGACTAAAAATCATAGAAGAATACAAAAATTATTTCAGCGGACTTTTTTGTCGAAAACTGCAGGGATCGTACAAACCACTGTCTGGTGTAGTTTCCATTTCAAACTTTCTAAGCTCTGTGTTCTTACTGGTTCGATAAACCTTGGTTCGTCACTGCGGAAAATTTGTTACTGCACTGGTTCCCAACAGTAATCAACCCGTAGGCGTCATAAGGAGATCATGAAGGCCTTGACCTAGTCGGTTTCTAGTGGCTCCAAGGGCACCATTACCCCCAAGAAAAAGTGGTTGTCCAAGCATATCAAGTGGAGTGATGATGATGAAGCCGAAACCTCTCAGCGTACCCTGGTCTAGCGAAGCATATGGGAGATGCCGAGGAGCGATCCTATTGGGACGATAGCATCGCTCTTCACCCTTTTTGACGTCTTGACGCCAAAAGGGGAGAAGAGTTTTAGTAGGATGTTCGGTGGGATTTGCATGGGATGCGGCACAAGCTTGTTGTTTCCTTGATTCTTAATCGCTTGTGTCCCCATTTGAACTATTTGATTTTGTTGTAAAATTTTCCCGTTATGCATGGTGTAAGACATGCAGGACCTATGTTGTTTAAGACTATGTGATGATTGTGATATCCCTATCTAGATGCTTATGTCATAAACCACACAATTTCACAGAGACAGCATAAAGCACATGACTTGCAACAATTTAAGACGTTGTCATCAAATAGTAAGATGATCTATAAAGTAAGATGATATTACTTTATAGATCATCTAGGGGGAGCCCGCCTATATTTTATAGATCGTATTACTTTGACCTTACATAATATTCTTTTGCAAATCTAGGTGTTGTCATTAAACACCAAAAAGGGGAGATTGAAAGAGCATTCCCTCCCCAATCGGTTTTGGTGTAGATGAGAACACCTTTTCCGGACTAATCATTTGCTTGAAAATATAGGTATATTCGTTAATGGCACAAGATGAATCGTTGCCCCTCTAAAAGGGTAAGCGACTGGCTTTTTGATCTCGTTTTTTATAGGAAATCCGTACTATCAAGAGAGGATCACATTGTAAGATATTGGAATCAACTTCACATGCACAAACACACATATGCACCCCAAAGCATTCCAACGGTTCGAGGAGATCACTCCCTCTAACTTTTGTGCAAAATTCTTTTGTCAGAAATTGGCTGTTAGTACTGCCGCCTTTTCAGTGCCAACGGTAGAGACACTTTTCCTTGACCCGTTAGTACACGGTACTATCCATTGGTAGTACCGACATGTCAATAGTACGGCTTACTACCGGATAAGGGCCATTTCGGTTCTGAACTCTACTTTTTTTACGTCGACAGTAGCTCCGGAACTGGAACGGTATTACCGACAGGAACTTCGGTTGTACCGGCCCACCCATTACCGCGCTAAGACCGTTGGAGCAGGCTGAATAATGGCGACAGTAGTACTACCATTCCAGATGGTTGTACCGGCCCTATAGGATTCTGCACATGACGATTTGAATTTTGTGAGCACCCTATGTAAGTCGGTCTTCTTCTCCAAGGAGACCTAACTCTCCGATCTCTCTCCTCCGTTAATAGCTCAACATTTATTGCCTAGATCTCCCACAATATCTCTCGAACTTCTTATATCTTGGAATTTGGTGGAGAATATTGAAATCTAGGGTTTCACCATAGCAAAGTTGATTCACCCTTGCAATTATTTTGTACATCTTATTACCCTTGGTTTTTGGAAACTCTAGACGAAAGTAGGTGCTTGGTGCTTCATCTCGGTATAAACAAAGTTTCGGTGTTTTTTGTTATGAGCCTCCAATTGAGTTGTACAGTAGTCCCAACCTTGTGTAAATGTTTGGTCAATGGCTTCAACAAGACCTCAAGTGGATCGAACTCTTCCTTTGTGGAAGAGGCTCAAAGAGAATAGTATGAACCTTCATGACAGGGGTGAGCCTTTTTGACACCACAAAGACATACTTCCCTTAGGAAAAGAACTTTGGAAATTACATCTTCGAGTCCACGTTGCAGTTATCGCTAACCTTTACTACTTATTTACGGTTTCTTATTATATACTATATGCTTGTCACATATGATTGTCCACCTAGTTACACATCTAGATAATATATTATTGTTATATCTTAAATTCAAAAAAAAATGTGTTAGTCACGTACTCACCCCCCCCCCCCCCCCCTCCCCCTAGTCGACCATGCGGATCCTTTCACCTGCGCCATTCCGATTCCAAAATCGCCATACAATTTTCTAGCCACTGCTGGAGGAGTCGGGAATCAAAGGATGAGAAGGAGAATAGATCTAGGGTTTTTCGACAAAAACATTCGCCTCCCAACACGTCAAAGAATGCCACGTCAGCAACTTCCGTCATCCGTCAGGTGTTGACAGTCACCATGACGGAGTGACCACGTGCGCATATTCAAAGCAAGTTTATGACCCGGTTTTATCGAAATGCGATTTCGTGACTAATATGCACACGCGGAACAAATTCATAAACGGCGGCTCTGTGGAAACTATCTTTTCCCTGAAGAAGACATGAACAAAGCGCGATCGCTGTCGTACTACACGGAACCCGGACCTGTACTCCACTCCCAAGCCATCGTACTGCCACGTACTACTAACCTGAAGAATTACCACGTAGTAGTACTACCCAGAAGAAACAGCGTCTGTACGTTCGCCTTCGATTTCAGAAGATGTTATACGTCTCAAACGATCTCCGCTTGTTGAGCCCTCGATCAGTATAACTCTGAATTTTTATGATCTAAAACCAGTTACGAATCTTGTTTTTTCTCAGGAACAATCTGTTCGATTTAGATTTTCACGTGTAATAATCTCTGGATATTATAATCTAACAACAAGTTAGAAATCTTGATTTCTTAGGAAGAATCTGTTGGATTTCGCTGTCAGGTGGAGCACTTGTTGTTCGTTTGTCTCCTACTTTTCCCAGAAAGCAACATGATCAGACACCGTGACAAGGTAAATGCGGCAAATAAGCAAAATAATGATTACCTAGCTCTTTCTTTTCGAGCAAAGAATTGAAGTACATGGAGGATCTTTAAAAAATAAAGTACATAGAGCATGATCGCAAATGAAACAGTACGTAGTCCCAGCAGCTACTAATATGTGGGAGAGCTTATTTCTTCTAGAGCCTAAGCTAGTACTAACAGTACAATACAGGGCTACGTTAATTTGCTAGCCTAATCACCTGCTAATTAATTTACAGAGAGAAGCAGCCCATGCTGCCGGAGCGCAGCGCCAGGAACGGCAGCACCGCGTCGGGCGACGCCGCCGGCGCAGGGGCAGGCGCCTTGCCGGCCGCCGCGACGCCGTTGGGCCTCCGGCGCGGCGCCGGCCGGGGCAGGTTCTCCGGCACGACGTTCTCCAGCGAGTTGGCGTGCCACGGCGGGCACTGCCTCCGGTCGCCACCGCGCCGGCGCCTGCACGCGCACCAGCACCGCGTTGTGGGGCGCGCCGTGGGACGATCCCCAGGACGTCGCCATGGCCACGCCGTCGACCGCGCTCGTCGCCCCCACGGCCACGACGCAGGCCGCCGCGAGGCAGGCCCGGCGCAGCATGGGGAGATGGCGGTGGCGCTCGTACCTTCCTTGGCCGTGGCAGGAGCCGGAGGCCTGAGCTGGTGGCAGCAGCTGATCGTCGCCATGGAGGACACGGCGAGCTCGATCGGGAAATCAACGAGCTTCGATCGATCGAGTCAGTCCAGAATCTCTGGACCTTTGTGGCACGAGCATCGGCTCCAAGTTCTTTATAGCCTTTTTTCTCCCGGGAACAGAGGAGGAGGTCGCGTGGGGAGGTCGATCATGGCCGTCGATGTGGGCTCGGACGCTGGATGTCAGCGGACGGAGCGCGTGGGCGAGCGAACTTGTGTAGGTGGTAACTTGGCGTGTGGAACCATCTCCTCTCCCGGTGGCGTGCGAGAAGACGGGCGGATGGAGGAGTTCGGCACGGCGTCTGCCGGCGTGGGCCGGTCGTCGGTAAGATATTTGGCGGTGGCGTGCGCGGTTTACGACGACCGACGGATTGAGCAAGTAGGCGGAGTAGCCGTGCGCTGCCGCTGCACTGTTCAGTGGCGTGTACGGTAGAGTTTCTGTCAAGGAAAAAATAAAGTCAGGAACCTGATTCAGGGCCCAGCGGTAATATGGTACACTGTTTAGCGAGATCACACCAGTTTTATGCAGGTGAAATAAATGTAAAAACCAAATGAAAACCAATAATACGCCTTATAGAATTTCCTAAATACGCATGAGTATCTGGATCACGTTGATTTTGATACGGAGTATATCAGGCACATGTGCCGATTACTAACACCTTACAGCTAGCCAAACAATAAGAACAGCAAAAAAAAAAATACCAGGAAGAGAGCATTACAAACAAATTAGAGCGAAATAGATATCCAAGGTAAACTATTGTTGACACACTATAAACTCTAGACTTATCTATTTATTAAATTTAGATAGTCTTGCACTCTGGAAAACGCTGTGAACTTATTTACTTCATGCAATCTAAAACACTCTACTGTAGTTTGCTCACATTTATAACGAAGTCTACTATGGAAAAAAAAGAGCGTCCCAAACTAATAAGAAATTTGAAAAGATATGGTTTCACTTTAAGCAATATAAATATAGACGCATTAATAATTATTTAAGAGTATGACACATTTATAACCTTTATATGCTTGAATTTGTTTACATTGTTAATATTTGATGGTTAGCCTACCCCAACTTGTTTGGGAAAAAAAGGCTTTGTTGTTGTTGTTGTTGTTGTTAATATTTGATGGTTATATCTACAAATTGGTATTCAATTACATCAAAAATGTATCAATGAAAATAACATACAACTAACATCAATCTAAATATGACGAAGTAAAAATGTCCAGTATAAATTGATTAATATATTCTTAGCATTCTTGGCGCCCATGAAAAAGATTTTTTCCGTTTGTCGTTGTCTGGACAGGGATTGATCTGAATTGCGGGCTGATCCCGGTTGTCCGGTCTTCGTTTACTCGTTTACTCCTGGGCGGGATTGTTAGCCCAACACATCTCGTCCACCTTCACTAATTTGGCCTAGCAAAACTATCCCCATGCGACCTCTGGACGAATTTCCATTGCGAGAGGAAAGGGAGAGAAAGTGAGCAAAGGATTCACGCGACGAAGGCGACGGCGATGGTGAGGTGGCAAACTCGGCGGCGATGCATGGCTACATTACGCTTTCGCCTTTGCCACCAGTCTTATCCTCCGCCATCAACATTCTTCTCCCTAGTGGGTTCCCTCTACTTCTCATCCTTGCCATCGTGTAGCTAGGGTTCTTTTTCGGAGTTGGCATCGCCACTGATGTTCTCTGAACCATTCGGCTTATGTAGCTTTGCTTTGCAACGAGGGAGAGCACCAGGGGAAACTAGTGGATGCCGTCGGTGAGACTATAATTTGTAGCAATAACATACATTTTGAAAATAATATACATGTGCGTTTTGATGGAAGAATACACACAGATGTAAAAATTTGTTCACATGTTCTGTTTTGGAATGAGCATGAGCCCGTGGTGCTCGATCTCTTCTAGTTCCTTGTAAATGTTGTTCGTTGACAAATGTCTTCCTTCACATCTCTCTTGCCCCTGACATTCTTACGATGTTGCTCTGCTCCACCACCGCATGTCATCAACTTCTCCAACTTAAGTAAACCTGCTCGGAATGCAGCAAGATCAACTAAACCAAGTGCAAAGAGAGCAATCTTGATAATTGTCTACACTAGGGTAAATTGTTTCCAATAATAACAAATGTTTAGAACTCGAATTCCTCTTCCCAAAGCACAATCTCTGCAGCTTCTGGTCATGGTCTAGACAGAAGTACTTGCTCCTCTCATTGTCAAGAAGTATACAACATGATGCAAAGAATTTCATCGTAGCCACCTCGATAAAAATGCTTGCCTAGGGAACGGTTCAAATTGCATACACGACAATCCTTGTGAAGTGCAAGTACCCAGTCAACATTATAAGCATGAAAAAACATATAAAATAATTGGAATAATAAATACTAGCAAATGAGGAGGAAGCTGTCGTGGAAGCTTTGCCCCTTGCTTTAAAGAAATTGTTATGAACTTACTAAAATATCTTATTTACTCTCCTGGGACGCTACCAAATCTAATACTTCAAGCTGCTCTTCTTAACTTAAGAACAAAGATAGCCATCCTTTTATTCGGGAACCCTTTGTTTTGCTGCTTTCTATCTGTTTCACTTCCGAATCTGCAATATAACGATCATTGCACTAGTAACCCGCATAGAATGGAGGAATTGACCCACATGACATGGAGGAAATGTTAGTTTGGCCCTTTTATGGGAAGGCCAATAAGAAATTCCTGAAATTCTCAAGGCCCCTGTATGGATAGAGGTGGTGTGCTAAGATTATTTCCACATGAAAAATGGAGGCGGTTGCACCTCCTTATAATGGAGGTTGTTCCACCACTTGTTTAGTAAGTGGGAACATGAGAGGTCCTCGCGCACTCCTTCTCCTCATTTGCTCGCTTGTCGCGACGCGCGTCACGTTTCGTGAAACGAGTCTCGAGCCGTCAACTTATGCGCTTTACGTTTTGTTTTGGGAAAAATAGTTAAGCCGGATCATGGGCTACGGTAATCGGTTCGAATGTGCGGCGTGGACTCAAAGCCCATGTTGTACTTGTTAGGGTTTTCTGAACTGCTCTATATAAACTCATGTGCAGTATATGTGATAATATACAAAAAAAAACTATCAAGGTTTTGCCACTTTCGCACCTTGCGCCACCGTTGTAGGCTACTCCATCCCGAATGTCTTCTTGCACCGGTGAACGAGAGATCAGGTCTCGGTAACCACTCGTTTTTGTTGCGATCTGTATGGGAAAGGGCGAAGTACGTTTTCGGGAAGCGTCAGGCCTCGCAATCTCACCAGGGGTCATCGACCGTCTAAGTCAGGCGGTGCCGCGTACCACCGGTGACCTATCTTTGATAGGGTTGGCATCAACAATATCACCCCTGCATTTGCTTTTTCTACAAATGATCAGTACGCGGGCCATGCATGTGTCTACTGGTAAACATGTTTACTGATTACATGTTTTAGGATATCATGTTAATGCTGCTGAGTGCATTTAGTATGTTCGAGTTTCACACGGTATTAGTTGTTGTCTCATGTGTAATATTTTTGAATTAATAATGAATTTTTTGACTACTTGTCGAACATGAAGCATACACAATGAAATAGATTTGTTTTTGGAGATACACGGATCCCTGTAATTTAGGTTTACACCTTGCTCAGATTTTTGTCTATCCATAGCATGTAACTGAAAGCACAATATATTCTTCTATTGTTCCATTGCATAATGGTTTTGATTTGCAAAATGTTGCAGTTCTCAAGGCTATAACGAACTGTTGATCATTGTAAAAACCGCTTGACCCCACATCGCCCTCCTCTGGCTACACGGGGGACGCCCAGCCACTGCCTCCTCTAGGGGCTTTCCCTCCCCCGGATCCCTACCATCAACATCGAAGGGGGCACCATTCAGGCACGCGCGCCCTGGGAAGGTGGCGGTGAGGCGGTGAGGCGGTTTTCCCTCGCGGCTTCCACTCTAGGGCTCTGGTGGCTGGTGCGTATGTCTCTTCAGGCGAACGAGATGGTGGGTGGGTGGGGACGGCCGCTATGGCCGCGGAGGAGCTCGACAGTTAAGGTCGGGGCGATTGGCCAATCTGGGCCCGGTTTAGGCCAGGACGACCGTGACTGGGGCAGCCATTGGGCTGCCCTTGATTTGTGCATGGCTCTGGATACGGGGAAGGTCTCCGTCATCGGCGTGCTGTCAAGTGCATGGAGGCGGGTGACCGGTTTGGCAGCGGAGGAGATCATGGAGATGAAGGGTGGTCGTCCTTGACGTGTGGAAGCTCGGTGGGCTGGTCGGTCTCGTCGCGTGCAGGCTAAGGGCGTGGCAACATCGAGCGAAAGCTCTGCTCCTACTGTTTTTCGTGGCAGGCGGTGGCGACGACTCCGAGCGCCGTTTCTCTCCTTGGAGACGCCTGGTGAGACGTGGTGCTCGCCCTCTACTGAGACCACTTCGGGGGAAACCCTAAATCTTCCGGGATCATGCGATGTTGGTGTCCTTCGTCATGCTCCCCTTGGGGGCATCGTTCGTCAAGTGGTGACCGGCCGGAGTGACTTGTGGTTTCTTGAGGAGGTGAGGTTGTCGCGGCGTCGTCTTTTGGATGTCGGAGGCGAGGGTGATGGGGCTGCTGCGGTAGTGATGCTGTGGTGTTCGCGTGGAGGACTTCTGTGGCAACGATGGCAGGGATGAGCGATATTGGAGATGTGGCTTTGGTTGTGTTAGTCGGCTCTTCTCCGGCGTGTCCATGGTTTGCGTCGGCTAGTTTGTTGCTGAGAAGTTGAAGCTGCTGTGGTGGGGTCCCATGGTGTGCGATGACCGGCGATAGGTGCTTCGTTCAGCGATCTTCCGCGGTGCCAGCATGCCTGGTTCTTTTTTCGTAGCTCTTTGTCAGAGTTGGAGCTGCGTTGTCTTGTCGTAGGGTGCTGAGTTCTGACACAGATTTTCATGTGGCTCCGCATGGCCTCTACGGTTTGTTGGTTCGATGATTGTCTGCAGGGAAGTCGGATTCACATGCTTAGAGCTTCGGGTTGGCGAGTTGCCTCCTAGGGTAGCTGTGATGATGATGACGCCTTCAGGCTTTCTCGGCA
The DNA here is from genome assembly GCA_947311845.1 of Poa pratensis. NCBI lineage: Eukaryota > Viridiplantae > Streptophyta > Magnoliopsida > Poales > Poaceae > Poa > Poa pratensis. The sequence goes on from CAMZMU010000037.1 coordinate 5,834,466, forward strand.
AGGCCCTCTTTCGAGAGGTGTGTGTGGGGTTGTCTTGGGTGCTGCTTAGCGGTTGGGTTGCTTTTCGCCGGGTGTGGGCGGGGCGAGTGGTGCGTTGTGTTGTATGATTTTTGGCCGATTTTTCTTATAAATCAGTCCAACTCTTTTCGCTTAATCAATCGTAGGCATTGCCTAGGTTTAAAAAAAAGGCTATAATTAACAAATAATTATTTTTACGATTTAATGGATGCATGTCGATGCATTGCATAGTGGTTGGGATTTGGTTGTTAAGAACCGTTAAAGTTGTGAAATATAGGTCATAATATTCAAAACAATAAAAAATAACAAATTTTATATAGAATATCGTAAAATGACGTAGGTTGATCTGTGTCGCTTAATCAAACAGATGGGTTTTGGAGGGGGTTCACAGGGATTGATCCAAATCTGGATTGGGTGAAGGACGCTATCATCCAATCCCTGCCTTAACCAGTTCCATATCTTTTTGTTTTTTTTGAACTGTAACTGCGGGGGACTCTTAGAGCTTTATATAAAAATAGGTGCGGCAGGAGTACAGGGTTTAAGAGCAGAAACAAGATTGCATCATCTGATTTCACTCAAGGGGGATCAAACGATATACAGCAAGTATTAATAAGATGAGCAATAGAGGCAGAGGAGCAGCGGTGTGCCAAAGGCGGAGATCTTCAACACATCAACGACGGACGGCAGAGAGCGGCTCATCGATGCCATTAAAGGAAATAACGTTGAGCCGTTTCCAAATACTCCGCGATATCTCTGTGCACAGGGACGGAGGAAGGGGGACAAGCAGGGGCTAAGCCACCCCCAACAAACTGATTTCCTTCACAAACTCCCTTATAATCATGCTTATAATTAGCAGTTCTAAGCTATTTCGCCCCCTCCAACTTGATTATGCCCCCTCCAATACTAAGTTCCGGCTCCGTCCCTGTCTGTGCAGATGGTAGCTTCGGCTTGGTTACGACAGCGGGCGTCCCATAGCTCTAGGACGGTGGCGACTGGCACGTGATCAGCCGGCGGGAAGAAACAGTCCCAAACTTCTCTTGCCCTAGGGCACAATAGCAGCAAGTGATCCACGTCTTCATCTTCAGTGTAGGAAAGGCAACTTGGAGAGGCCGCAAGGTGATGTCGGTGGCGACGCGTGTTGGTGGAGAGGCTGCAACGTCGGGTGAGCCAGTTGAAGATTTTGCACTTGAGAGGCGCCGAGCTTCTCCAAACTATTGCAACTAGTTCATCAATGGGCATTTGCCTGAAAGAGTTAGCATAGAAAATATGATTCGAGAAAGTTTTCATTGTGTACCGACCGACTCGGGTATCCGGCGCATCGGGGTTTCAGCGTGATGGAAGCAGATCCACATCCAAGCTAGCTAGCTCCGTAGCAGCTCGAGAGGATAGGAGAGGGACGAGCGAGAGGCCGGACTCCAAGGCAAATAGGACCTGGGCGGCGTGAGGGCGAGTAGTATGAGAGAAGAGGGCCGTGAATTTTTCACAGAGTGGGGTACGACCAAGCCAACGATCAATCCAAAAGGCCGTGGTTGTGTCATTACAAATCAAAACTGAAGTGTGGTTACGGAAATCAGAGAGGCCAGCGGTAATGCTTTTCCAAACACGGGTATTGACATGGGTATGCCTATCGGGTACCCTACCATGAGGGTACCTGGTGCACGTATCGACTAGGCCCAACTATCAGAGCCTACATGAAGCCCATGAAGGGAGGCCCACGAAGATGGAGTATCCTCCAAGTTTGGCGAAGCAATAGTCGGTTTAGAGTTTCCTTACTTGTAAATCGAGTCGGTTACGAACACCCGAGACCCAGCCTATTATTTAAGGACTGGGAGGGCCATCGAACCAGACACGAACACCAGAGCCACAAACCCTAGCGAGATCGACATCTCGCCGGGACCTTGTAACCATCATATTCACAAAGCAATAACAGACAGGCAGGACGTAGGGGTGTTACCTCCACACGAGGGCCCTGAACCTGGGTAAAATCTTTGCCCTGCTTGTCAGCCGACGATACTTCCAGCTCTACCACGTTCTCTCCCCCATATTCATAACCTAGGGACCTTAACCATGGGTCTTGATGAGTCTACCCCTCGTCAAGTGGCGCCGTCTGTGGGAAAGAATAGCGCTGGACTCGAAGTTTCGCCGGTCCCAACAGCAAACGGCAAATCGCCGATCACACCAGCAAACGGCAACTCGCCGATCTCATCTGCAAACGGCAACTCGCCGGCCATGTCAGCAAACAGCAACTCGCCGATCCAGGCGACACACGGCGACTCGCCGATCCACTCGAAAAGCGGCAGCCTGCCCGCTTCACCTGCAAAAAGCGCATCTGCTCTTCCAATGAATTTCAATCCGCACTCGCCGAGCTTCAGGAGGCGTTTTCCGGCCTTGAATCAGGTTTGAGTTTGACTGTTGGAGCATTCAATTTTTTCGTAAACAATCTTGGCACGCAGGACTCGACAGATCCGCAACAACTGGCGCTGGGCGCACTCGAGGCTCCGTCGACTGCGCTCGCCCCGTCGTCGATTCCTGAAGCCTGCTCGCCCGCAACAACCATGTCGACCGGCGAGCTCGACAGGTTCATGATGACGGAACTCCAAGGCGAGGAGGCAGAATCAGCATACCGCACAAGCAACGTCGACTTCAACCTACCACTCGACGAGAGTTTCGACTGCGGGATCTCCCTCGATGACTTCTACGAGCCCGCGATTCATAACGACAGCAACGTCGACTCGGAGATCTTCACCAACACCAACCTCGACTCAGAAATCCATAATGGCTTCGCCAACACCGAGATGAGCATAGGCGATGAGCACATCGACAACGAGATTCGCCTCGAAGATCTACTCGATGAACATACTGGCTCTGACATGAGCCTCGACGGCGACGTCGAGTCCATGACTGGAATCGACAGCACATACACCTGTCCACGGGTCACGCCCCATCAGGTCTACGTGGCCTTCCGCAGAATCATCCGCAGACGCAGCCGCTCGCAGGCCTGCACAATTCCCATGCACGGTAACCATGCCGGATGGGGTCACAACCTTGACAATCACGGAGGAGATGGCAGCAAAAGCAGATAAAGTCATAAAGGAGTGCACAATGATGCCACCAAATTCCACCCCAGAGGAGATGTTGACCTTCCAGTACTTCAACTGGCAGGAGTCAATTCGACTGCAAAACTACCGAGCGACGCTCGAGAGCGCAAAAGGCAAGCCAGCCTCTCGAGTGCCCGAAGAAGGGAGCAATCCCTCGGGTCCACAATGCAACCAACCCCACGACCTAGGTCGCGGTTGGCAAGCCTTCCAGAACATGAAAGGGTAGCAATCACCCGTAACCTGTCGTTCATGACAGAGGACGCTAACGGAATCCCAGTGCCCAAAACTGCTGCGGGTGCATTATTCTCCGTAGGTGCTTACCTCAAGGCAATGCAACCTCCGGCGAATGACCCTAACGCAGCCCTGCATCGCCAACAACTCAAATCGCTAGCTCTAGCGGCACAGGCTATACAGCCAGAAGACAAAACTCCAGCAAGGAATCGCGATCGCGACATAGTCGACTCACGACACGCAGCACATCATCGCAGTGGTCGCAGCCACCACTCGGATGAAGGAAGGAGAAGCACGCGCCGGCACAGGTCCAGCAGAAGCAGATCTCGAAGATCCTATAGCAGCGATTCATACTCTGATCGCGAACCAGAGCCATGCGGAGCATTGTGCTTCACTCGACGCATCCGTGAGACGCGGATGCCCAAAGGTTCAAGTTGACAGGCGAACAACCCAAGTACAACGGTCGCCAAGAACCTTCCGGGTGGCTAGAAGATTACAGACTCGCCGTGGCATGCCAGCGTGGCACGAACACCACGGCGATGCAGTACATACGACTCATGCTCGAAGGAACTGCCCGCGACTGGCTCAAGGCGCTCCCTCCATCATCATACGACTCGTGGGACGATTTCCGCAGAGACTTCATCAAAAACTTCGAGCCTCTATGTGAGCGCCCGAAGACATTCGAAGAATTAAGGGCATGCACTCAACGATCAGACGAGTCGTTGAGATCATACATACGGCGGTGGACCGAAATACGCAATTCGGTTGGCAAAGTGTCAGAAGACAGGGCCATGGATGCCTTCATACAAGGTCTCGCCAGGAAGGACTTCAAAGAGGCACTGGTCGTGAAAAGCCAACCTCCCTGGCTGACCTCATCAAAGTTGCGACTGAGTGGGCAGATGGAGAGGATTCTGTACGCAGATCCCGTGCTTCCCCACCACGCGACAACTACGAAAGCGGCAGTCGAGGCCGCAGAGATTCATACAGAGAAGATCGCAGGCGCAAACGTTCCAAACGTCCTTACGACGATAACAGACCCGAGTTCATGGCGGCTGGATACACACAACCGGGAGGACCAAGATAGAAGCAATCGACGCTCGGATGATCGACGGGACAGTCGAGATCGCGAGCAGCGGAGCGACAGCTACAAAAGGCAAGAATGGCGCAAACGCAGCGACGCAAAACCCGAGCGGTCATTCGAGGAAAAGATGGACGACTGGTGCAGATTCCACCTCTTCAAGGGGGACGACGGAAAACTACGCTCCAATCACACCCTAAGGAACTGCAGGGAATTCGACCAAATGGCGACTGACTACATGATACGACTCAAAAGGTACGGCCCAGCACCTGCTCAGCCCACGCCTGCACCCGTACCACAGCCGAACGCTGTGCCCGCTCTCATGGCGCCACAGCCGCCACCGCAACCACCACCACAGCCTGCTCCAGGCGCAAACCTCGCAGGTGCCATACAACCCGTACTACGGGCGGAAGATGATCAATATCCACAGCCCCACGGGCAGATGTACATGATACAAAAGGGTCGCCCCTCCAACAGGCAGCAAAAGCTAATCACTCGACAGGTGAACATGGCTGTCATGGCACCTCCTGCCGTGCCCGAATTTCTGAAGGGATCGGAAACCATCATAAGCTTCAGTCGAGAGGATCATCCCCCAGCTGTAGTAATAGGAGGCTACGCCATGACCAAGGTCTTCATGGATGGAGGCAGCGGCATAAACATCATCTTCGCGGACACGCTCCGCAAAATGAACAGGTCAGTCGAAAACCTCCCAAAATCTTCAAATACCTTCCACGGTATCGTTCCTGGCAAAGCAATTAGCCCAGAAGGCACCATACAACTCGACGTTACGTTCGGGGACAAAAGCCACTTCAGGACAGAGTCGATTGAGTTCGAGGTCGTCGACTGGAAATCACAATACCATGCTATTCTTGGTCGCCCGACGTTTGCTCGATTCATGGCGGTGCCACACTACGCGTACCTCACGCTGAAGATGCCAGGACCAAAGGGAGTCATCACTGTCCGTGGAAACTTTCAAAGGTCCGATGCTTGCGACCGCGAGTTCAGCAAAATCTCCGAGATGTTCGGGGTGGAAGAATCACTCGCCGACTGGCGATTTCCAACGACCGCACACTCCTTCCGGAGCATAAGAAGTTGGCAGTCGACAGATCCTTCAATGCTACAAATGACACAAGGTCGCATCAGGTGCACCCGACCGATCCGTCCAAGACAGTCAACATATCTTCGAGCCTGCCTATCGCATAGGAAGGCGCGCTCGTCGAATTCCTCCGTGAGAACTGGGAAATATTTGCGTGGTGTCCAGCCGACATGCCAGGTATTCCCAGGGAATTCGCCGAGCACTCTCTCCAATTGTTTCCAGATGCAAAGCCAGTCAAGCAAACGATGCGTCGAATCTCCGGCCCAAAGCGAACCGCAGTCGAATCTGAAGTCGACCGGTTACTCGCAGCAGGATTCATTAGGGAAATCAAGAAATCACAATGGGTGGCCAACCCCGTACTCGTAGAAGAAGCATACAGACATCCTTCGGATGTGCGTGGACTTCACAGCGCTGAACAAGTGCTGTCCAAAGGATCACTTCCCGCTACCCGAATCGACCAGATCGTCGACTCCACCGCCGGATGCGCACGACTCTCCTTTCTGGATGCTTACTCAGGTTATCACCAGATAAGGATGAAGCAAGAAGACGAAGAAAAAACGGCGTTCATAACCCCACTCGGGGTCTACTGCTACACAACTATGCCCTTTGGGCTCAAAAACGCGGGTGCAACATACCAGCGCATGATGCAGGACTGCCTCAAAAAGCAAATCGGACGCAACGTCCAGGTCTACGTGGATGACATTGTCATTACCACAAGGGAAGAACACACACTACTCGACGATTTGAGGGAGACGTTCGCAAACCTCAAACGCTTCCATATCAAGCTCAATCCTAAGAAGTGCACGTTCGGCGTTCCAGCCGGGCAGCTCTAGGGTACCTAGTCTCTGCCCGTGGAATCGAAGCAGACCCGGAGAAAATACAGGCCATCCTCACAATGCAAAGGCCTTCAAAGCTTCACGATGTGCAGAAACTAGCAGGACGAGTAGCAGCGCTCAGTCGATTCATCAGCAAACTGGGTGAAAAGGCTCTACCATTCTATCGACTGATGAAGAAGGCGGACAAGTTCGAGTGGACGCCAGAAGCTGAAGCAGCCTTCACAGATCTCAAGCGGATCCTCACAAGCCCTCCGATCCTCGTCGCACCTAAGGAACGGGAACCACTCTACCTGTATGTCTCGGCTACAAACAGGGTGGTGAGCACCGTACTGGTAGTCGAACGCATGGAGGAGGGGCACATCCAAAGCATACAACGTCCAGTCTACTACCTGAGCGAGGTTCTCTCCATATCAAAACAGCGGTACCCGCACTATCAAAAGCTGGCATACGCTGTATTCATGTCCTCAAGGAAGTTGACACACTACTTCACCGAGCACCCGATCACCGTGGTAAGTAACTCAGCAATCGGTGATATCCTCACAAACCCCAATGCAACGGGTCGAGTCGCAAAATGGCTCATCGAGCTGGCTCCAAGAGACATCAAGTACGAGCACCCGAAGGCTATCAAAGCACAAGTCCTACCCGACTTCACAACCGAGTGGATAGAGGCCCAATTACCTGGAGCACCAGACGTGTCCAATTCCTGGACCATGTACTTCGATGGGTCCAAGAAACACGAAGGCGCAGGCGTCATCCTCATATCACCAAAAGGGGACAAGCTACGTTATGTTTTGCAGATGGGATTCAAACTACCCTCCAATAACGAGGCTGAATACGAGGCTCTGATCCATGGCATGCGGATGGCAAAAGCACTTGGGTGCACTCGATTGATGATCTACGGCGACTCCAATCTCGTGGTGCAGCAAACAATGAAGGCCTGCGACGCAATCGCGGACAACATGATCGCTTATCGCGACCTGTACAACACACTGGAGGGCAGCTTCGAGGGCTGCGAGTTGAGGCACATAGGAAGGGAAAGTAACGAAGAAGCAGACATGCTAGCCAATCTTGGCTCAACTGGCGCACAAATTCCACCTGGTGTCTTCCTCGAGCGCATCGAACACAGATCTATCAAGGAGAAACGAGAGCCTCCTCCGTCGACTACGCCAGCCAAAAGCAAAGCGCCAGCACAGAGGACCCCCCAGTCGAGGTACTCCTCATTGAGCCAACTTGGACTCAACCTTTTCTGGCTTACATACTCCGCAGCGAGCTACCAGATGACATAACCGAGTCCCGACGCGTGACTCGAAGATCAAAAGCATACACCGTTATCAACGGCGAGTTATACAAGCGCAGCATATCAGGTATGTTCCAAAGATGCATCGCATTCGAAGATGGCCAAGCCATACTTCGAGATATTCATGCAGGTACCTGTGGGCATCACGCCAGCAGTCGATCACTCGTAGCCAAAGCCTTTCGCGCAGGGTTTTACTGGCCTACAGCACTCAAAGACGCGGAGGACATAGTCAAAAGGTGCGTCGGCTGCCAGAAATTCGCAACAAGGCCGCACGCACCCGCATCGGCGTTGAAGACTATACCGCTGGCCTGGCCTTTCGCCCAATGGGGGCTCGATATGGTTGGGCCACTCAAAAAATCATCGCATGGCGGGCATACTCACCTACTGGTGGCAGTCGACAAGTTCACAAAGTGGATCGAGGCGGTCCCCATCACAAATTCGACTGCTACTACGGCAGTCAACTTCATAAAGAGCATCATCTACCGCTTCGGTGTCCCAAACAGTATCATCACTGATAACGGCACAAACTTCACGGCTGAGGAGTTCAAAACCTTCTGCAAAGAGCAGGACATTACGCTCAACTACGCATCCGTGGCACATCCACAATCCAATGGCCAAGTCGAAAAGGCCAATGGACTTGTGACGAGTGGGATCAAGAAGCGCCTCCTGGTGCCACTCAAAAGAGCTGCGGGTGCTTGGGTCGAAGACCATCTGTGCTATGGAGCCTACGCACAACTCCCAACACTTCTACGCAGTTCACCCATTCTTCATGGTCTATGGTGCAGAAGCAATTCTGCCATCAGATGTAAGGTTCAATGCGCCACGAGTTGAAGCATACAATGAAGAAGACGCGGAAGAAGCACTCGAAGAGCAGTCGACTTGCTCGATGAGCGCGAGACACGGCCTTGGCCCGCACAGCTGTTTACCAGCAGATCTCCGCAACTACCATAGCCGTCGACTGCGAACCAGGTCCTTCGTCGTTGGCGACCTGGTTCTTCGACTGAAGCAAAAGAAGGTGCACAAGCTCGCTTCCCCATGGGAGGGTCCCTTCATCATCACGGAGGTCCTTGGTGGAGGCGCATATCGACTGAAGCACGCGAAGACAGGCGAACTCTCTCATAATCCTTGGAACGTTGCGCATCTGCGCCGTTTCTACGCATAAAGTGCTCACAGTCATACAATGTAATAGGCTATATGTCGGATGGCTGCAGGTTTCAGACGCGCTCTTTTCCTTACCAGGGTACCTAAGGGGACTGGAAGGTTTTTAATGAGGCGGCCTGCAGCCTAACATTCAAAAGAGGAATAAAATCAATGTTCCTTCGACTTCTTTGTGGCTACTACCCGCATAATTCATACCTTAACCGCACCCGAAACCCTCGGGGGCTGTGTTATCGATCAAATGAGCTCTCGCTCTTGCAGAAACACAATGCCTTAGCCGCACCCGAATGCTCGGGGGCTGCGTAACAAGGATCCAAACAAAGAACACAAAAACTCTGCAGCCGCACTCGAATACTCGGGGGCTGCACAGTCATTGGTTCACAACCAACACATATTTCACAAACCCCGCTCGACTGACTCGGGGGCTCGACAAAAAATCAAAGTATACAAACTATACAATATACAAAGAGTCAAAAATTACACTCGGGGGCTGCCCCCTATACAAAAATTGCACTCGCAAACTATTCTAATCCTCAGGCTCGTCCTTTACGGGCAGCTCGGGACCGCAAAGCTGTTCGCGAGTGCACTCGATTAGTGTCTCCGCAGCTTGGATCGTGTCATCCAGGTCTTTTTGTTCGAGAACCTCTCCGGCTGCAGGTGTCCGCAACACCAACCTTGGTTTTCGACTACGCATATACGCCATTGCAGCGTTGGCTCCAATCACAAGTCTCTGAGACAGCAACTCTCGAATGGGATTTGTTTGGCGGAAGATGTTCAACACAGCACGAATCCCTTGTGGTTGTGGCCCCGAAGGAAAAAGAGTCTCGTTCAGGCGAATAAACGCTGCCCGGCATAACTCCAGCAGTTCAGCACTTCGCCAGACGCGATCCTTCAGGGTGGCGAGTATGCGGGCATGGTACCTATCAAGCCAAAAGTGTTGACGCCCAGTCGTAGGGTCGTCAACCACGCTATCCAGACGCCCTTCCACGCGAATCTTTTCAGCCTGGAAGTTGTCGACAAAGCCTACAAACACGGGCGCACCAGTCAGATCAAAAGGAAAAGCTACGCAAAAAGCTTGTAAACAGAGCAAGACTCGAACTTACACTCGAGTTGCCTGTTCACAAGCTCCATCTCCCCGAGCACATATCCTCGCGTTGGGTGGCCAACGCGGGTCTCGCCCTCAATCGATTCAGCTCAGCCTGGGCGTCCTTCAGATCTTGCTCCATTCTCACAAATTTGGCCTTCATATACTCCATCACCTTGGCATCATTTGCCACCTGACCCTGGGATCGGGTGGTGATTGGAGCCTGCGAGGAACTAGTCGCAGTAGCAGGTTCTCGTGACTGTTCAAAGAGCATAATCACAAACACAAAGTTTGTGTCAGAAGCTAAAACTCATGTCATAAGCATACAACTCTTCGAGTGAAAGACATTAGCAAAAGACATTTGCATAAACAAGGTAGCACAAACAAAGCGCAGACTCGCGCAGTTCAGAAGGTATCATTACAAGGCATAAAAAAGCAAAAGGGTACAGCTACCCTAAACCTAAGATTTCGATTTCCTAAGCAGACGATTGGCAGTCTCGAGTGCCCGGCGCTCCATGGTGTTCATAAAAACTTCGGCCAGTCGCGCGGCGGCTCCGCTCACCCCCTTCAGGAAATGGGCTTCCCATCTGGCTTCTGAGGGAACGCAGACAGTGCTGCCTCATAGTCGCAATCTATCCCATGTCCCATAAGAAGCTTGATGGTGGACTCGGATCCGCGTACCGTGTTGGCGCGAGCGAAACCCGCCATGGTGGACGTCCCGGGGCCAAACACGTCGGCGAAGTCATCCACCGTCGACGGCACACGCCAGTCGGGAACACCACTTGGTATACAGCGCCAAGTGTGCTCGTCGATTTGGCGAGTGCTTCTTTCGCCTGGTTGCATAGAGCGCCTAAGCCGCCCACAGCCTGTTCCAGCGAAAGATCGTCACTCGCCACGTCCGCAGAGGCCGGTGCGCCAACAGCTTCTGCACAATTCAAAACAGGCATAAGTCATTTTACGACACTCGACAAGTTATATCGTCATATCAAAAGGAGAAAAGATTACTCACCTCCCATGACCTGCGCGAGTGCCGCGAGCTGGTCAGCATATCTCGCTCGCGTGCAGCGGCTGAGTTGGTGGCGGCAGCCAGCTCTTTCTTCGACTCTTCGCGCTGCGCGGCGAGTGCGTCTTCCAGCTCCTTCTTCTCGCCTGGCCCAGCAAAATCACGTGCATTCAATACTCGACAAAATCAAGCATTGCAAAAAGAAGTTCGGCAAAACAAAAGCAAAAAGGAGAACTCACGACTGAGCCGCTCGAGCTCGGCGCGCATGGTGTCCCTCTCCTGCTCCACCTGGACATAAGCCTTGGCAGAATCTGCCAAGGTGTGGTAGAAGGGCTGCGAGCACACGATTCAGCAAAAATCCAAAACTCTCACAGACCTACAACTAAACGGGTCAAGCAAAAAGTACTCACGTGGTTCATCCACGGCTCAGGAGCCGCGACTGATGTCCCGACATCTGGAGTTGCCGCCTTGGCTGTCTCAACGACAGCGTCAGTGGCCATTGGCTGGGCAGCCTCGTTTCCAGTCGGTGCAGACTTCGAGTGCTCCAGGGTTGGAACATTCTCGACTGGAGGAGTCCCAGGCTGATTGTTTTCAGCACTGTGGCAACACAACAAAGCAAAAGACGGTCAGCACAAATATGTGACAGCACAAAATTTCATATCATACTCAAAAAACACATACCTGTGCTCCTCATCTTCCTCATCTTCGGAGTCGCCAAAAATTGGTCCCCCAAAGGCTGGGGTACCACTCGACTGAAGAGGAAGAGTTGAGCTTGTTGAGCACGCACGCAAAGGAGCGGCTTGGAAAACAGGTGGTGAGCCTGATTCCTCGTCATCCTCCAACCTGCCCTTCGCGGGTGAACTGCAGCAGAAGGCGCCTTCTTGGCCAGTCGACGCCGCTTCGGTGGCGCGGTATCGACTTCTTGGTCAGAGGGGCCTTGTCTTCAGATTGGACTCTTCTGCTGCTTCCTCCTCGACCTCCTCCACATGTGAAGTGGTGGCAGAAGGGATGGGCGACTGATCCCCTTTCGGGTCCACCACCTGTGCCTGTGTTTCTTCAGTCTCGCCATTTTCAGGCAGAGGAGGAAGGGAGGCAGCAGTCGAGTGACCCTGCATAGCATACATCACAAATTGCAAAGTCAGAATCAAAAATCGCATATCGCAGAACATGCGAGTGGCAAACTCTTCATTGCAAGCAGGCTATAACACATACATACCTCAAGCAAAGGGTTCTCCAACCCATATGGTGCAACAGGGCAGTCGACGTTGCAAGTGTCGCCTGTCGTCAAGTTGGTGATGTGCCGCACATGCGTCAGCAGCTCACTCCTTGAAAGCTCCTCTGGGTTCATTCGGGTGATGTCACCCGCGCCTTCATACTCCCACATGGGGTGCGCTCGGGCACGGATGGGCCACACCCGCCTCTTCACAAAGGTGGCGATCAAATGGATGCCTGTGACCTTGTCCAGCATGCCTCCGATCCGAGCCAGCAAAGGGCTTGCCTCCTCCATTTCTTCGGCTGAGAGTTGGTGATCCCACGCCTTGGTCCTGGTGAAAGCAGCAGTCGAGAAAGGGGCGGCTGCATCCTGCTCGACAGTCGCATAAAACCACCCCTTCCTCCAGCCTTGAGCGGAGTCGACGGTCTTCAGGCGGAAGTAGCGGGTGTCGCTGCGCACCTGGATTCCACAGCCGCCAACAGGGTAGGTGCGACCACCTCCTCTGTTCGGCCGTACCATGAAGATGGCTTTCCACAGCGCCCAGCTGGGTGCGACGCCGAGGAAGCACTCGCACAGCGTGATGAAACACGCGATATGCATAATGCCATTTGGGGTGAGATCATGGATCTGCACCCCGTAGGCAAAAAGAAGACCACGAACGAAGTCGTGGAGGGGAAGCGAAAAGCCCCTAGGCAAAAACTCCGCAAAACAAACACGCTCGTTGGCGCGTGGTTCGGGGAGTACCTCCTTGGGCGACGGCGCGCGGACGGCGAGCTGCTCCGCGGGTGGCAGATACCCCTGCTCGCGGAACTTGACCAAATGGGCGTCCTTGATGGTGGACTTCGCCCAGTCCCCGCTGCCCTTCTTCAGCGCGGCGGATGCAGATGTACCCGCCACGGCCTTCTTGCCCTTGGTCGCATCGGTCGCGGCGGCGGCGGCAGCACCACGCTTCGCACCTCCACCTTTCGCCATTGCTACAGTGGAGGAGTGTGGGGCAAAGAACTTGGGCGCAGAGCAATGGAGGGGCAGCGCGAGGAAGGAGACGAGGGGCGGCGCAGGGAGCAAATGGCAAGTAAAAAACTCTGCCAGCGCCGTCCCCCCTATTTACCACAGATCGCAAAACGATCGCAACCGTCAAAACAAATCCATACGCTCCGCGCGAAATCTGGCCATACACGTGGCGGCCACGAAATCGCCCACTACGCACGAGAATCCAGGAAACCATCATCACGCCCCGTGAAAATCGCGCCAGAACGGTCAAATCAAGTCCACGCGGCGTCATCCCTGGTCAGCTCTGCAAACGGGCCCACAAAACAGGGTCACGTCTTATCAAAGCCTCTCCAAGCACGCCACCGCTTGTCAGAGATAGCAGTCGCAAAATGCGTCATTGCTGACGTTGTTCTCTCTTTCACAACTGGCATAAAAGTCACTCGATGATATCTTCGGGTGGTCTCTCGCATAAGTCTCGGTTGGTTTTTTAGCAAAGTCATAGAGGCCAGTCGAAATTCTTTCGACTGCATCATCGTACTCCCATCGGGAGCGTATCAAAAAATTCTTTGACTAAAATGTGCAGGGTAAAAGATTTTGAGATTATCCTCCATTGCAAGCAATAAAGCACAATCTCGGGGGCTACTCCCATCGGGAGCGCTGTCGCGCACCCGATAGAATAATGGCAAAAGTGTCAGTCGACGAAACATTCGACTAAGTTCATAAGCAAAATCACACTCAAAATATTCCCGAGTTGATCCGACGATCCTTGGATGCTGCATGCATAGTGCAAAGGTAAGACCCACCGATCAGTCGAGCTGGGCTAAGGACCGCTCCAGCAGCGTTATCCTTAAATGTTCCGTGTCAGCAGACATGATGAAAATCCCCGACGGACGCGTTGGGTTGATTCAAAATTATACTGCAGTTCGATTCCGTAAGACCTCAACGGTGTTTCGAGTCTGTCCAGTTTGTTCCAGATTCGAGTCCGGGGACTCGAGTTTGATTGAAAGCTAGTATGGTTTTGCCACAAATGGTAGTTAACTGGCCCCGATCCGTCGTGTGTGCCGGGCCTGCTAAGCTAATATCCCTTGACTATCATAAGCAAAAACTCATAGTCGATGAAACACTCGACATAGCCAACATGTGCTATTTCATAAGAATTCTAAATACAGATGTAAAAAATATAACGTGCATGATGTATGAGTCCATGCCCGACTCTTCGAATCAGACAAGTACTCGGGGGCTACTGACATGGGTATGCCTATCGGGTACCCTACCATGAGGGTACCTGGTGCACGTATCGACTAGGCCCAACTATCAGAGCCTACATGAAGCCCATGAAGGGAGGCCCACGAAGATGAAGTATCCTCCAAGTTTGGCGAAGCAATAGTCGGTTTAGAGTTTCCTTACTTGTAAATCGAGTCGGTTACGAACACCCGAGACCCAGCCTATTATTTAAGGACTGGGAGGGCCATCGAACCAGACAACGAACACCAGAGCCACAAACCCTAGCGAGATCGACATCTCGCCGGGATCCTTGTAACCATCATATTCACAAAGCAATAACAGACAGGCAGGACGTAGGGGTGTTACCTCCACACGAGGGCCCTGAACCTGGGTAAAATCTTTGCCCTGCTTGTCAGCCGACGATACTTCCAGCTCTACCACGTTCTCTTCCCATATTCATAACCTAGGGACCTTAACCATGGGTCTTGATGAGTCTACCCCTCGTCAGGTATGGAGGTGATGAGATCCTCCCAAATCTTTTTCAGTAGAACAGCCATATTGGCGCTTAAACCTGATCCAGGGGGAGTTGGAATTTGAGTGAAGTTTTAAGAGAAATTTTCAGAGCAGGGAGGAGTTTTGGTGAGCTAGGGAGAGAACATCAAGTCCGCCATGTTTCTTTGGTGTACAGACCTCTTCCCAAGCTACTTTGCAGTGTCCTCCGGAGCACCTTTCTTCACCCGTCCAAAGGAAAGCACACCTTCGTTTGTCGATGGCTTCAATAGCACCTGCCGGAAGGAGACCCGCAGACATGGCATGGGCAAACTTAGCCGTGATAACGGAGTTGATGAGAATAAGGTAACTGCCGATGGGGAGAGACCGGCCTCTCCAGACCGAGAGTTGCATACCGCAGTTGGAGATCATGAGAGAAAGGTCCGAGAGACGCAGCTTGTAAGGCGAGAGGGGGAGTCCAAGATAGGTTTGAGGGAAGGTGGAGACGGCACACCCAAAGGAAGCAGCCATTGACTCAACGAGAGAGGAGGAGGTTTTTATTGGGACAAAGGTGCTTTTGTGGAAATTGATCAAGAGACCGGTAGCGGCAGAGAATTGGTCGCGGAGGATCAGTTCCATATCTGGATTCAATCCCACCAAAACGAAGGAGGCCTTGGTTCAGTCTTGAGCGAGCGCGTGTTTGTATTGTGGGGTCCGTCGGTGGCATGCTGCGGAGAAGAGAAGCCGCAAGAGGCCCGGCACTGACAGACTGCACCCAGATAGCTCGCTCGCCTCTGTGTTGCATGGCACTGGCAGCGACGCGGCTTGCCAATCTCGATCGGTTTCTACTCTCCGTCCGTGTAGGGGCCGGCCGATGTCTGCCGCTGAAGTGCTGATGCATCCATGTTCGTGCAACTTATGGTGAGTCTGACCTATGTGGCCGAGAAGACGAAAATGGATGGAGCAGTATGCCAGGGTTCAGAAATAGTATGAGCCTTGATCGGACACAGTTCGATGGATCTCTGAATGCATGCTGGGGACTGGGGAGAACAGATTCCGCAAAAAGGCCGGCACGGCAGCAGATTGGCACCATGGAACGTGTCTCGACAGGAACACATCCTTGGCCTGACAAAAAAATGGAGATAAACTGAAACTGAATAGTAGTAGTTGTCCATGGAACAGTGCTTTCCAAGGAACACAAGTACAAAGATCTACTTCGAATCGATCAAACAAAATGTTTCATAACACCAGGAATGACAATGGAACATCTCGATCTCAGAGAATTTAACAGCAACACTTACTTTATTACCTAGGGAGATATCTGAATCTCATGTTATTTTGACCCAACGACTGCGACGAAACCTCAGACTAATTATCTTGCGATGAAACCTCAGACTAATTTAACTAGACTCGATGAATCAATCAATCAGAGATGAAGCTTTCGACTCTAACTCCAACAAATCAATCAACTCAATTATTCAAATCGCTCTTCTTCCCGCGTGAGCTCTCACTGCATGGCCATGTCGTCCCCATCAGCAGCCTGCTGGTGGCCGCTGCTCTCGCTGCTGCTCTTCTTGCCATTGCCCTCGTCCACGATGCCAGCGGCGGCGGCAGGGATCGCTGGCGCTGCGCACCACACGGACGCCGTGAACAGGGGATGCTCGTGCCACACGAGCGTCAGGCAGCCGGCGATCTCCTCCACGCGGTACCCGGCGCCGGAGAACACTTGGAGCAGCGCGGCCGCCTGCTCAGTTGCGCTTGGCCCGAGCGGTACCTGGGTCATCCCGGCGCGCCAGAGTCGGGCGCACCAGAGGTTGAGCGGCTCGTGGCGCTCCACGCGCCCGCTGCCCTCGCCGCACACGATGTCGAAGATCTCCCGCTCCAGGTACGCCTCCGCCCCGAGGCAGCCGGTGGTGTTGATGCGGCGGTTGGCAGACAGCGCCTCCATGGAGTCGAACACGGCGCCGTAGTAGAAGAGCGCGTTGCCGAACCGCTCCACCAGCGCCGGCTTGTTGTGGTCCGCCTCCTGTTCGACAATCGTGAACACCCTGGGCTGCATGGCGGCGACCCAGCCGAGGACGGCGTCGATGGGCGAGGGGAGGGAAGTCGACGCGGCGTCCGGGTCCACCAGGAGGCGGTGGAGCTGGCAGATGGAGTTCACGGCCAGTGCCTCGCCGGGGACGATCTGGAACATCCACGGCTGGAGCGCGTCGAGGGTGTCGCTGGTCACCACGTTGAAGGAAAAGGGCACGTTGACGGTGCGCGCGTACTCGGCGAGGCGGACGCCCACCTCGTGGAGCTCGTTGCGTGATCCGTCGGAGGCGGGCGCGGGGCCGATGGCGGTGATGCGGAGGGCCGGAGGAGTGCCGGGGCGGAGGGAAAGGGTCTTGATGAGCGCCGGCCACTGCACGCCCTGCATGATGGCGAGGTCGATGATATGCAGGCGGTCGTAGCCGTCGAACGCGTCGAGGATGGCATGGTTGGCCGTGAAGTGCGCGAACTTGAGGTAGGGCCCCGCGTCGTAGAACTGGCGGTAGAGTTCGCCCGCGTGCTCCACCGGCGAGGCGGCGCGGGAGTGGCTTGGGGACGCCGGGAAGAGCCGCTGGGCCAGCGCGGCGGCGAAGTGGCTCATGACGCGTCCGATCCCGAAGGCCGTCGAGACCGTCGTGGCGAGCGCCGAGCGCGCCTCGGCCAGATTGCCGGAGGCCGCCGCGTAGTCGCCCGCTTGGATCGTGTTGACGCACGCGATGAGGTGGTGCACCAGCCGGATCGCGGCGTTCTCCTCTTCCTGGCGCCTCCTCGCGGCCTCGGCCTGTGCCGCGACGGCGGGCGCGTACATGGACATGGACGGGTCGAAGCAGTAGGACGCGCCGGCGCCGTTGGTCATCGCTGCGGCGCCCTGCGCGGACGGGAGGGGCAACGGGCCGGATAGGGAGGAGGCGACGGCGGGGTCCATACCTTGCTGCTGCCAGCCGAAGGCGAAGTGGCCCATGAGGCGAACGAGAGTGGAGCTGGCTACCGCGCGGGGAGTGTGAAGGCTGCTCGCTTGCTTAGCTGTGTCTCTGTCCGTCCGTCCACGCTTCCGCTCGCCGGTGTATTTGTAGCGCGGCGCGAGGAGAGTGACGTGCGCGTGTACACGTGGACGGAGACGTAGCGTAGCGGAGCGCAGAGAAACCGGGAGCGGGGGGAGGGGCAGCAAATGGGTGGTTCCCATCGCCCTGGGCATACCTTGGGCCGGGCAGGGCCGGGCTTTGGCCTGGGCATTCTGAAGCCTGGACACAGAGGACGATCCTAAAGATTACTGGCTATAGCACATTCTAAAGACTGAGTTGGAGATTACCATTGATCTATTGTGTTAATATAATACAATAGGATTCCTTAAAAGGCATGTTTCTCAAATAGGGTTTTGGGTTTTGGGCAGGCAACAAGACCACTAGCTAGTCGGGCTGGCCGTTGCCCTGAACATACCCAACTATAGTCCACATTTTAATGGGCTAAAGGCCAAAAATTGCATAATTAAAGTCATAGATTTTAATCAATTTAAAATATATTCTCTATCACAACGGTCAATTCCAAAATACATTTAATTTATTTAATTCACAAAATTAATCTTTATCGTAATAGTCGATTTTGAATTAATTTTCTTTTCATTAATTACCCAAAATAATATCGTTGCAACGGTCGATTTGGAATTGAAAATTTTGTATGTTTTTTATTTTAATAAATTATTGACGTTATTATTTGTTGCAACGGTCGGCTTCCAATTTTGGAATATTAATGATCTGTTTAGTTATAAAAAATAGTGCAAATACTCACGCACGAACCCATGTAGAGCTCAGTAGGAGCCCACTCATTGTTTTTATACTATAAAAAAATAGTGTAATATGTTCATAATTAAAGGAAAATAATTTAAAAAAATCGATTTTATACTATAATTGCCTTCAATCATCTCAAGTGCCCCCACTGGAAATTTTGGCTAGATCCGCCTGTGCAAATACTCCTCTCTCTAATAAAGTCCGGTCTCATGTCATATGAGATTGCGATCACTTCTATTTGTTGCTTATAAAAATATACATTTTTTTTGATTAAGTCTAGTGTGGCCTATCAAAATAATTTTAAATAAACTTTTGTGTGTTTCATATTCAGAATCGAAAGAGTTTTCTTTAGTTCTCGGTAACCATACTCATTGACCTTCTCTAATAAATCGTATTGCATGTATATTTTTTTGTTTAAAGGGTCGAATCGTACAAATATTCTCAGGTAAATAGTATTGCGTGTAAGAATATTGTAGTTAAACATATAAGGATGTGGAAAAGATTCCCTTTTGCATGGGTACCTACACACTCTTTGCGTTGACCAACTTGTATACGCAACACGAAATTAAAATATTTGGTAAGGGGATGCCAACATTAGAGTTTATAACATTATCTAAAAGTAGTTCAAAAATTTCAGGTCACATCCTAGCCGATTATTTTTAAATCTCAATGGTAGAACTCAACTATAAAGTCAACCATAAAAATGACGACCAAAAAGTTGTTTTCAAAATTCTCAAACCGGTTTTGTACACCAAAAAACTTTATGTACTAGCAAAACAAGATAAAACGGGTATATATGGCCTACATCGCCATATGATGTCATGGTGTGTAGGTACCACCATGACTAGCTAGTAAATCGTCTCTCTATAAGGATATGGCAGGTGGGCCAAGCTTCTAAAAAGTTTGAGATGGGACCATGGTAGCATTGAGGGAACTTCAAGCACAATCATGAGGAGGTATAAAAAAAGAGGACCTGGAGCGAACATTTGAAACTGTTCACAAGACGTTGTAATGTACGGGAAAAAATTGGAAGTGTGGTAGAAATGTTCAAGAAACCACGCTATCCATGTAATCGGGATGCACGTAGGTGTCCACCCCAGTAAGACACACGTAAGGATCTAGACGGTGATTATGCCTTCCACTGGCGGCTAGTTATGGGCCCATGCGCTTTCTACCCCTTGTGAGTTTCCTAGGTTTCCTTGGTTAGTGAGATGATCCAGAAACCCAAGCGGGGCTGAGATCTCTATATTGTGTAGGCCTCATCCCCGCTCGAGGTGAGCTCTCTTTGAATTGGCCGGCGCACATCTCCGCATGTGTGGTCACAAATTTTTAGAAAATCTTTCACAAAATAGTCTATGTATGAACATTCAAAACTTTCAAACCAAATGGCTAGGGTGATTGATATATGCATGTCGTAGTTCATGATAATGTGCCCATGTTTTGCACATAGGTGCATCTTGCCATACCACACAACATTTTCAAACGGAGTTTCAAGTCTTTTGTTTTAAAATATATATGGGACAAAAAGGTTTTTTTAATCAAGTGAAGTAATATGGTTCTAAAATTGCACCTCTCTAATTTTCACACAAAGTGGACCAGATTGGATGGGTAAGTGCCCAAATTGTTTGATTTTCCATATTTCTAGCTTATTTTACACTTATATATATATACTTTTGTTAATTTCGTGAAGGTAATAAAATTTGAGCTAAAGTGTGTTATAGTTTCGTCGTGAAAATTGCAAAAAATAATTTTAAGACCCAAGTAGGAGTATATGCAATATGCATAGAGAGTTAGAAATATTCATGTTCTCGTTATGAATATATGTGTTAGCGATTTTCATCCCATTTTGAAAACACTCACTAAAAACGAAGACAGAAAGTAAAAAACTTGAATTGACGAATATCAAGAAAAACCTTCAAAATATGTCATGTCGTGTATGCACATTCATGATTTGAACCCAAATGTCCAAGGTGATAGCCATAGTCATAGCATATAGGTCATGATAATGTGACTTTTTTTTGCAGAATCATCCACCGAAACAATTCGGTAAGAAACAGGTTATGTGATACAATTGGTTAAATGACAGCGGGGCGAGGGGGACGATCAGGGTCGGGGCTTGGGGCTGGGGTGGGGGTGGGGGTGGGGGTCGGCTTCTTTTCAATCGAGCACTCAACACTTGTGGCAAATATTATTTTCACTAATGTATCAACGGGGTGGGGGTCGGCTTCTTTTCAATCGAGCACTCAACACTTGTGGCAAATATTATTTTCACTAATGTATCAACATCAAACATATCAATATTTTGACTTCAAAAAAGAACCGCTGCGATTGATATTAATTTGACTAATTATGAAAATAAATCTAGAATTAATATTTTAAATTCTGGGTCGACCATTTTGACAGATTGATTCACTAATTTATGGAAATTAAAATTACCATAAATAGTTTTAAATCTGAAAACGACCGTTACGATAACAAAGATTAATTTTACGATCTTATTGAAATCAAATGCAATTTATGAAGTGACAGTTGTGATATAATTTTTTTAGTAGTTTATTAAAATAAAAATATTTTGATTCTGTAATATTTTGTTAATAGCCCATTAAAGTAGATTCGAACGGTGCCAATTGACATGGGTTTACCACGGCAAATCCCATGGTGAGATACCTAGGGATTTGTATGAGGGGAGAAGGTGTACGCTGGTAGATTTGGACGGCTGGCAAGTAAGGATTACCCAGGTTCGGACCCTCATTGTGAGGTAAAGACCTATTCCTGCTTGTCTGATTGTATTAATGGAGGATTACAAGGTGGCCATAATGGCTATGGTGCGTCTCTGTTGTGTGTCCCCCTAAAGGGTGCCCCGCCTTGCTTTATATATGCAGCTAGGTAGGGTTTACCGAAGGAGATATGACCTAGAGGCAATTAATAAAGATATTTTATTTGTCATATCTCGATTATTCATTATACTTTCTATACCATGCTATAACTGTATTAAGCGGAAACTTTAATACACGTGTGGTATGTAAACAACCAGGTCTCTAGTAGCCTCTTTACTAGTCCATTGAGATCAACAGATGATCAAGGTTTTCTGATCATGGACTTGGACGTCAATTGATAATGGAGTTATATCATTAGGTGAATGATGTGATGGACGCACACACAATATATATAGGACGTAGTACTCACGCCTTCGACCATGAGATCATATTTAATTGCTATTTCTGGAAGGTAATTTGATTGCATCAAACATCGCTCCTTATATAGGGTGACAATAAAGGTGTCCCTCTTGGGTATCCGAAAGAAATATGTTGAGGCGTATGATCAAGAGTGGGATTTGCCAATCCATATAGCATGATAGATACTCTGAGCCCACTCGGTGAGATTGCATCAATGAGCTTGCAAGCATGTGACTAGGTCACGAGGATGTTGAAAGGACAAGGATGTTGCCTAGAGGGGGGTGAATAGGTGATTTAAAACTTTTCTGATTTAGGCTTGATAATTGCGGAATAAAACTAGGTGTTTAAATTAACAAGCAAACAACCTAAATATACTAGGCTCACCTATGTACACAAACAACTTATGCTAAGCAAGACAAGCAACAAGGTGATAGCAATATAGAATACTTCAAGCACGGAGGTTATCACAATGTAAAGTGCATAAGTAAAGAGGTCGGATATAGAAATAACCGAGGCACGCGGAGACGAGGATGTATTCCAGAGTTCCTCCTTTTTAAGGGAGTACGTCTCGTTGGAGAGGTGTGAGTCAACACAATGACTCAACAGCCACAAAGGCTTCACCTTCTTCTCCGATGAACCACACCACAAAGGTTTGGTTCACTTTCAACTATCGGAAACCTTCAAGGCGGAGTCTGGAGCCTTTACAACAACAATTCGAGGCACAACCCACAACTGGATTGGGGGCTCCCGAACGGCTACAAGTGACCACAAGAGGTCTAAACCACCACAAAGACGTCTAGGGTCCAAAGACCCAAGAGTAACAAGTTCACAAACTTTCACTTCCACGAATCCTCGTGGAGAGCACAAACCGATGCACAAATGCAATGGCAAGAGCACAAGTGCTCAAATCCTTCACTCTCAAATCCCACCAAAAGCAACTAATGCTTATGGGGGAGAAGAGAGAGAGAACAAAGAAGAACTCAACAAATGGAACTCCAAGATCTAGATCCCAAGAGTTCCCCTCACTTAGAGGAGAGATGGATTGGTAGAAATGTAGATCTAGATCTCCTCTCTCAAATCTTTCAAAGATATGCAAGAATCACAGGAGGAATTAGGAGAGGGGCAAGCTTCCAAGGTCAACAATGGTGGGGAGAGATAGAAAAATGAGCTTGGCTTGAGGTTGAAGAAGGGGAGGGATTTTTATAGCCCTCACAAAATATAACCGTTACAGCAGGAAAAACCGGATATTCCGGGTCAAATTTGGACCGGAAAATCCGGTCTAGAAGTTGAAGCCAGGAAATTCGGCTAAGGACCAGAACACAAAGTCTTCTGGAGGGAGCCGGATATTTTTAACCAGAAATTCCGAAAGTTAATCGGAATATCCGGTTGTCCGAAAACTGACAGAAACAGCAAAACAAAAACTGCAATATTTTTTCACCCGGACTCCGATTTCGATGATCTTGGGCTCGTTGGAATCGCAACGAAGACCTCTTCAAGATTATGCAGAGAAACATCATAGTCCAACAAGGGGGGATTAAACCAAATGTAGAAAGTTAAACCGTCTCTATAAAAAAAACAACCGGTAAATCCTCCAACATCAAAACTCAACAAGATATTCATCAAGACTCCGTTTTCTATGATCTTGGGCTTGTTTCGAAGGTAATCACAAGCCCTACAAGATCATGCATATACACTTCATAGTCCATCATGTGAGGAGGAAACCACAAGGAGAGAGTTTGACCTCTCTGGAAAAGATAAGCCGGTAAAACCTCCAAAATAAAAAACGCAGCAAGATATGCATATGAAATCCGTTTTAGATGAACTAGAGCTTGGTATGGAGATGAACACAAGTTCTAAATTGTCACATGGATAAAAGCCAAATAAGAACCAAGAAAGATGATGATGTCAAGTATGCAAAGGTTTGAGCTCTCTACAAAGATGCGATCAAGTTACTCACTTGAGAGCCCTCTTGATAGTACGCCGTCTATCTCTATAACCCGGTCTCTCACTAGCACCATGAGACCAGTAAAATAGAAACCCTATCAGGATCATACCTTTGTCTTGCTTATTCCACTCGAGCTAGATGATGACGATATTGATCTCTTCAAGTGGACCACCTTTATTGATTGCGCTTGCTAGCACATGCTTGATGAAGACTTCTTCAAATACTCCCCATACACCATTATGGGAGAGCCTCGCTTAGCTCTGTCTTCATGTATCCACTTGCGCTTCATATTCTTCTCTTGATATAGATGATGGCTTGGAGACACTCAATCTTCTTTTCCAAGCCATGCTTGCAATAAGCTCAACTCTAGATGACCATTCTTCATATGAACCCATTGGATAGAACCTTGGTCATCATATAATCTTCTAGAGTCCAACACATGAACTCTAATCTTCTTCATGGACAAGATCTATAAAGATATCTCAATGCAAACATTAGTCCATAGATATTGTCATTAATTACCAAAACCACACATGAGGGCACATGCACTTTCAGATGTAACATCACAGACGAGTAAAGATAGTATTGTCGGTAACGAGATCGAGCTAGGTATCGCGATGCCTGAGAGCGAGTCTCGGACAAGACTAAGTATCGCCAGGCAAAAGGTTTGAGACTTGACGTCTAAGGTTCAAACGAAAAAGATATTTGTGGACGCACAGGGGCTATCATGGGTTTCCAGACCCCGCTGTTAGTCATTGGTCGGAGAACGGGTCTCGATCATGTCTGGAGTAATCCTGAACCGTAGAGTGGCACACTTAAGGGTAGGCGACGGTTTAAATAAGATTGGATATCGAAGAGAAAATAGAGAAGGGTTCCGGAATGGTTCTGGGACATATCCGATGGAGTTCGGAGGGCGACGAAATGGTTTTCAGAGCCAGAAAAAAATTAAATAACAGGTATTTAATATTAATTACTGTAATTAATGATTAAATATATTTTATTTTATTTATTTTTGTATTTTTTAAAGGTAGCCCACCTAAATGGGCCTTGACCAAAGGAAAAGGCCCATGGGGGGGGGGGGGGGGGGACTTCTCCCCATGGTGCGAATTGGGAAGGGGCTGCCCTAGGTGGGCCAAATGGGGCCCACCTAGAGCCGGCGCACCTGTTTGGGGCGTGGCTGGTGTGGGCATTAGTCCCACACGCCTGGACACCGAAGGTGGCAGCCCTCCTCCACCTTTATATAGGGATGCCCCTTGGCCTTTTGAAGGCATCCAATTCTCCCTCTCACCTTATATGTGGTTCCGTAAATGGAGCTGCGCACGGGAAAAGAGGTTCTCTCCACCATACGCACACCGTCGTGCTGCTGGGTCCAAGTCTTCTGCTTCCGCTCCTTTGCTGGATCGGAGCCCGGAGGTCGTTGTCTACACCGTACGTGTGTAGAGCTACGAGGTGCTGCACGTGCGGCACTTGGAAGAGTTCATCTTCACGACCTTGAGGTCGGCTACGTCGGCTTTATTGACAACGCTTATGTGGGAGCATAATCCCCGCTTTTCGTTCTACAAGGGTATGTACATCGATCTCTTCCATTACGGTATATCTGCATAGTAATAGATTCTGGCTAGTTTAAGGTTATCGTTGTTAGGATTTTTTTTGTTTTCTGCCTACGATCCCCTTCATTTACATGAGTCCTGTCGTACACCAAGTGGTGGCCTCTTGGGCCTCATTGGGCCGCCAGGTGGGCCTTTGGCTGGGCCGCATCGGGTACGCCAATGGTGGGTGTCCGGAGGGTATGCCCACGTCAGTGGACTTCACCTAGGAGTTAGAACCCGCATGGCTAGGCTGGGCCAAGCCTGGCTCAGGGTCCAGTCTTGTGACCGATACCCACCTCCGACGGGAAAAAAACATAGCCCTTACTGTACTAATTCAAAGCACATAATTTATATTTCAATAATAACTGAAGTATTTGTTTGCAAAAAAAGTTGTCACATCCTTCATTGGGCCCTACATGTTCTATCAGGGCTATAGAATGTGAGACAAAAGCCCGGCCCATCTTGAATCCTGGCCTGGCCCGACATTTGCCCAAACCAATGGCGGCCACACATTCTTCCCCTGATGGGCCCTCCCGGCACCCACGGTTTCCCGACGGCACTCTCCCCGCGCTACAAATACACCTGCGAGCGGCACACCTCTAAGCCAGTTAGCCTCACACTCTCCGCACGGTAGCCAGCTTCACCCTTGTTCGCTCCGTAGGTCACTTCCCCCCTCTTCCCCATCCAGCGTGCTGGCTCTTCCATCCGCACAGTGCGGGCACCGCCGCGATTTCCCACGACGACGACGCGTCATACTGCACCGATCCATTCATGGCAGAGGTCGAGGCCACGCGGAGGTGCCAGGAAGAGGAGAAATCCGTGATCTGGCTAGTGCACCTCCTCCTCGCGTGCGCCAACGCAATCCAAGCGGGTGACTACGTGGGGGTAGCCGACAACCTGACCCGAGCACGCTCGGTGCTCGAGACAACCGTCTCGACAGCCGCCCGGATCAGACACATCATGAGCCGCGACGCTGGGCTAGCGCCTCTTCCTGTCATCCCCGAGCCACTCCGGCGCCGCGCTCGACATCACCTCCTCGAACCATTACGATTAATAATAATTTAACTAATTTATGAAAGTAAAACTAGACTATTAATATTTTGAATTCCATCTCGACCATTTTGACATTATGATTCACTAATATATGGTAATTAAAATTACCATAAATATGTTCAAATCTGAAAACGAACGTGACGACAACAAAGATTAATATCACGATCTTTTTGAAATCAAATGTTATTTATACAGTGACAGCTGTGATACAAATATTTTAGTAGTTGATTAAAATTAAAATATATAATTAATTTTGTAATATTTTGCCAAAACAACCCATTTAAATGTGGACTTAACCAAGGGTCTAGAGTCCGGATGGCTGGGCTGGGCCAGGCCGGGCTCAGGGTTCTATCTTGTGACCGAAACCCAGGCCCAACGTAAAAAAATCGCTCACTATGCTTCAAAAATTACTAAAATCTTTGCACAAAAAATAATAGCTTTCCGCACCAGGTCCTATATTTTCTATCGGGGCTATAGAATGCGAGGCAAAAGCCCGGCCCATAACGAAACCCGGTCCGGCCCGACATTTACCCAGGGCCCTCTCTCCGCACCCACGGTTTGCGGACGCCACTCCTCCCGCTACAAATACACCTGCAAACGTGCACGGTCAGACACACACACATCTCAGCCTTCACGCTCTCCGCTCGGTAGTCGGTAGCCAGCTCCACCCTCTTTCGCTCCATGGCTCACTTCGCCTCCTCTTCCCGGTCCGGCGCGCTGGCCCTCCCGTCCGCACAGGGTGCCGCCGCGATTTCCAACGGCGCCGGGGCGTCGTACTGCACCGACCCATCCATGTACGTGCCCGTCCAGCCCTCCGTGGCACAGGTTGAGGCCGCGAGGAGGCGCCAGGAAGCGGAGAACGCCGCGATCCGGCTCGTGCACCTCCTCGTCACGTGCGCCAACGAAATCCAAGCGGGTGACTACGTGGCGGGCGAGGTACAAGACCTTGACAGAAACGACCTGACCCTCGCGTCGCCCCACAGCGGGCGACTCGGGGGAACCACCGCGCGCCGCCGCCAGGCCGCCCGGCCGCCTCCTCACCTCCGCCGCTGCCGCTGGCCTCGCCGCGGTGGCGGCGGCTCCCGCTGCCAAAGGTTGCTGGGAGGGATCCGCGGTGGACGCGAGGGCTTCGTCGTCCTCTTCAACGACGGCTCCGGCGCGTGCGGCTGGGGACGCGTGGACGGCGTCTTGGAGTGGCGACGGCGGATGGTGCGGCGCGGGCTGCTGGCGCTGGCGCCCCCTCGGCGTGGCTGCTAGCAGCAGGGCTGCGGCCAGGGCCCGATCTGGGCTCAGATGGGCCTGGCGGGCCGCGACGGGGCTGGTGGTCTCTGGCGTCCGTTCGAGCAAGGCGCGGTGGCGTGGAGGCGGGGGCTCCGGCGTGTTGGCAGGCTCGTCCTGCCGACGTGCTCCGGCGTCACCGTGAAGCTCCGGCATCCCCTCTGCTACCACCGGGTGGGCGGAGGCTCCGGAGTGGACCGCACCGCTTCTTCGACGTCGTCAAGGTGCTGCTGCGGCGCGGTTGACCATGGCTCGGGCCGTGTGCTGCCCGCGATTGGGTTTTTGGTGTGCGGAGTTCGGACGAAAGTCCTGCCCGACCTCTGTCGGTGCCGGCGACGACGGCGCCTTTGGGCGTCGTTTTCCTTCATAGAGGCGTCACCGTGAAGCTCCGACATCCCCTCAGCTGCCACGGTGTTGTCCCCAGGTGAAAACCTAATTCGGCTTGCCGGATGGGCGATGGCGGCGTCTTCGACGTCGCTTCTTTGTTGGAAGCATCGCTTTGGAGACAAGACTTGGTGTTCGACGACGGTGCTGGGGCGTACCCCCGGTAGCGGTGCTGCTCTTCTCGTCTCGGTGTCGTCCTCTGGGGCGCGCGTGGGCTGCCGGAGCGGGTGGCAAGGCTCCCTCTAGGGACGCGGCGCGGCCGTGGGAATGGGTGCGGAGCTCCTCCGTACGAGGCCGACAATCCCTCCTCATCTTGCTGCAAGCTCTCTGAGTCCTCCCTCGATGGTCTGATGTTCTCTGCGCACTAGCTTCAGAGAATCATCTCGATGTTTTTTCCTTTCTAGTTTCTGGGGCGATGCTTAATCGTTCTCGGGTGCTGATGTAAGTCATGTTGGGTTTCTTTTCTATGAAATGGAACCGGGGCGGGGCCCTTTTTATCTAAAAAAACTACGTGGCGGGCGCCGGCAACCTGGCCGTGGCACGCTCGGTGCTCGCGACGACCGTTTCGACGGCCGGCGGGATCGGACGCCTCATGAACCACTTCGCCGCCGCGTTGGCACAGCGCCTCTTCCCGTGGTCCCCGATCCACTCCGGCGTGGCGCTCGGCGCTGCCTCGTCGGCGGAGAACGCGGGCGAGCTCTACCGCCAGTTCTACGAGGCGGGGCCCTACCTCAAGTTCGCCCACTTCACGGCCAACCAGACCATCCTCGAGGCGTTCGACGGCTGCGACCGCGTGCATATCATCGACCTCGCCATCATGCAGGGCGTGCAGTGGCCGGCGCTCATCGAGGCCCTCTCCATCCGCCCCGGCGGCCCTCCGGCGCTCCGCATAACCGGTGTCGGCCCTGCGCCTGCCGTGGACGGATCACGAGACCAGCTCCACGAGGTGGGCGTCCGCCTCGCCGAGCTCGCGCGCGACCTGAACGTGCCTTTCTCCTTCCGTTGGGTGACCAGCGACACCCTCGACGAGCTCCAGCCGTGGATGTTCCAGATCGTCCCCGGCGAGGCGTTGGCTGTGAACTCCATCTGCCAGCTCCACCGCCTCCTGGTGGATCCAGACGCGGCGTCGACATCCCTCCCCTCGCCCATCGATACCGTCCTCGGCTGGGTCGCCGCCATGCAGCCCAGGGTGTTCACGGTCGTGGAGCAGGAGGCTGACCACAACAAGCCGTCGCTGGTGGAGCGGTTTATTAACGCGCTCTTCTACTACAGCGCCGTGGTTGACTCCACGGAGGCGCTGTCTGCTCAGCGCCTCACCAACACCAGCGTCGGCGTCGGCGTGGATGCGTACCTCCAGAGGGGGATCTTCGACATCGTGTGCGGCGAGGGCAGCGGCCGCACGGAGCGCCACGAGCCGTTCAACCTCTGGTGTGCCCGGCTCTGGCGCGCCGGGATGTGCCAGGTGCACCTCGGGCCGAGCGCGACCGGGCAGGCCGCCAAGCTGCTCGGCGCGTTCTCGGGCGCCGGGTACCGCGTGCATGAGCGCTGTGGCTGCCTGACGCTGGCGTGGCAGGACTGGCCACTGTTCACGGCGTCGGTGTGGCGTGGGCCGCCAGGGATCGCTACTGTCGACGGCATCCCGGCGATCATCCGGCCTCCGGTCGCTCCTATCTTGGTCGTCACGGGGTTGTGTCAACCCAGCCGCCATGAACTCGGATCTGTCATCGTCGTGATGACGTTTGGAACGCTTGCGCCTCCGATCATCTCTGTATGTGTCCCTGCGGCTTCGACTGCCGCTGTCATGGTTGTCGCGTGGTGAAGAGGCGTGGGTTGCTCGCACCGAGTCTTCTCCATCTACCCACTCAGTCGCGATTTTTATGAGGTTAGCCATGAAGGTTGGCTTTTCTCGACCAAGCGCTTCTTTGAAATCTCGCCTGGCGAGACCCATGATGAAAGCGTCCATGGCCCTGTCTTCCGATATTGCGCCGACTGAGTTGCGTATGGTGGTCCATCGCCGTATGTATGATCTCAATGTTTCGTCTGACCGCTGAGTGCAGGCTCTCAGTTCTTCGAATGTTTTCGGTCGCTCGCATAGAGGTTCGAAGTTTTTGATGAAGTCTCTGCGGAAGTGATCCCACGAGTCGTATGACGACGGAGGTAGCGCTTTAAGCCAGTCACGGGCTGTACCATCGAGCATGAGTCGTATGTATTGCATTGCCATAGTATTCGTGCCTCGTTGGCATGAGACGGCGAGTCTGTAGTCTTCTAGCCATCCTGAAGGTTCCTGTCAACCTGTGTATTTGGGTTGTTCAAATGTCAGTTTGAACCTGTGGGCATCCGTGTCTCTTGGATGCGGCGAGTGAAACACAAGGCTCCGCATGGCTCGGGCTCCCGGTCGGAATATGAGTCGCTATTGGAAGACCTTCGAGATCTGCTTCTGCTGGACCTGTGTCGGCGTGTGACTTTCCTTGTTTCCTCCGAGTGGTGACTGCGACCGCTACGATCGTGTGCTGCCTGTCGCGAGCTGACTATGTTGCGATCTCGACTCCCTCCTGGAGTTTTTGCATCCGGATGTATGGCCTTCACCGCTAGGGCCAGTGATTTGAGCTGTTGGCGATGCAGGGTTGCATTGGGATCGTCTGCCGGAGGCTGTGTTGCTTTGAGGTAAGCACCCACAGAGAAAAGAGCACCCGCAGCTGTTTTGGGTGCTGGGATTCCTTCGTCGTCGTGTGTCATGAATGACAAGCCTAGGTTGCGAGTAATTGCCTCTCTCTCATCTTCCGGGAGGCGCGCCAGCCTCGATCTGCCTCTTGCGCTCGCCCGCCCTGTGGAGCTAAGTGATAGTTGTCTTCTTCGTGCACTCGAGATGCTGGCTTGCCTTTTACGCTCATCGAGTGCTGCTTTGATGTTTTGCAGGCGAAGTGATTCCTGCCAGTTGAAATACTGGAAGGTCAACATCTCTTCCTGAGTTGCGTCTGCTGGCATCATTGTGCACTCCTTAATTACTTTGTCTGCTTTTGCTGCCATCTCAGCAGTAATTGTCAGAGTTGTGACCCCATCCGGCATAGTTACCGTGCATGGGAATTCTGTAGGCCTGCGGGAGGCTGCGGCTTCAGATGATTATCCGTTAATGGCAACGTAAACCTGGTGGGGGATGACCCGCGGGTACGTGTATGTGCTGCCAAATCCTGTCATGGACTCGACGTCTTCATCAAGGCTCATGTCGGAGTCGGTATGCCCGTTGAGTGGTCCGTCTGGACGGATCTCGTTGTCGATGCGTTCATCGTCTATGCTCATCTCGGCGTCAGCGAAACCGTTGTGGACCTCGGAGTCGAGTTTGTTGTTGGTGCAGATCTCAGAGTCGACGTTGCTGTCGTTATGAGTTTCGAAGTCGTCGAGGGAGATCCCGCAGTCGAAGGTGTCATCGAGTGGAAAATCGAGCTCGAGATCGTTTTTGCGGTACGCTGATTCAGCTTCCTCACCTTGGAGTTCTTTTGCCAAGTACTCGTTGATCTCTCGAGTCGACATGGTTGTTGCAGATGAGCAGGCTTCTAGAATCGATGATGGGACGGACACAGTCGATGGAGCTTCGGGTGCGGCAGTCGCGAGTTGTTGTGGATCTGTCAAGTCCTGCGTACCAAACTTGTTTACAAAAAAATTGAATGCTCCAACAGTTAAATCCAAACCTGACTCGAGACCAGCAAACGTCTCTCGGGCTTCTGGCGAGTGTGGATCAAATGCGCCTTTTGTTGGTGAACTTGGCGGGCTGCCAATTTTCGAGCAAGTCGGCGAGTTGCCGTATGTCGACTGAGTCGGCGAGTTGTGGTTTGTCGATGCAGTCGGCGAGTTGCCGTTCGTAGATGCGATTGGCGAGTCGCCGTTTTCCGGTGGAACCGGCGAAACCGCGAGTCCAGCACTATTCTTTCCCACAGACGGCGCCAATTGACGAGGGGTTAACTCATCAAATCCCATGGTTAAGGACCTAGGGTTGAGATTACGGGGGAGAGAACGTGGTAGAGCTGGTAGTTTCGTCGGCTGACAAGCAAAAGCAAGGATTTACCCAGGTTCAGGCCTCCGGAGAGTAACACCCTACTTCCTGCTTGTCTGGTATTGATTTGAGGGTATATGCGAGCTACAATGGAGTCCCGGCGAGATGTCGATCTCGCTAGGGTTTTGGTGGTTCGAGTATTGCGTGTCCCTGATCGGCGGCCCTCCCAGCCTTTATATAATAGGCTGGGTTTCGGGAGTTCGCAACCGACTCAGATTACATGTAAGGAAAGTCTAAACCGACTATGTCTATGCCTAATCTTGGAGGATACTCCATCTTCTTGGGCCTTCTGTTATGGGCTTCACGTAGGCTCTTGATAGTTGGGCCTTAGTCGATACGTGCACCAGGTACCCTCATGGTAGGGTACCCGAGAGGTATATCCCCGTCACCCCATGTGTTGTATTCCTTATTTTCGTTTGTTTTTTATTTTGACAAATGACTCAAAATTTTAATCGAAAGTTCGCATATCAACTTTATAGATTGTTTTGTGACCTAGATCTCTTCGGTTTGCATTTGTATTTTCATCCCTAGAGTTGGACATTGAACCAACTAGCTTGAAATAGTTATTAGTGAGGTCTTTCCTCTTATTTTTTATGATTTAAGCAGCTATACTATTCTAGTATGTTCAGAACAATTAATAGACTATATGAATCATATAACTAGCAAATCAAACAAAAAAAAGTTGCAACGGGTTAATCAAAGTAGCAATCAGCAATTGTACTATCTATAAGATATAGTAAGCATACAGTTATACCTTAAGAGTGATCGGCCGATTAACTCGGTTAGGAATTGGCCAGACGTTCGGCAAGGCGGCACGTTGTAGTAGATTTTCCTACGCCAATCACCGACGGAGCGACGCCTTGCGGCGGTGTCGTTGCGGCGGCCCCGATGTTGAATCACGAAACCTGTGCGACTCGGCAGCGGCAAAGGCGGAGAAGATGGACTAGATGAGATCGTGTGTGCAGTACAAGAAGTCCCATAGGCGATCGTGGCCCTAGGCTATTACGTATGTTTAGGTCCTTAGCTTATTACGTTGGGCTTGGCCCATTCAAGTCAGCACGTTGGTATAGTCGCTGGGTTGTGCAGGATTAGAATTATCCTTGCGCAGCCGTCTCCGCCGGCGCCATCTGCATCTTCATCGTCGCCTTCGTCTAAGAATTGGCGGGTCCTCGCCTCCTCCAGTTGCCGTTCTGGCACTAGGAGGGGTGGGAACCTCGGACCTGCGCAGGGCGCTATACAAAGGTCCTTAATGTTAGAGTTTGATTTTGGTTGTTATCTTCTTCGTCAATGGAGATGGCTTTGTCTGCTATAAGTGATCTTCCGCGCTTCGTTCGACGGCGTGATCTCCTTCCCGACGTCAATGGTGGCTTTGGAAGATTAAGTTTGTCTAGGTATGGTTCTTCAGATCTTGTTTCGCCAGATCAATCTTGGATTGTTTCTTATGGTTGCCGCGAGGAGGATTGTCCTCGCAATATCTATCCTGGCTACTACGTCTTAAGCAATGGTGATTCTTTCTCTCAGCTCCCAACGACGTCGACAAAATGGTTCGGTTATTTGTCCCTGAAATATCTGTGGTGGTGCTCTTGCCGATGTTCCTTGATTAATTTAATGGCTGCGTGCGTGCACAAAGCCTTGGCATTGCGGCACAAAATTAAAAGGGGAGAACCTTCGTTGGTATTCACAGGTCTTTGGTTTGGTGTATTCGGCGTTGTTCTACGGCTGCCTTCAGAAAAGTACAAGACTATGTCATGGAAGAAGAAAGGGCTTGAAGATCTCATAGATTTGCTCGTCTCTTTTAGTATTGTTTTTGTAATCGATATAATCGTGTACTCTTTGTTGGTTTAATATACATGGTAAAATTCAAAAAAAAAGAATTATCCTTGCGATAATTGCCGGAGTATTGTACGTATTAAGCTAGTACAAGTATACATGTACTACTAGTCCCCGCTACAAACGGTTGGGGGAGGCCGAACCATGGGGGCTGGCCACCGCTCGCCCCTCCCTGGATCCGCCACTGGTTGTTTGACTTATACAAAGTTCATGATCAGCAAAACATGATGATCCAACAACAAGATAAGCTAATCTTAGAGACAAGATTAGGAACACTTGTTTTGTTCATATCTCTACACGTACATGTAGGTTTTCCTTTGAATACTCACTCTTTAAGTACAACAGCAGTTATAGCATAGAGTAAACTTAATAATAAACTTAAAAGGTAAATAATAACTTAATATTATTATCTCTAGTGCATACATCCAACAGTCTACCACTGCACTAGAGTCAATAATACTTCTAGTTAGCATGATATCATAACCCCAATGGAACTCCGACGTTACTCATACTTTTCTTGACCATGTCTGTCACCTTTTGATCCAATCAAACTTGTGTAGCTCCTCATATGTCAAACATGACAATGCAAGGTCGGATTTATTAGGAATTGGAATTTTGGTGAATCTGGTTCCGCAATAGCACCAATAATTTCAAGTGTCTCCAAATGAAATTACGATCCCATCTTTTGAAACCTCACCTAGACAACAAACTTTATCCAATAACTTTGCAATCATAATGTCACACATCGATGATGCAACTATCCATTGTTATGTTGTAGAGTCCACTCATAATACACTAATGTTGATAATTATCACACATAAAGTATTATCATTTGAAAATAGCATGATCTGGATTTAAATCAACAAAGATTTATTTGATTTTGCAATTCTACTACAAATACATATGTGAGAAGCATCTCAATATATTATTTGAGCCTTTACAAAATCTACTAAGTCGTTTTACTTTTGTAATACCACCGTAAATATCTATATGAGAACCATCTCATCATAATATTCAAAGTTTTAATTACAAAACAATTAACTAGCTTTATGAGAAAACTTATGTTAAGTCTTTCTCTCAATAGGCTAAATAAATTTAGCACATTGGAAACATTCCAGTTTTATGCACTATTAATGGCAACGTGATTGGCCACATCACAAAATATGATTTGATCTCAATCTGTTCTATTTGCTCACCAATGACTAGGTCAATGTCTCTCGGAAAATATCATGACATGTGTTTTTGAAACAAATCTCATTGTCTCACGATTCACAATTCGAAATTCCTTTCAGAATTGTTCATATCACATCAATCATAATCATATTTATTAAATTTCTCAATCTATCTCCTAGACGATAATATTAATAAGACATTTTCTGACATATTTATTTAAAATACTTTATAAATAAATAACAATATATTATTCTTCTAATTCGGCCCAGCCTTATTAGAAGATCATATACAGCTCCCACTGACTTTTAAGTCCCTTCGATTTATATAATGAAAAAGAATAAATTTTTGTT
Source organism: Poa pratensis (assembly GCA_947311845.1). NCBI lineage: Eukaryota > Viridiplantae > Streptophyta > Magnoliopsida > Poales > Poaceae > Poa > Poa pratensis. Next base: position 5,869,922 of record CAMZMU010000037.1, read on the forward strand.
CCATTAATACGACTAACTTAACACTCATGATGTAATTTTTAGATTATACATATAATCCGAATTCAGTTAATTCTAGCAATAACTTTTGCTACCTTAGATCCTTACACATCATCAAGCAATTGATATGACCAGTTTTTCAACTTATCACTATCATTTATTCGTCATTGATAAAAAAAAAATCAAGAATAGCTTTATGAATATTAAATATTTATATATGTTTTCCTTATTTTGATCTCTATGATTATTACCGTCATTTATGAGCATTCCTTTTAGTGGCGGACTTAGATAATTCAACACCAGGGTGCATACGGTTGCCAAAACACATAAAAAACATAATTTTAGGGGTGCACACATGGTGAAAAATTGTTGTTTTACAAAAAAAAATGGTTTTACCCGGTGTCCCGTGCACTCGGCTGGATAGCCGCAGCTCCGCCGGTGATTCATTTTATGTTTGTTATGTTTTGCGTTTATTGATCATTGTCTTGGAATCTTGATGACTTTATCACTAGGTGATTACTTCGTCAAATTCCTCATATGATTATTCATATTACTTAGTACAAACTTTATGCATCACATAAATAAATTCCCGGATAAGGTAATGGGGGCTCCAGAGAAAAGTCAGAAGAAACAGTGGTGCACGACGACGCTGAAGTGCTGAACTCGGGCCTATCAGGAAACGCAGCGCCCAGCAAGGACATGACCAGGTCCAGGGGAAGTAAACTCGTCGCCCATGGTCGTCTCTTTAAGAATACGCCAACTTGACCACGAATGAGCCTGTTCAAAAAACAAAAAACACGGATGAGGAAGTGGTGGACTGCGAAGGCTACAACAGGACCCACCGGTCTGCGGCTCACGTACCACCCGCTATGCAACTTGTGTACGGAAATGTTTGGTAGACGTGCGGTGTTGATGTGATAATTAGGCTAGCTAACGACAGCCTGAAGAGTTGGCTTTTTTTTTCCTTTTTACAAGATTAAAGGCTGGCCAGTGGCCACGAATGTACGTGGGAGAGACGTATGAAGCGCCCAGAGTCTAATATGATGCTCTAGTAACCGCTTGCATGCATGTGTGTGATGGAGCTATCAACGACGCGAGCAATGGCGGCCGGCCCATGGCTTCTGATGCTCTGCCTCGCCGCCGTACTCCAAGCTCGCGCCCAGCCTGACAGCAAAGGTATGCATTGCTCAATATTTTCCCGGGAAGATCATGAAAAAGATCGTTGCATGTTTTCACAGTTTGTACCATGCAGTGGCCATGGACTCGCAAAAAAAAGGTACATTAATGCCTCATCATGTTTCTGAATCTACGCGTGACCCGATCGTACGTGCACTATGCTTACAGGATTCATAAGCATAGACTGTGGCCTCTCGGGGAAGATGGACTACGTGAACGCCATCACCAACATCTCCTACTCCCCGGACGCTGGCTTCATCGACGCCGGCACCAACCACAACATCTCGCCCGATTACGTGACCCCGTCCATGGGCGAGAGCTGGTACAACGTGCGCAGCTTCGCTTCCGGCACGCGCAACTGCTACACGCTCCGTTCCCTCGTGTCCGGGCTCAAGTACATCGTCCGGACCAAGTTCAAGTACGGCAACTACGACGGCCTCAACCGCCTCCCGGTGTTTGACCTCTACATCGGCGTCAACTACTGGCAGACCTTGAACATCTCGAGTCAAGATGCGGCGGAGATCGTCGAGGCCATCGTGGTCGTGCCTGACGATTACGTGCAGGTGTGCCTTCTGAACACCGGCGCCGGCACACCGTTCATCTCTGGCCTTGACCTGAGGCCGCTGAAGACAACGCTCTACCCGCAGGCGACCGCGGAGCAGGGGCTCACCCTGATGGACAGAGTCAACTTCGGCACGACCGACTACACCAGCATCGTCAGGTATCCCGATGATCCACACGACCGGATATGGTACCCTTGGGTCGACACGGAGACCTGGACCGAGATATCGACAACGCAGAAGGTGCGGAACATAGACGATAATTTCTTCGAGGCACCGTTGGCGGTGTTGCAGACGGCGATCATGCCGCGGAACGCCTCTCAGAAGTTAGAGTTCACATGGTCCTCCGGGTCCGGCCCTGCCCCTATGCAACCGTCAGCGGAACAGGGGTATTTCCTCATCATGGAAAGACCGTCACCCGGGTACATCGTCGTCCTGCACTTCGCCGAGCTGCAGATCCTCCCCGACAAGGCCGTCCGCCAGCTGAACGTCGTCCTCAACGACAAGACCTGGCATAGTAGCGGCTTCAAGCCGGGTTACCTCAAAGGCGGCGCCGCCAGCAACAGTCTCCCGGTCCAAAGCAGCAGCTACAACCTCAAAATCGAGGCCAGCGGTGACGCGACGCTGCCACCGTTCATCAACGCTCTCGAGATCTTCTCTGTCTTCCCCACCACCAACCTTACCACAGACTCCCAGGACGGTAGGTCATGCAAAAACGTAGTAGTACTACTAATAAACATTAAAAAACAGGTGCAAGAAAATAGAGAGGCGATACTTAACAGCATCATGGCGATTAACTGCAGTTTATGCAATCATGGCGATCAAGGCGAAGTATCAGGTGAAGAAGAACTGGATGGGTGATCCATGCGTTCCGAAGACCTTGGTGTGGGATAGGTTGGCCTGCAGCTACACCAATGTCACCCGTCCAAGGATCACAAGCGTGTAAGTACTAAGTATTAGTTTCATATCTGTAGTCTGCCTGTACGGAGATGTGTGCTGACGTGTGTTCATGAGTCAGTCGTTGTGACATAATTATCGGAATCGAGAATCTTGCACAACTAGCTACCGTGTGGCGAAGCTGAACAACTTGAAATTTTCTCTCTGCAGGAACCTGTCTTCCAGTGGTCTGAATGGTGTTATATCGTTTTCTTTCACAAACCTCACAGCAGTCCAGTACTTGTAAGTTCAGAGTTTTGGATCTTCTTCCGCTTAGTTTGTATTTTTGGCAAAAAAATATATGTTAAGAAAAGTGATATTGTTTCATATCTTGCAGGGACCTGTCAAACAATAAGTTGATAGGCTCAATTCCAGATGCCCTTTCGGAATTACCTTTATTGAAAGTTTTGTATGTCCCCAAAATTTAGACAAATTTTACCCAATTTACATGACTTTCATTCTGACGTTTGTTTCCATATATAGAGATATTTCAGGCAACCAGCTCAATGGATCAATCCCCTCTGGACTCCTCGAAAGAGTTCAAGATGGTTCACTAAATCTAAGGTACTTTTCCCATTCTGCTTCCCATTCTATTATCTAACATGTTGCTTGAATAATCTCATTAATTAGCCTTTCCATTTGCTATTTTGTCAGATATGGCAACAATCCAAACCTCTGCACCGATGGAAATTCATGTCAACTGCATGAAAAAAAGAACAGCAAGCTGGCACTCTATATTGCTACCCCTACAGTTATGCTTGTATTGATAGTATTAGTGACAATGCTTTTCTTTTTCTTGCTAAAACGGAAGCAAGGTGAGGCTTCAGCATGAGCAAACCAATTGTCTGATTCCCATACGTGAGCACCACTAATGTTAGCTAATGCCATTTGCCACCTATATATGAAGGATCGATGACCAACTCCATAACGCCACAGAATGAGACGATCATGGGCCACCCAACGTCAAACGATGTTGGAAGCGACAATTCGCTGCGACGTCTTGAGAACCGTCAATTCACTTACAAGGAGCTTGAGATGATAACGAACAACTTCCAACAAGTGCTCGGCCAAGGAGGGTTTGGGTACGTCTACCACGGCCTCCTGGAGGACGGCACCCAGGTTGCGGTGAAGCTGCGGTCACATTCCTCCAATCAAGGCGCCAGGGAGTTCCTCGCAGAGGTATCTTTCACTGTAGTTGGTGTTCCATGGTTCAAGTGACCTCGGAGTAAAATTTGATAGGTTGTATACGAACATTTTTGCAGGCTCAGATTTTGACACGCATTCATCACATGAATCTTGTCTCCATCATTGGTTACTGCAAGGATGGAGAGTACATGGCACTTGTCTACGAGTATATGTCGGAAGGAACCTTGCAAGAGCATCTAGAAGGTATCTAAGTTGTTTAGAATTATAGCTTAAAATAATATGTGTTCCGTCAAGGAAAATACTACCTTCTGACTTAAGTACCTACCAGGCGATTAGTGTTAGTTGACCACTTCAAATTTCGAACTGACAAAATTGATATTGTTCATCTTACATTGTCGATTAATTTTAGGAACCAACCGCAATGGAGATTTTCTGCCATGGACACGGAGACTCCGAATCGCACTTGAATCTGCGAGAGGTAATCACTGTCCATTTCCTTGCCGCTGCTACTAATGTGGAACATTTAATTTTTGAACAAACCGGATCGAGCACCAACCGGTATGTTAATTCTGGTAATGTGTAGGGCTGGATTATCTACACAAGGACTGCAATCCACCCCTCATCCATAGGGACGTGAAGGCCACAAACATCTTGTTGAACGCTAAGTTGGAGGCTAGGATTGCTGACTTCGGTTTGTCCAAGGCCTTCAATAGCAATGACACACACGTGTACACAAACACAGTCGTCGGGACACCTGGATACGTCGATCCTGAGTACCAGACCACAATGCAGCTGACGGTTAAGAGCGATGTGTACAGCTTTGGAGTCGTACTGCTAGAGCTGGTCACTGGAAAGCCAGCCATCATGCGGGACCCAGTGCCCATCAACATCATCCAGTGGGTGCGACAGCGGCTGGCACAGGGAAACATCGAGGCAGTGGTGGATGCGCGCATGCACGGTCGCTATGATGTCAACACGGTGTGGAAGGTTGCGGACATCGCCCTCAAGTGCACTGCACAGTCCTCAGTGCAGCGGCCCGACATGACCGATGTGGTGGCAGAGTTGCGGGAATGCATCGAGCTAGAGAATGGACGTTCTCAACACGATGCAAGCCATAACTTCTACACCGATAGCAGTCGCAATGACCCAAACATGAGCTATGACGGTTACACCACTGATCAATCCACTGATGTGAGCCTGAACAGCACTGCGTTTGAGATGGAGGAGCATATTCTTATGAGGGTGCCAACAATGCCCACCGGTCCTGCTACACGTTGAAGACTTACATGTTTCATTTGTAGTCGTACCAAGTGCAACCGCTAATTCTATAGTTTTCTCCTTGAAGGGATATCTACTTTATTCCTACATGTTTTATTTTACATTAGCGAGTGTGCATCTATAGATGTACATGCATCTGAAGTGCGCTACTTTTTTTAACGAAGCTGGCGTGTTGGGTCGTTTATGCATGTTTATTGTTTAATAGGCCACTACCTGTTGTTTGTCCCTACAAAAGAGGGCGTTATTTATCCATTTCTATTGTTGTATAGCTTATGACCTAAGTCACCTCAAATGAAAATCTTATGACTTTATGTGTTATCTCAACGGACGTAGATGAAAAAAAAAACTAGGGTTATTCTTATTCAGAAGCTCTGGTCGATGAGGACGTCCCACGAAGCCCACTTTCTGGAACCAGCTGTAGACCCTAAATCAAGGTGTCGCAAACTACATCAAGAAGTACCCCTCGCCTCACCGTCATCTGCCTCAACGCATTAACTCATTTTGTAAGTATTGGAAGGACATTCAAGGTCTAATGGGGATGGCTACACTTCGTGATCCTCGGTACAAGAGGCAGATGTTGACAGCTTGCTTTGCCATGCTCCATAGCATTGAGCCATCTTCTTACGAGTGTATTGAGTTGGTTGATGGATTAGTTGCTTAACTACATGCATTGCTAGAGGAGTATGAAGTGGAAGAAAATGATTATCAACAATGCGAAGAATTGATTTCTTCAGCAAAAGCTCCTGCCATCATGAATGTATTCAATGACATTGTTTCCAAGCAAAGTCCTGCAGCAGCTGGGCTACAAGGTGAAATAGAGATGTACTTGACAAATGCCTCAGTGCCCTACACGGAAAAGTTCAATATGTTGGATTGGTGGAAAGTGGCTGGAACAAGGCATCGAACACTGAGGAAGTTGGCAAGAGATATTTTTGCTATTCCTGGGACAACAGTTGCTTCAGAGTCGGCGTTTAGCACAAGTGGCAGGATTCTTAGTGAGCATAGGAGTCCCCTAACACCTCGTACGGTGGAGGATTTTATGTGCTCCCAAGATTGGCTTAGAAACAAATATAAAGGTAAGGAAATTTAGTATTTTTTTCATATTTTCTATTTATTTTGTGAGCTGAATCTTTGAGCTCCTCTCTAATCTCTAATTCTCTCAGTCTTTCTTTTCACTTGTGTAGTATATCATTGCACACAAACGACTAACTCACTAGCCACTACTTGAGCTGAGATCCATCCAACTCGTACACACATGTTACGGCTAGCTAGTTTCTTGAGACATCTAGACTACTGGCACTAGTACATAATGACACATCGGATACCCCTCTATGGAAATGGCACGAGTTAGGCGACGGAAAATCGACCTTTTCGCGTGAGAAAACCCGCCCCGCCAGGCAAGCTGGCCCACGTCCCGTCAATCATAGGCAACGGCCGCGAACTTTTAACCGTTGCCAATATATTGGTAACGGATGTTCCGGTAACTCCGTGTGCGACTTGTACTTCAATGGCATCGGACAGTTTTGTACAACCGTTGGCGAGGTTGCGTATATAAAATTTCTTTTTTAGGACTATCTTGGATATTATAAAAGACGGTCGATTCGCCTTTATTCCTCTGCTCCAGCTTGTTTCTACTCCGCACTCGTGTCCTTCATGGCCAAGAGCATGAGCTCGTCGGGGAGATCGATGGCGTCCTCCTCCTGCGCCGCCAGGGCCGGGTCAGATCTGCCACTTCTGAAGTGCGTTTGCTGCTGCTGTAAAAACACGATTCGACGAGTGTCACGTTCGGAACTGAACCCAGGCCGGATCTACTTCAAGTGTCCAAATCACAGGGTTAGTTCTACGCTTCGACCAGTTTTGATTGATTTCTATTCTGTGTAATGCTGATTTGGCTCTGGATTCGATTTACCATTTGATAGGGGAGGGGCGAAGAGTATTCTGGGAGCTGTGCTTTTTTTTTGGATTGAAGATTATGTTGAGATGCTGCTTGCTAATAGCGTCGAAGTGGAAGCTGCAGAGCTGCAGATCTAGCAATGGCGCTCCCACCCCTCCTCCCACCCCGCTCCCTCCTCCTCCCAACCCTAGCCTTCCGCCATGGTTTCTAGATCTTGGACGTCATGGATGCTCTCCTCCACTGAGACTTCTCGCCAGGCTTGGCGTTTGCAAATCAGGTGCGCCTCCGGTTTGGATCCACGGTCCATTTCTCCCCCTCCCCGTCTTCGAAAGAGTTCTTCTTGGTTGTTTCCTTCTCCTCGGCTGCCTTTCGGTTGGATGAAGAATCTGTTGGTATTGCCCTTCAATGTTGCATTGGCGGGGAGAGTTCGGGTTTTCATGTCTACAAACTCAGTGATCGCCGATTTCGATTCTCTGTTGCCTCGAACAAAGTGGGTCATTTTGTATATGGTCTGAAGGATCGCGTTTGGCCGGATTTTATTTGTCATTTCTCCCTCTTTAGAGGGACTCATCCAAGGCAATCTGGTTTTCTTAATGATAAGGGCGCATGGAATTCTTCTGATCAGATCCTTGAGGTGGCTCAGCGTAGCCCTACTCGGTTTCGGCCCAATCTTGGTTTCCTGGAAAAATCTGCTAATACTGATCCATCTTCTCGGAATGAACTGGCGAAATTTGGTTTGATGAACAACCAGTCTCCTATGTCTACTGGAATTGTTTTTGGATCCTTTGATCAACCTTCACATGTTCAGGATCATTCAGTTCAGTCAATTGGGAATTCTGCGTCTGTAGTTTTTTGCAATTTTGTTGATCCGTTTTCTTTGGATTCATCACTTTCACATTTGAAATTCTTTGGTGATAAGTTCATCGATGAATTTTGTGCCAGAGTTCCAAAAATAATGTTGGAGAATATTGTGGATCTGCGTCAATCTCGGTATTCTGATGCGCAAATCATGGAAGCCCTCAACATGCCGATTATCCCGCCCTCGGAATTAATTTTCAAACTGTTGGGTCGATGTGAGAGATGCAGCATGAGCGATCATCAACTTATTTCCTGCCCAGGAGTGTGTCGTTCCTGCCTGGACTTGGGCCGTCAATGCTCTGCTTGTTCCGGCCCTTGGAAGGAGAGCTGCTCCTTTTGCAATCTATTGGGCCACTCTGCTGAAGCCTGTTTAATGCGTGGGCCGACAAAGGTGTGGAGGAAAAAGAATCGTAACGATAAACGGAAACAGACGAGGAAAATCTGGGTAGTTAAGCAAAGAAAGGAAACAGAGGATTTCCAGCAATCGAGGAAAATCTGGGTAGTTAAGCAAAGAAAGGAAACAGAGGATTTCCAGCAATTCCAACCTCAACAACAGCATGCTCCCCAGCATCACCTCAACATTCAGCTTCAACAGGTGCAACAAGATGCACATGTGGTGGAGTTAGGTCCTGTTGAACCACCTCCTCTTATCAACTTCCAAGCAATCATGGCTGAGCAGGGGTTGGCATACCCAGCTGGTGTCCCATCTCCAGCCAATAATCTTGCAGACAGCCCTTTACAGGCTTATCACGAGGCTGTCATGGACACTGACTCCTCCTCTTTTGATAGCAGCGTACAGGTCACGCCTAGTACGACACTTTCTCTGAACATGATGTTGGCAAGTGAGAACACCTGGCATGCAACAAATAAACAAGTTATGTCCAACATTCAGCTGGGTGCTACTGCAGCCCGTTTTGCTTCCATACCATCTGTGTATTTGGACAATGTGTTCCATCTTTCCAGCCAGTTCATCCTCCCTCCCTCTGTGGGATTCGAGCTTATTGGTGAAGCCTTTATGTTATGGCAGTCCAAGCAGCCAATCCAGATGGAAAACAACTATCTTCTGTTAGAGAAAGCACAGGCAAGTTCAGTTAGCATTGTTGAACTAGATGGGACTGACTCTGTTGAGCCTATGATCACACCTGCAGCAAAGAAAAGGAAGATGTTTACTCCTGATTGCACCACTGAGGTGAGAAGGAGCACTAGGTCCACAAGATATGCTGGTTTCAAGCCAAGGTATGTGTCTGATGCTAAAAAAACCAAGTCTAAGGTCAAGCCAAGGGTCGTGCCAGAAGTGAAATCTGTTGTGGTGCACGTTAACAAGGCTGAGATGTCTGTCCCTCCTCCCACCCCAGTTCCTGTCCTTCAGAACATAGGTGTGATGCTCTGTGGTGTTCCTAGAGAAGACCTTTCCCCCAAGAGGCTGCTTGCCACCCTTCAGGAGGAGGAGGACACGCAAGAATAATTTTATTTCCTTATGAATTTCCTTAAAAAGTGGCTCATTTTGTGCTGGAATATTAGGGGTCTTAATGCGAAGGAAAAACAATTAGCTGTCTTTAATGCTTGTGAAACTTCTGGTTGTTCCGTTCTCTGTCTGCAAGAAACTAAAATGGGCTTTATTGATAATGCTTTTATTCGAAAATGCTGCCCAAGAAGATTTGATGAATTTGTGTATGTTCCTTCCAATGGTGCTTCGGGAGGGTTACTTATTGTTTGGGACAGTTCTTTATTTACTGGCCTGGTTATGCATTGTGAACCTTTTGGTCTTTCTATTCATTTCACATCTACCCAGTCGGCCCAGTCCTGGACACTTATCAATATTTATGGGCCTTGTGTGGGGGAATTGAGAGAGCAATTTGTTCAATGGCTATTTCAGCTGAATATTCCTGATGATGAGGATTGGCTACTCCTTGGTGATTTCAATTTCATAAGGGGACCTGATAATAGAAATAAACCAGGAGGGAATGTCAATGATATGTTGATTTTTAATGATTTCATCAGAGCTCAACATCTCACTGAATTAAGGATACAAGGCAGATCATACACATGGAGTAATATGCAAGATAATCCTCTCCTCGAGCAATTGGATTGGTTCTTTACTTCTTTACATTGGGTTTTGTCTTATCCGGCTACTACTGTTAATCCTCAAGGCAAACCAACATCTGACCACACTCCCCTTCTTGTGACGATTCAAACATCTATCCCTGGCAGCAAAAAATTTCGATTTGAAATTACTGGACTGCTCATCAGGGTTGTCTTGAGGTCGTGGCAAATAGCTGGAATCAACCAACTTACAAAGCAAACAATGCTGCAAATTTGAATGCAAAATTCAAAAGACTTAGGTCTGATATAAAGCACTGGAGTAAATCAATTTCCAAATTAAAGATATGTATTCAGAACTGCAATAAAGCTCTTTTGGAACTGGATAATCTCGAGGATCGTCGTCCACTCTCCTTACCAGAGAAGAATTTCAGAAAGATCATCAAAAAACACCTCCTTACACTTCTGTATTATCAACAGCAGTATTGGAAGAAAAGATGTACCATTCGGTGGACAAAACTTGGTGATGAAAACACAAAGTTTTTTCAAGCAATTGCTACTGAAAGGCATAGGAGAAATAGCATTTCTACCCTAAGGAGTGCTGATGGAGGTGAAATAAAAGATCATGTGGGCAAAGCTGAAATAATTTATAATTCCTTCAAGGAGAGACTTGGGACAGCTAATCATCCTGACATGCTTTTTGATTTACAATCCTTAATCACTCCCATTGAGGGCTTGGATGTCTTGTCGGCCCCTTTCACAACAGAAGAAATTGATGAGGTTGTTGCTCACATGCCTGCTGATAAAGCTCCAGGGCCCGATGGATTTAATGGTCATTTCCTGAAAGTTTCATGGCAAATTATAAAGCATGATATTTATAAGCTTTGTATGGATTTTCACTCTGGAGATCTTAACCTGGAGAGCTTGAATATGGGATTTATTACTTTGATTCCTAAGGTGCCTTCTCCTGGAAAAGACAATGATTACAGGCCTATCACATTGCTTAACTGTTGCCTCAAGATTATTACTAAATTGTTAGCAAATAGACTGCAAAAGGTAGTGCTCAAAATTGTTCACAAAAACCAGTATGGATTTCTTAAGGGGAGAACAATTCAAGATTGTTTGGCCTGGGCTTTTGAGTTTCTTCATCAGTGTGAAACATCTAAAAGGGAAATAATTCTGCTTAAGCTAGACTTTGCTAAAGCATTTGACACAATTGACCATGAGGCAATGATTAAAATCATGAAGCAAATGGGTTTCGATGAAAAATGGATCAAGTGGATATCAATTATCTTTGACTCTGGCAAATCCTCTATCTTGCTTAATGGATTTCCTAGAAAGCAGTTTTGGTGCAAGCGAGGAGTTCGGCAAGGGGACCCTCTCTCGCCCTTGATTTTTGTCTTAGCTGCTGACCTCCTACAATCTGCAATAAATAAAGCATATAGGCAAAATGTGATCCAAGCTCCATTTCCTGTAAATTTCCAGATGGACTACCCTATAGTCCAATATGCAGATGATACTCTGGTAATCATGCCTGCTTGTCCCAATCAGATAAATATAATGAAAGAAATACTCAACAAGTATGCCATGTCCACTGGACTGCAACTCAATTATGCTAAATCCTTGATGATCCCTTTGAATCTGGCCACTAGTCAAGCTGAGCAACTGGCTAATATTGTTGGATGCACTATAGGCTCCATGCCTTTCACATATCTGGGACTTCCCTTGGGGACAACAAAACCTACGGTACTGGAGCTAATGCCCCTAGTTAACAGAATTGAAAGGAAGCTTACTGCCAACTTTATGATGATGACTTACAGTGGAAGAACAACTGTGATCAATTCGTTATTAACTTCCGTGGCCATGTTCCATATGTGTTGTCTTCAAATACCCCCAAACATTTTGGAGCACATTGAAAAAATTAGGAGACACTGTTTGTGGAATAAGAAAACTGAGGAGGGAGAGAAATGTAATGCACTTATTGCTTGGGATAAAGTGTGTCGCCCCAAGGATAAAGGAGGACTTGGTGTGCTCAATCTGAAAATACAAAATGAAGCATTACTCCTGAAATTCTTGCATAAATTCTACAATAAAGAAGACACCCCATGGGTCACCTTAATCTGGAGAGCTTATTATGAAGAAAAGGTTCCTCGTGCTTTGGAACCATGTGGATCCTTTTGGTGGAAACAAGTCTTCAAACTCAGCCCAATTTTCAGAGGAATTACCACTTGCTCTATTGGTGATGGATCCTCTATCCTTTTTTGGAAAGATCTCTGGCTGGATGAGACAGCTGATACCAAATATCCTAGAGCATTGTCATTTGCCAAGGATGAGGACTCTTCTGCTAGAAACTTTCTGACAGCTACATCCCTGGCTGATAATTTTCATCTCCCATTATCACCAGAAGCTATGCAGGAAGTCAGGGATCTTCAAGCAGAGTCCACTCACATCCATTTGTCTGGCGCTGAATTGGATTCATGGCAATATGTGTGGGGGCATTCACAGTTCAAGTCAAAGAAATACTATTCTTATTGCTTCAGGAATATCGTATCCCACAAATCTTTCAAATGGATTTGGAAATCAAAGTGTACAACCAAGCTAAAGTTCTTCTGTTGGCTTCTCTTCTCGGATAGGCTAAATACGAGAAACATGCTCAAAAGAAGAAAATATGTCCTTAATACTGGGTACAACTGTATCTTGTGTAACAATCAGGTGGAAGAGACACTGGAGCATCTATTCTTTCAATGTCAGTTCAGTACACAATGCTGGAACGTTTTGGGACTTGTTTGGTGCACAAATGGAGATAGACTGCAAATTATTTCACATGGCAAAGAGTCCTGGACACAGCCTATGTTCATAGAAGTTTTTGTGGTGGCAGTGTGGAGCTTATGGAAAGAAAGAAATAACTTGATGTTCAATGGGATTGCCCCATCCATTGCTGCATGGAAATCAAGATTTATTAAAGACTTTAAACTTTTAGTCCATAGAACTAAAGTAGAGCTTCACCCTTTTAATTTATACTTTACAGCCAACCTCTGAACTTACTTTGCCCATGGGGCTCTTGTAAATATGTAAATTTTGCCTCCCCTTTTTTAATATATTGAGGCAGTAGGGTTCTCCCCTACTGTCATAAACCCTCAAAAAAATCAGGAAGGCGAACATGGAGATGAAGCCACACACTGCAGCTGCTCTAGCTGGTTTGGCATGGAGCCCAACAAACAGTTCGACGAAATCTGACCATGTTGTTGCTAGGCGAAAGGAACGGCAGAAAGGGGAAGAAATAGCTCAGTTAAATGTTCTTGTGAGTATTGCTAGAATGATTTTATGTGTTTGTGTGCTGCTGTTAGGTGTGAACTTGTATGCAGCAATGAAAATCAGTAGAATGTATTAGGTTCGTATGCAGCTATGGAAATCAGTAGAATGTACTAGGTTCGTATGCAGCTATGAAAATCAGTAGAATGTACTAGCTAGGTTTGTATGCAGCTACGGAAATCAGTAGAATATAGTAGTTGTGAACTTGTATGGTTGTATGCAGCAACTTATTAGTAATAAGTATCCAATGAAAACGGTTATATAAAATGTCCGTTGCCAATTGGGTGCTTATAAATGTACTGCCGACAGAGCAAGTCATCAGTCTCATTCTCATTCCCTCACTGTCTATCTTTCAACCCTAGCCGCCGCACACTGTAGTTTTTTACTCTCCTCACTCTCTCATGGCTTTCTCTGCCGGCGCTTCTAGATCCCGCCATCGCAGCCGCGGCTCTAGCAGCCGCACCGATCTAGCTGCATCCGTTCGTGATGCTAAGGCAGATCTGGAGGCGGTCCTGACGCGGCAGGTGTTGGAGCGCGTCAGGCTGATCTCCTCCGGTGATGCCCGGCGTCGTCTAGGCTACGCGGAGGCCGATCTGGAGGCCGCCGTCGACGGAGGAGGAGGTGGCCGATCTGGAGGCGCCGTCCACGGGGAGGAGGTGGCCGATTTGGAGGCGCCGTCCACGGAGAAGAAAATATGAGGTCTAAATCGCTCAGCTCATGAACTAGTTCATCAATTGGTTTTATATTAGATTATTCATCAATTGTGCTCTGTCTTGATATGTCATATTCTCCAGCGGCATAGGCAAGATCTCATGAACTAGAGATGCTCTGTTTTGATATGTGATTTGTATTAGCAACTAATGAAATGTTCTATTTGTTATATATTAAATTGTGAATCAATTGTGCTCTGTCTTGATATGTCATATTCTCCTGCGGCATAGGCAAGATCTCATGAACTAGATGCTCTGTTTTGATTTGTGATTTGTATTAGCAACTCATGAAGAAGGAGAAGAGTGGATGACTATTAACGGGCAGCGAGCTGAGGAAGAAGGAGAAGACTCGACATGTGTAATTGATCATCTTTTGATGCTATGTAATGGTGACAATTATTATATACGTTATGAATGGATTTGCTAGCAACTTTGTGCTTCTGCTGTGAGATTTTGAATGTCAATTGACAACTGTATTAATGTTGTAGGCTTATGAAGAAACCTCAATGCAAATGAGTAAAAAAAGAATCTCCATTTCTGATGTCCCGATACATCTGCAGCGGAGATTGATTGGCAACCGTAGCCAAAATCAGGTCTCATCGGTGACTGTTTTTTGCCTCCGTTCCCGATGAGGTCCTTCACATCAGCCACAGAGACGGGGACACGGACCACTTCTCTGTTTTCGATGAGGATTTTGGCCCGTTTCCGATATATCGTTCTGTACTAGTGTGGTTTCAATATTTGCACGCAACACCATTCCACGCGGCAAACATCAGCTCATACATCTCACGTACATCTGCATTCGTATAAACAAAGTGCTAACGTATTTAACTATTGCTAATCATTGTCTCGTGATGCGTGTAAATTGTTTTTTGTAGATGCTATTAAAGGAGATGCTAGCTTTTGGACTTGCCTTCAAGACATCCAGGAGGGGATGCAGGTTAGTAATTACCAGCTTGAATATTTTAATGGGCTATCTCATTTCCATTAATTTCTCAACGGAAATACAGAGTTTTATTCGTACTTACAAACAGAGTTCAGAGCAACACAAAACACACCCAAGATTAAACGAAGGATAGCAAGCTGGGACAGCAACAGGAAAACCCCTGAGAAGGCTCGATCTCGAGCTAACCTGCGGGGCAAAAACCTGTTGCCATCATTTTTTTTACAAGGGGTGGGGTCAAAAGACCCCGGTGCTGCATATCTATCCATCGACGTGGCAGGTACAATTTGCAAAAAGGCCCTTTACATCTATTGCCCTGGGAAACCTAAAATTCGAAGAAAAGGCCCTTGCTTTTACAAAAACACCCTAGAAGAAGAAGATAAAATGCAATCAGGTCCTAGGGTGCCTCCGCCACCCATCGCCGGCGATCTCCAGGTGGGAACACCGAGATCATCGGAGTACAGTGAAGCACTCGGACTCTCCCTTCCGGCGAGCGATCGCAGACGCCAGCAGACTTGACGCAGCCGGGGACGAACCACTTGGATGCATCGAGCCGCCGAGCACTGGCGCCGGATCGAGAAGGCCTCCGTCGTGGAGGTTGAAGATCGGCCATCTTTTTGGCCAAAGATCGCGGCAGTGAGCAAGACCACCGCGTGTGGAGCTCCAAGATGCAGCAAGAACCACCCCGCCAAGCGGCAGCACCACTTCCTCCCCTCGCCGCCACAGCCGGCCAGAGGAACATGGATCCACTCCCGATTAGCGAAGCAGGTGATACGGCATGCGGTTTTGTTGAGTCGGCTTTGATCTTCCTCCACCCTGCAAGCAATCCACCGCGGATCCACCCTGCAGAAGAGAAAAGAATCGCCTCTGACGCCGCTGCGATTCACCGGAGAGCAGCCGAGAAAGAAGAAAGCACCATCACCAGACCTGACGAAGCAGTCACCACCGCATCTCCTCTCCTCGCCTCCACAGCCGGCCGAAGGAGATTCAGCAGCACCACATCTCAGAAGGAGATGGCCAGATCTGCCCTTATTTGAAGAGAGGCTATCGGCCACCACACCACCGCCGCCGACCTCCCACCTTGAGAGCTCGTCGGAGAGCGTCACAGCCGGCCGACCAGAGCTAGGCAGAAGCTCCAGACCGGAAAAGCCTCGTGGCATCTCGCCATACACCACACGGGAAGCAGCAGGAAACCCTAAACCTACATCTACGGCGAGCAGGACTAGCCCTAAGCTGTACAAGAGGCCACGGCCACCAACTCCAGCTCCCCTCCGGCCGGCACGGCCGGCGGAGGGAGGCCAGAGCAGGGCCGGGCAGGCGGCGGCGACTCTCAAGTGGACGGAGCGAGCGAGAGAGGAGAGAGAAAAAAAGAGACCAAATGGAGACCGCTTGTTGCCATCATCTAAAGGTTCAACTACAAGATTTGGTCTAACACCTTGAACTAGACATGGTGATTAATACTTACTCAGTTCCGAATTATAATATATTTTAGACATATCCAAATAAGTAAATCTACGTACTAAAAATGTCTATATACATGTGAGTTTTAGAGAAGATAAAGCATCATATCATTCTGAAGAGCACGAGACTCTGAGTTTTAGAGAAGATAAAGCATCATATCATTCTGAAGAGCACGAGACTAGATTGCACATTGATTAATCTTCATAACACCACGGTTCCAATTTGTATTATGGCACATGCATGGCAGCAGTACGTGTCTCCATCAGGTCTCCTCGAAGTCAATGAGTTTCCAGTGGCCATTGGGACCCTTAGCCATGCACTTGTTGTTAACCACACGCCAGTTGGGCGGCACGGGTACTCGTCCTTCAACGCATCTGCGCCCTTGTTCACCAGTGCCACGTCGCGGTCCATCATCAGCCTGAACCCGCCGCGGCGCCCTGGTATCCGGCGACGCCGTGCAGGTAGCACTCGAGGTTGTGCGCGTCTGCACGGTGCCCGGCTGCTTCAGGTACGGCGATCGGCCCGTGTCGATGGGCAGCGACGCGGTGGCCGAGTCCACGTACCCGATCGGCGGGTACAGCGGCACCACGTCGCCGAAGTTCTTCACGTGGAGCGCGCGGAGGTCCGGGAAGGACGCGAAGGCCGACTTGAATTTGTCATCGCCGACGTGCGGGCTCGCGAACAGGATCGCCGTCACCGGGCACGGGGGCTGGATGGAGAAGGAGGAGGAGGGTGGTGGCACGTTGACGCGGTGGGCCACGATGTCGACGGCGTTGAGGGTGGCGAGCGAGCCGCCCAGGCTGTGGCCGGTGACGGTGATGCTCGTCTCCTCGTCTTTGTGGAGCTCCATGAGCCTCCGGACCTCCTCGATGACCTGCAGCCATGCGTGCACGCTTTAATCGACAAGTTAAGTAGGACTATTTAGTAGATCTCCTAACGGATTAGATATAGGGCACAATTATTAAATTAAGTCGAAGGATGCAACAGCACACGCAGCTTTCATGTGTCGATCATCGATCCAACAAAGCTTGACGTCGGGAGATGGGATTGTAGCTTGTCGAAGGTGGGGACTGGATCCGATCGACCTTAGCATCATACTATCTAGAGAACTCTACGATCTATCAATCACTTCCTTAGTTTGCTTACATTTCCTACCTTTCAACTTTCCGAGTATTATAGTAGCTGCCTAACTATATATCTGACCATGTTTAATACAACAACACTTTGGTTTCTCAAGAAAATGCTAAAGGCACTTCATAAATAGAAATGCTAAATGGCTCGGATCAGCCTGGTAGCTGCAATAGTACTCCTATGTGTTAAGCAAACGCTAGAGGTGAGAAAAATCGTGTGGCACTAGTGCTAGATTGCTAGTGCTAGGAATCATGGTACTCAACCAAAAGATCAAAATGCTTAGCAACGGTGGTAAGCTTTAATTGCCCCCAAAATGTAAACTAAATTGAATTATATCATTTATGCCAAATTTTAAGTAGAAACTCTAGTTTTTCCTAGATAGGTGGAGAGTGCATGATCTGAACCTTGGGCATCTGCCCCCCTTTATCGAAAATGGCATTTTAAATGCGTTTTAAAATGTCCAAAAAATCCTGAACGAAATTTTCACGGGTACATCTCTGCATTTTAAGTACACGGCACAAAGTTTTCGCGGAAAAATTACTTTTGTTTTGCCTGTGTAAAAAAGATAATTTCGGTGTTGAAAAAAACTTCTTACTAGACATATTTTTGTCTGTTTTACAAAGGCCAAAAAAAAGTCATTTTCCCACGAAATTTCCTATGCGCACGTAAATCTTGGAGATGTACGCGCGCAATTTCTTTTGGAATTTTTCTGATATTTACAAATGTGTTTTCCGAAAACGGGGCAGATGTCCCGTGAGCCAGCTATGTATTTTCCTTGATAAGGTGCTGCTATAATAAATGGTAAAATAACCTTACCGACGTGAATCGAAACAGAAAAGTAGCGTATATCTTAGGAACAGAATTACGAACTCGAGCGCTAAGAATTCAGTGTTCATATCGAATTTTGTTTTTCATGCATGCATGCATAATCATGCTTGACTCGTGTCATCCAGCCGGTAATCAAGCGTACGATTCAGCAAATGTAGGAAGTAACGCTCACGTACCTGATCTCTGGCGCTGGCCTGGTTGTACTTGGAGTCCTCGTCGCTGGACGTGTACACCGTCAGGAACCCGTGGTGCACCACGGCGCCCCCGTTGCCCTCCGCCGCGGGGCCTAGCACCGGAGCGGCCGACGTGGGCGTGAAGTCCAGATCGTTGACCCACTCGAGGCTCTCGACGGTGCCGCGCCATGCGACGAGGATGTCGCGGCGGCCGAGCGCCGCCACGCCCTCGTCCGTGGCCACGGCCACGTAGCCCATCCAGTTGGACTCCCGGCACCAGGGCTCCTCCCGCAGCACCGGCGATGGCAGCACGAAGAAGGCGTCCGGCAGGGACGACTTCGAGGAGCGGAGCGGCGGCTGCGTGAGGGGGATGAGGCCGCAGGTGGCGTAGATGAACTTGGTGACGGAGTAGCGCTCCGGGTGGGAGACGCCGCCGGCGCGGGGGAGCAGGTCAGCGTGGCCGTAGATGCAGGAGCCGGCGTGCGGGGAGCGGCGCTGGGAGTTGAAGCCGTCGTAGGTGGCCTCGACGAGCTCGCCGTAGGCGATGACGGAGGCGCGCAGGTCGGGGTCCAGCGGGTCCAGGAGTCCCTCCCACGAGCCCGATCCCTGGAGCTCGCGCCACCGGCTCGCCATGCTCCCCCGCGGCGACGACATCGTCGGCATGGGCGCGCCCGGCGGGAGTTTGTTCTTGTTGGTGAGCGGCAGCCTCGGTCGGGTACAAGTTCGCGGTGGCGCTGTATAGCTATTGAGAGCCTATGATTGGATTTTGACTAGTAGTCTGAGCTAGTAGTATTGGCTTGTTTCATTCAGCTTGGGTGTGTGTATTTATATGGTTGTTCGTCGTCTATCGGCACACGGGTACTCGTCTTGTGGTGTTTGGCTGATCGATTCCTTTCGAGTTTCGACTAGGTTGCCGACTTGCCGTAAGAGCCTCCACCGGGCCTTCAAATTCGTGTCCGGCACCCCAATTGAGGCATCATTGGGGAGTGCCGGACATGTGTCCGGTCAATTGGGGGTGTCACCCACAGCGGCGCACCCCAAACAAGCACGCCAAAGCCAATTCCAAAAAAAAAAACATCAACCCATCGGCGGTGGTTTTAGCATTTCAATACGAATTGAGATAGAAAATGTAATAAATATTACAACACAAGTTCAAATTCGAAATACAAAGTTTAAATACGAATTCAAGTTTAACATGACATATCAAACAGCCGCCGGCTGAGTCGCTTTGATAGTCCACAGGTGCTGCACGGGGTCATTGTGCAGTTGCAGATGCTTTGTTCCATCACGAATTTCCCGATGTATGGCAAGAAATTCTGCATACTGCGTCGGCACGCCCGGCTGTGGATTGGCCATAGGCCCCTGGAAATCAAACACTTCGCCGATCAGTTGCCTCCTCGTATCACGCTCGTCCTCAATGATCATGTTGTGCATGATAACACAAGCATTCATGATCTCACACATTTCATCTAGCGACCATGAAAGACAAGGGTAGCGGACAACGACAAACCTGGCCTGGAGCACACCAAAACCCGCTCCACATCTTTGCGAACAGACTCTTGATTCTTTGCAAAATGGCAATCTGCCTCGCCGACAGGGTTGCGGATGGTCTTCACAAATGTAGACCAAGTGGGATAGATGTCGTCAGCAAGATAATACCCCTTATCGTACTCATGGCCATTGATCACATAGTTGCATGGTGGAGTTACGCCATCACAAAGTTTTTTGAACACATTGGAGCGGTGGAGCACATTGATGTCATTGGCGGCACCGGCGGTGCCGAAATACGCATGCCATATCCAAAGATCATAATCTGCCACGGCCTCAAGTATAACACTGCACTTTTCGTGATGCCCTGACTTGTACATCCCTTGCCAAGAGAACGGGCAGTTCTTCCAGTTCCAATGCATGCAATCGATGCTTCCAAGCATCCCTGGAAATCCTCTTGCTTCGCCTCATGCCAAGAGATAGCCGTGTCTGCCTCATTTGGTGTCCTCAGATATTTGCCTCGAACACCTTCACAACTGCCTTACAGAATCTGTAGGTGGCTTCGACGGCGGTGGACTCAGACATGCGGGATAGTCATTCAACGCATCGGCAGGAAACCCGTAAGCAAGGCACCGTATGGCCGCCGTGCATTTCTGAAGAGATGAAAACCCAAGGAGGCCGGTGCAATCTCTCTTCAGCTCAAAGTAGTCGTCGTATTCCCGAACGCCATGCACGATCGTCCTGAACAATTCCCTGCTCATTCTAAAGCCGGCGAAATTCATGGCAAGTTTGTCGGTTTCTCGGCAAAGTAGTCTTGGTACAAGAGCATGTGGCCAGTTGCTCTGTTGCGTTCCTTGTTGGCCCTCCGCCCCTTCGCTGATCCTCCAATCTTCAGCGCCGCGTCTGTCTCGACTGCGGCATCTAGAAGTGCGGCCATGACCATCTCATTCTCTCGTCGTCGGCCGCAAGGGCGGCATCCTCCGCCATCATTTCGAAAAACATGATCTCGTCGTCGCTGTCCATTGCCTATTTGACGAAACAAAGCACTGAAACAAGGCCAAGAATGACGAATCAATAAAATCAGCCTATCAACCAATGGTCGAACAGGTTGCGGCGGGGCGGGAGGAAAGAAGAGGCGTACCGGCCTGAAACTAGCTACGCCGGCGCTAGAAGTCGCAGACCGGCGGGGAGCGGGGCAGGCGGGTCTGTGTTAGCGCTGCGGCTAGGTCCCCGAGGTGCGAATCAAGCAGGCGGCGACGAGAGTGGCGGCGATGGTGCGAATCGCCGGCGAGAGGAAAAGAAGGAGGGTGTGGGAGCGAATGATTCAGGTCACGTCGGGTGTGCCTATGACGGGCGGGCCACCCCTATCGGAGGCCATGTCCACCCCATGTCCGGCACCCCCGAGAGGGCCTCCAAACTTGGAGGCCCTTTCGGGGTGTCGGACACGAAATTGCTCGGGGCGACCCTTTGGGGGGTGCCGCTGGTGGCGGTTTTTGGCGTCCGGACCCCATTGGGCCTTTGGGGGTTACTTGGAGGCCCCCGGTGGAGATGCTCTAATGGTGTTGCTCGTCGTCTGTCTTGTATGTTGCTTCCTCGTCTATTCCATGCCTAATGTTGAAATGTTATGTGGACCGAGACCCACTAGTCTACTGAGATTTCAAGATCGATGCATCCTTCAATTACAAGATAATTCTACCAACTCAAAAAAATTATCCGACATGGATGGTCGCTTGATCGCCCTATTGGTCCTCCATAGGCATTGGCGTTTGTCATACGCATTGGCGTTTTACTTATACATGATTGTAATTCGTCTGGTGCTAATTTTTATTTCTTTTCGTTCGTTGGATTGCGGCTGTGTGCATTCTTATGCAGAGGTCGGGTGTAATGTTTAAACTCTTTAAGTAATAAATCCCTTTATCTAAAAAAATCGTTTGAAAAGAATTTGTGTCTTGGTCGGTTTCTAACAGGTGCAACTTCAGTTTAGCAATGTATAAATTGATAAATTGTCAGAAAAAAGGTATAACTTGATAAACTGACAACAAAGAGGTATAACTTGATTTAAAAATGCATAAGGAAAAAACTTATATTCCACTGAAACTCGACCTTCACCAACCTCATGTGCCATGACATCGCGGTCCATGGTATGTCGGCAGACCGACCCTCACACGACCTCCCGTGTACCCCGACCGCCACCGCTGCTCCACAGGCTCCCACGCCGGACACTGCCGTTGTTGCCTCTCCCTTGCTTAAAACCGTTGCCACCCATCTAAGGTCGTATGTCGCTTCCCATGGGCTCTTGTCACCATCTTTTAAGCTCTGGAAGACATGGGGCTAACGTGAATTACCATATTCGACGCAACGGGGCTCCAGCTAACTAGATTCGTTGTTGGTGATCCCGATCGGGCGAACTCGATGCTCCACCAAGGTCATTTTTTCATGGAATTTTTGATATTGCATGGGTGTTTTTTTAAATGCTGCAAACTCGGACGCATCTTGTTGCGAACTAGCCTCTCCTGCAAATGTTGTTGAAATGCTATTGCAGATGTTTACGTGAATCGCTCCAAATGTTGTTTTTCATGATGCATACATGTTTTGACTTATTTTGACAAATTTTGTTGCAGCCGGTGGGGATTTGGTGCGACGTGGGTACTCATACTTTGTTTTGCTGCATTGGTGTTTCGAAATGCTACCATATGGTTTTTATGTTTTTACCCGCCACCAGATGAAAATGCTACAATGATGTTGCAATAGTATAAAACATCGGCCACGCGGGTAGTAGTTATTCTGCTAGGTTCGTACGGACGAGATTTAAATTTTATAAACATAGGACGGTCGTGGCGGGCTAGTTTTTTTCCCAGATCCTCTGTCGTGTGGACTCGTAACTTAGATATAAGAAAACCATGTCGTGTGGACTCGTAAGTTAAACCGAACATCATGCCGCCTAATCAAATCAAGAACCAAAAAGAAACCCTAGGTCGCCGACTAACAATTCTGTGACAGTGCATGCTGCATGTAATTTACCTACGAACCGGTACGTACGAGAAGGAACGAGAGCGAGGCGATCGTGGCGGCGGTCTAGGGTTTCAACCCTAGCCGTCGCCGCCGGTGCCATCTGCAGCTTTATCGTCGCCGCCGGCAAAGATTCGACGGGTCCTCGCCTCCTCTAGTTGCCGTTCTGGCACTAGGAGGGGTGGGGACCTCGGACCTGCGCACGGCGCTATACGAAGGTCCTTGATGTTAGAGTTTGGTTTTGATCGTCATCTTCTTTATTAATGGAGATGGTATCATCCGCAATAAGTGATCTCCCACGCTTCGTTCGACGACGAGATATCCTTCTCGACGTCAATGGTGACTTTGAAAGATTAAGTCTGTCTAGGTATGGTTCTTCAGATCTTGCTTCGCTAGATCAATCTTGGATTGTTTCTCATGGTTGTCGCGAGGAGGTTTGTCCTCGCAATATCTATCCCGGCTACTACGTCTTCGACAATGGTGATTCGTTCTCTCGGCTCCCAACGACGTCGACAACGTGGTTCGGTTATTTGTCCCTGAAATATCAGTGGTGGTGCTCTTGCCGATGTTGCTTGATTAATTTAATGGTTGTGTGCGTGCACAAAGCCTTGGCATTGCGGCTCAAAATTAAAAAGGAAGAACCTTCATTGGTATTCACAGGTGTGTTGTTTGGTGGTTTTTGCGTTATTCTACGGCTACCTTCAGAAAAGTATAAGATTGTGTCATGGATGAAGAAAGGGCTTGAAGATCTCATAGATTTGCTAGTCTATTTTAGTTTTGTTTTTGTAATCGATATAATCGTATACTCTTTGTTGGTTTAATATATGTGGAAAATTCAAAAAAAGAACCAAAAAGAAAGGGCGTACGTGCGAACTTACACACTTCCTTACATACCTAGCCGAGATCGATCACCCACCCTGCCATTTTTTTCATTTTGCACTAGAAGTCTAGAATCAAGCTTGTTTTTTTTTCAGGGAATATTCACACGGCGGCTTCCTGTTTCCACGCGCACACAGAGCCGCAAGCAAGCAGTGGCGGTGACAAGCAAGCACCGTTGCAAAGGTATGTCTTACCATGCCGCTTTCTGGTTCCCGGTCCACGCTGGCAGCTAGCCTGCAAAATGCTGCAGTCGACAGGGATGTCTTCTGACAGTTGGCTGGTCTTCAGCTATTTGCGTGCAAGCCTCAGTTGCTTGCGCCCACGCCTCACCAGCGTTCGACACCAAGTCAGTTGCACCATGTTCTTGATATGTTGTGTGCTGCGGAAAAGAACTGGACTTCCTTTGAAATAAGAACCGGTAAATGTAAAAAAAAAATATACAGAAAATGCAGTCTCTGGAGCAGCCTGGCTCGCCGTGTCGTAGGTTAATTTGGGATGTAATTGCGTGTCATCGATGGCTTTGCGAGCTATCATATCTTATCGGCGGTAGGTTTGAGATGGTATTGATTTTACTTTTATTTTTGTTTCATGTCCATGGAGAAGATATGTGATATATCGCGTTTCGTTTTCGGGAATCTATTCGGAACAGGTGTTGTCATCTTCGAACTTCTGCTTTCCTCCCGTCTCCAGCGATGGGCAGAGCTCCCCCCTGCTTTCAGTTAGCCGCTTACCTTCCATGGCACAAAATGACGGCTCAAAGCTCCAACCTGCAATTACCATCTCCAAGCTTAGCTGCTTATACGTTCAGAACGTAAAACGTTTCAGTTAAAACTTAAAAGGATTGCGTAAACTTGATTGGCCCGTCCGCACATTAAATTTACTTGATTGGCTAAAACGTGCAACACAAGCTTATGCACCACCTTTAATCCCAATCAGTGTCCTTCCACGGAGTAGTTAGGGTCTTGTCATCATAGATGAAGAAGAGTTTTGGTCGTCTGCAGCCAGGATCTTGAGACCGTGAAGGCATATCTATCTACTGGCTGTCTGCTTCGCTCATGCTGTGCAAGATCTAGAGGAAGTCCCGGTCGTCTCCAGCCAGCAAGAAAGGCGTGATATCCATGTCCCGAATTGGCCATGCATTCATCACGCCCCATCCTTGAAGCTCATATCATATCTATCAATTGCCTTGTCCAAGCTCCAACTAACGAGAAAACCCTAGTCTCATCTTACCTCATCAGTGTTTGTTGCTTCCACACTTGGGGTGGCAGTGGGCACCGATCCTGTGCGCGCCTCTACGAGCACGCATCATTTCGATAACAAAACGAGTCGTTAAACAGTGCACAACAAACTTCAACTGCTACTGAAGAACAGCAGTGCCTGCCACATCAACACCTCAATAGCAGGTTTAACACACGAAACGACAGGGAAATGAGCCCCGTGCAGACACGCCGCATCCCTGCAGAACATCCAGATTTCAGGTCCACTGAAATGTCGGCCGAGGTCCATAAGGCACTAGTCTCACTTTTCTCCTGTTACAAGTACAGTTCAGTATGGCAATAAGCCACGCCAATTTATTGTGGAGCACGACCCTGCAATGCCCCCAGCAGAACTGCAGAAGGGGGGCAGTTGAAGGAGTCGAACCAAAAATTCATCAGATCCTGCCGAGTTCATGTGTTAGAATCTGAGCAGGTCGACTAGCTCTCGCTCGCGAACTTGATGCCCTTCTCGATGGAGGACATCAGCTCACCCTTGAGGCTTTCCAGCCCCTCCTTCTCGAAGGCGGACAGCTCGCCCAGCCCAATCACTTCCTCTACTCCGTTCTTGCCGAGCCTCACCTGCAATACCAAAAGGAAGTAAAATGTTCAGCACACCGACTCAGCCTTCTCATGGAAACATAATAAGTTGTAGAGAAAATAAGCATGCTCGCAATTTAAAAGCATGCCCGGACCTAATATATACCACTCAATGACACATTTTAACAAAACAGGAAGAGCCCCTGCTCCATTCATGATGAAACCAAATATGTTCAAGTGTATTTCATGAATGCATAAGAATGTACACATCAGGAAGATAATCTACAAGAATCCCCACGTCTACAAATCAACCAAAAGAACCTACGAATCAACATAACATCTTGCAAGGCCTGTGACCAGACCACACAAAGTAACTCAGGAGCTACCTGCACTTTAGTACTTCCAGTGTCAAAAAGATGAGAGAGATTATAATGACTAAGCACGCAAGCAAGTTTCATGTAGGAATCAAAACGTGTTGAGCTGTTTAAGAACTTGGCATGAAAAACGAAAATGTGAGGATAATCGGGATTTACTCAGACAAAAAATGAATAATATGGTGGCACATAATTGCATTATACAGAGACAACAGTAAATCACCTTGGAGGCAAAGAATGGAAGCTCTGTTACAGTTGATTGCACAAAGGAGCACTCTACAATGTCAGGGACTCCATTGAGCCCCTTCAAGCATGCATCTCCAAAAACTGCACCAGCATATCTGGAAAATCATAAGATGAAATATATCAGCATAAATCAAATAATGAAAAAGAGTCAGCTCTAAAATCAGCATACTATCTGACAGTATTAATGTAAAACAAGTGATTACTATAGAGTTCAGCTAATCTACCCATATCAAAGTGGCCACATTTCGTTTCAGATGGTAATTTCCAAATGAGTACAATGTGCCTGATATAATTGAATTGAGCATGCATTTCACATGACATCAGAAGATTACTAGTGAAATGAGAATTCTTTAGGAATCCTACAGTTACTAAGTAGGTCAGTACTCAGAACAAATTCAGGAATCCAGGGTGTAATGTACGACCGGATGTTTTAGTTTCACTGGTACAGTGAACGTGTTACAGCTGATAACTGAATGCAAAACAGCTTCACATATATGTCGTCATTTGGAGGTAAAGCACTGATGTGAACACGCAATATATGGACACAGGAAAAACTAGAATACACTAGTCAGTCAGTGCAAATAGGTTATAGTACTACTGAATTTGGTCATATGTTTGTGATTGGCCAGGACACCCTAGTGATTGGCTGCTCACAGTATATAAAATTTTATGCTACTTTGATATTCTATAAAAAATGTAGTAGTAAACAGGAATAACAGCATGTTAGTTTCAAGAGCACAACTAGTAGGAAATGGATATGCTCAGGAACTGTGTATCTTTGTTCACAGACTTACGCCATCGACAATGTTGCTGAGCCCTTTCCAGCCTTTGCTTCGACAACTTCCGTCCCACCGTCTTGTGTCCTCTTGGTGAGGGCCTTAAGGTCCTCATGGGACAATCCATTACTTGCAGGAGTAGCCTATATCAATATAAAGATGGAGCTGTTAGCTTGAGAGGTGGGCGGCACAGCACACGGTAAAGACAGCATACAAGTATTACAGCATTAGTAGTTGCATGGCGTTTCAGGGATTGACGGATGAAAGATTACTACACTAGATTGATATGCTTATGACTCGTATCTAGAAACTGCATTCTCTTCACTAAATCTACTTGCATATTTTTCCAGGAGGATTCGGAATAATTTCCTATACCTATCATGTATAGGAGAGGCATTTTGCTAGTCAGGGGGGTGTGTGCGCACCCCCCCGGTGGCTGACACGTGTGGGCGTGGTCAAAGGAGCTTAATCAAACGGGACAGCCCCACCTCCCGCTAAGTGCTTCCAGTAGAGTGATTAAAGGCATTTGAATTTGAATGAGGGACCCCACCATAGACGGTGACTTGCTATATAAGGAGAGCCGATTCAAATATTCAAAGCGCCGTCTCCTTCCGGCCTTGTTCCTTCTCAGCTCTATACACAAAAAGATTGCTTGAACAAGCTCACTGGTGCTATTACATGGCGTAATGGAGTATAGGATAAACCATTTATTTGCCTTTTGATAGCAGTAACCACTTGTTTTGTCTCTAAAAAGAACTTGTTTGTTGATCCAGTTGTTGCAACGAATTTATAATATTCTCCATTTATATGTTTCTCTTGTCAGTTATGTGCAAGCATTCTAGCTGCCGTGAGCCAAAATACGAGTAGCTGCTGGGGACAGACACAATACTACTGTATGTTTAGTTCGCACGGACAAATCCAGATATCGAGCGATGGTGAGGGAAAAACGAGTATCTGCTATCGCGCCATCAAGACATGGACACAGAGTGTACTAAGAATGGAAGAGCGAGGAAAAGCTGGATGTGAGGTGATTGCCGGTCTATGACTAACTCCTTGTTCTGGTAGATGGAGCTGTACACAACAAGGTAGTGATGCATGACAGCGAGTATCTCCTGCACAAATATAGGTGAAAGCCTAAACGAAATTCAACATAGCTTCTAAGAAAAGAAATGTCACGACTGTGGCAATAAAAGTGATATTACAAAAGCTGCACCATTTATATCAGCATCAAACGATGATAGTTTCGTACACAAAGCCTAAGGATGCAAAATAAACAGGGATACATGATACTTTTAAGGACTTGTAGCAAAAAAGCCTCGGAAAGCAGAATTTCTTTCGTAGACCATCGTAGATTCATACACACAGCAACATGCTGTGCTGGTAAGGTTCGAATATAGTTAAACTTGAAGCTAGTGTCGCCGATGGTTTTGGTGAAAATATACACGGATGACGACCCATTTTAAAGGAAGCGAAGAGGGTTTAGATGGTACATGCATGGCACCAGGAAAGGCGGGAAAACATTTCAAGATAGGGTAACGCTGTGTGCATGCATGCATGAAAAGTTCTCAATGATTACGCTAGGGCAATAAAATTAATGATTACGGTTTGGATAAACTGTGGGGTACCGAACAAGATAAAATAAAATATGCTCGAGAATGAACTGGTACTAGCTGCATTACCATCTCTAGTTTATATGCTCCATTCGTGGCTAGTACCAGGTGGAGGGAGCCAAGCTTGACGTGAGAGCAACTAGTTTATATGCTCGAGACTGAACTGGTACAACCAGCGCTAGAAAACCGATGCTAGAAAAGTTGGCGGGAACCTAAGGCGCGAAGGAGGGAGCCAGAAAACTGCCGCCAAAAAAAGCGCGCCTACAATTATTGATTGAGAGTAGATGACGACAGCCGCCAAAATTAATGGATTGATTGGTCCCACGGTTACTGTTGGAGATAAGGGTTACGCTGGCTGGCGTGGGGAGACGGTCAAACTTCATCACGTCGATTTACGAATCAAGACTCAGATCGGACGGAAGGAGGATGGTGCGCACCCACCCCCCTGACTACCAGGTCATTTCCGTCATGTATAGTTCCATTATCACTAAGTACTTAGACTTCATTAGTTCTGCAGACCAATTTGGGTTGTGAATTGTGACTGAAGCAAATGGAACCAAAACATATATAAGACACTAAAATTCTACCTGTGAGAACAGTGGCAGGATAGTAATACCAGCATGGCCACCGACAACAGGAACATTCACCCCTGCAAAAGATCACAGCAACCACTCAGAATGAACGAACAGAGACATATAATCCAACAATAAGATCTCAAAGCTCTCCATAAGTGAGTAAAATATCATCTTCATACCAGTGACTGGGACGTTTGCCTTCCCAGCATAGAATGTTTTAGCACGAACAACATCAAGAGTGGTTACACCAAACAGCTTCTTCTCATCAAAAGTACCAGCCTTCTTGAACACCTCAGCTGCAATCGGGACAGTCGAATTGACAGGGTTGCTGATCATATTGACGAGAGCCTGAACATATAAACGACAAAGCTCACCATGAGATTCATACATATGTTGAATAAATTTATTTCATAAATGAGACATCTTGGGAGTACAGCTCATTACACCTTTACTGAGCAATAATGAGGAAGAAGCTCAGGGCCTCTTTGGTTCGCAGGGTTTGAAAAATATAGGAATAGGAATATTGCAGGAATAAGATGCCATGACACTTGGAATCCTACATAACAAAAAACGCAGGAACCAGAAGCAGGTGTTGTTTGGTTGCACCGCGGGAATATAGTGATTGAGTACATGTCATGATTGTACACAGGAATTTTTGCCTTGAGGTCTCACCTCTTGCTAGAAATCCTATAGGATTGTAGTGTAGGAAATCAATCCAGGGAATTTTGGAGGATTCATTCCTTAAAACCAAATGGACTCTATAGGAAAAAGTCCTACGGGTTTAAATCTTATAGTATTCCTTTGAAAATCCTTTGAACCAAAGAGGCCCCCAAAGTGCAAGCCAAGGTCTGAAGCAAGTGTGCCTACTAGAAACAGCAAAGAACATTACCACGGGAAAATAACACCGGGCTTGGCATCAGTAAATCGATTATTTGGGGCAAACCGTTATTCTAGACTTTTACTACTATCAAAATGCAACAATGTGACAGTACTGCCCCATAACATAAATGAAAAATGTCAAGCTCAAATTGCAAAACACGGTCTGAAGGCTGAAGCAAGCGTGCCTCCTAGAAACAGCACGCAACATTTGGGCAGGAAAGTAACACCTGGCAGCTTGGTTTATTTGGGCCAAACAGTAGTTATAGACTAACTATTAGAACACATTAATCCTATGCTGCTATGCAAGTATGTGGCTGTTGTGCCCAAGATCATACATGAACCAAAAACTACACCATGGGATGGGCAAGGACGTGCAATTCCAAGCAGGCAAAAGCAGGTTTTACCACATTCGACAACCAAATCTATGTAACACCTGACCTGGAAGTGGCAGTTTGGTCCATTCGGGGCAAATGTTATAGATTCTACTCCGTAGTAGCTGTGAATCCTACTTTATTGAGTGACACTCCCTGAGACCAAATATATGCAATTCCAAAGCACACCATGATTCAAAAACACACCATGGGATGGGCAACGACGTGCAATTCTAAGCAGCCAAAAGCAGGCTTACCACATTCGGCAACCAAATCCACCTGACCTGGTAGTGGCAGTCTGGTCCATTCGGGGCAAATGCTCTAGAATTCTACTCCGTGGTAGCTAGCAATCCTACTTTACTGAGTAAGTGCCACTGCCTCAGACCATAAATGAGCGAGCGCTAGACACGCAATTCCAAGCATCCGAAAGCGAAATCGCCATGTTAGGCAACCAAATCTACGTTGCCTCCAGTTCAGATCTATAGTGGCAGAGTGTGAGGAGACCGACGGGTTGCTTACGTTGGGGCAGTGCTTGGCGATGGCGGTGCAGAGTCCCTTGACAATGCCGGCGTTGATCTTGAAGAGGTCGTCCCTGGTCATGCCGGGCTTCCTGGGCACGCCCGCCGGGATGATGACCACGTCGGCGCCCTCCAGCGCCTCCGCGAGCTGGTCGTCGCCCATGAATCCCTTCACCTGCGGGCAGAATCTCGAGACCCTCAGAGGCTAGCACGGACAGATCTAGCTAGGCGGCGAGGTAGAGACGGGGGCACGGACGGACCAGGGCGGGGGTGTTGATGTGGGAGACGTCGGCGGCGACGCCGGGGGTGGCGGCGATGTCGTAGAGGGAGAGGGAGGAGACGAGCGGGTTGAGCTTCATGAGGAGCGCGAGCGGCTGGCCGATCCCGCCGGCCGCGCCGAGGATGGCCACCTTCCGCTGAGGCTGCGCGGCGGACGAGTAGTCGCGCCGGCGGCGGAGGTGCTGCGACGCGGTCCTCAGCAGCGACGGCCTCATCTCGTCCTTGGATTTGGCCTCTCGACTCTTCGCTCGAACCAGGTGGGTGTGTGTTGTGCTGAGGAAGTGTCTACCGGGGAGTGGGAGGCGGCGGCTTTAAGCAAGTGGACGGGATGATGGCCAGAGGCTTCGACGTCTCCGATGATGATTTTTGTTCTGTCCGTGACCCTGTGACTGTGTGGTGAGGTTTTTTTACCAGGCCATGGCCACCAGCGCACTACAGTTGTTAATGGCGACTGGCACGATGGCCATTGCTGTGCTTTCCCAACGAGCAAGGCGAGGTCGCCATTGCTAAAACTACAACTGCTAGTGGGAGGTCGCCATTGCATCAGTGGGAGCTATTGAAAAGTTTCATTCGTTCTGATTAGGTCGCCGAGCTTTCTTGCTCCGAGTGCCCAAGAGTATAAAGAGTAATTTCATACTAGCAGCTAAGCATCTGGTGCAGCAAACCAGCACGTGCCACAACTACTGTTTCAAAACAATTCATTACCATCGCTGAGCAGGAAAACTAAATTTATGTGGATGCCAAGAGCGTCCAGAGATTCAATCCACACGCATGATCTCGAAACAAAAGATGACCGAGGCACCAGACAAAAACAGCACAGCCCATCGCAAAACAAGCACATACACATGATAGATAGATATGATCTACAGTAGACCAACAGGCATAATAATACTGATGAACCATAACACAGCAATGTGGCCAACAAATCCATGGCAAAACATGTAGATCAATGTCACACAAGAGTTTCTCGACCCAACAGACAAGGCAGGAAAAAACATTCCAGCTTTGACTATCAAAGCCTTCTTCAACCTAAAAGTGACACTCTTGTCCGAAGCACAATCTCCGTAGTCTCAAAGTAAGACTCATGATCCTCTCTCTACTCGATCAGATCGTCATCGTCATCGGGCAGTGGTTGTGCTGCAGCAGCGGCGAGCTCAGCCTCGTGCCTGCAAACATTGGACCAAAAGAATTCAGCAATTCATTCACTCGTTTCATTTTGAATACACAAGCTGAATATGAAACTGATCTAGAGAACACAAAGTGGAACAGCAGAAAACGACACTTACTGTTGCTGCATGGCCAAGTCGAAGGTCACTTCCGGAGGCTTAAGAGCCACAGCTTCAACAAAGTGAATGTTGGCATCACTAACATCATCAAATACAAACAAGAGTTAGTATAACAGGCATATATGACATGAGGCAAACAGGCAAAAGAAACCAACAGGGAGGGAGACAATTACCCAGCCAACTTCCTTGCAAGGTAAAGGAAGGGCTTCTCAAAGTTGTAGTTGCTCTTGGCAGAGATTTCATAGTACTGCAGGTTCTTCTTCCTGTGGAATGTGACTTGCTTGGCTTTAACCTGCCTGTTCTTCACATCAACCTTGTTACCGCAGAGGACAATGGGGATGTTCTCACACACCCTGCATGAGAAAAACTATACATCAGAACTCCAAAAAATAATTTCACATTTCGGAGTGAAGATTGCTACAAATGCAGACCTGCACAAGTCCCTGTGCCATGTAGGAACATTCTTGTAAGTCAGCCTTGAAGTGACATCGAACATAATGATCGCACACTGGCCATGAATACTGCGAAATGATAGGAACAATCAGTCAAACAAATGCAGAACAACAAGCAGTGGAAACCTAAGAAGTGACATCGAACTAGTAAGGAGACAGGCAAAAGGAACACGCATTCAGTTCGACCTACTACTTAAACTAAGGAGACATCTACCTATTGATACAGTACAGCTCATTCATATGCAGAAACATTAGCTGAAACTTAAATGCGATTCATATACAGCTCATCTATATGCAGAAACATTAGCTGAAACTTAAATGCGATTCATATACAGCTCATTCATATGCAGAAACATTCATATACAGCTCATTCATATGCAGAAACATTCATATTGAGACAATACAACACAATAACTTTCACTGAAACTTCTCAGTCTATTCAGAATAAGTAACACATAACACTTACTAGTATCCATCCCTAAGGCCACCAAACTTCTCTTGCCCAGCAGTGTCCCAGCAGTAGAAACGAATCTTTCCACAGTTGGTGGTGAAATCCAATGGATGCACTTCAACACCAATGGTTGCTGCAAGAAGGTAATGCATTCTTTAGCTGTTGTGCATGCTAAAATATACGTGTCAAAGAGAAACTTGGATCTTGAACACATACGTTCGTATTTCTTCTCGAACTCTCCAGTGAGATGCCTCTTCACAAATGTGGTTTTCCCTGCAACCGGACAAGTCAAGTATCAGAACCTGATGTGACTGATGGAAGAAGAAAAGCCAGACGAAGTACCTAAAACTAACTAGAAAACTACAGCTGAGCAGACAATATAGTTCAAACATTTAGAAGTTAACAGAGCAATGGTGGTTCATCAATGAACACACGACATACCATATCCAACACGAACAGATGTCACTAGCTAATTCTGCGTATCCGAGAATAACTTTTTAGTGATTCTTCACTTATGAATGAAGTCACTCAAAATGCATAACTTAAATTAAGCCATTCATTGCACCTCAAAACAATTTCTAAGTTAAGATATCCAACACATGTTAAATAAAAATGGAACCTTTTATCCCCTGCTAATTTTTTCAACTGCACCCTTCTACTGAACAGATCAAGCCCCACAACTTTGAACTTGATTACCATGATGAACAGAAAATAAAAGGTCCTCACAATTATTCCTACATATTCAGTGTTACAGATATCACGATCTGCTTTCTATAGGTAATTTGTTACAAAACTTTCTGTTAATTCAATAGCAAATATAATCTGGTGCTTTTTCATAACAACTCCATGATCCAATCATTTCGAATCAACCGCCACAGTATTTCAAGTGTTCAAAATGTAAGCATCAAAAACTAATTCCCCTCTGTGAATCTATCACGAAATCCTAAGGACGCCTGAATCATTATTATTCAGGTTATCGCTACACAATCAAGGAACCCGACATAGCCTCGGATTTCATAGCCCACAGAGAGCCATAGACCTATCAGATCTCGTCGAAACGACAACCAAAACGAACGAACCAAACAGATCACAGACTCCTCTGCTGAAACAAACGGATCCGCTAGAGGGCGGGGAACTCACCAGTCCCTCCATCGCCGACGATGACGAGCTTGAAGCTGGGGTAATCGACGGTCCCCTGGTTCGGCAGCGCCTGCAACAACAACAAAACACAACCCAGATCAGACCCACGCGACGCCGGATCCAAGGCCACCCAATCAGACGGAAACGAGGCGCGCACTAACCATCGTAACGAGCGCGGGCGGCGACGGCGGCTGGTTCGGTGGGAGGATGCGGCGGAGCAGCAAAACCCTAGTATTCGAATTGGAATTGGGCGAGGCCGTGGAAGTGGAGGAGAGGGGCTTTTATAGCGGAGCGGAATTAATTGTTTTTTTTTCGGGTCCTGGGTTTCGTTAGCTTTGGATGGACGCAGGAATCTCGGCCGTCCGATCCTGGTCGACAGGCGCGGATCGTGCCACACGAAGATGCATAGCTTTCGTCCCACGCGAGGATTTCGGCCGTTGGATCGGGATTCGCGAAGGTGCCGTTGGGGGCGGCGAGGTGGGCCGTCGGATCGTGAAGGGCCGTGTGGTTTCGAACTTTCGATGTCCGTTTGGTACTTGGGCCCTGTGAGAACATTATGCTTGCTTACGGCCTATTTGGGTGAGTTCGACAAACGAAAAAATAGTCATTCACTTTTTTTTCGCGTTCTAATCTTCTCCATCGTCCTGTTCATGTGTGATGACAGACTTGAGCCAAGAGGCGATAGGAACACGGACCGAAGTTTTTCAACAAAGGAAAAAACCCATGAACGTAAATATCCATCTCCTTAAAAAAAACAGTAAAAACAGAATTTTTGTCATGTTCCAAACTTCTCTGGTCCCGTTTGCATGTCATAGTTGTGTCAGAGCCGAGAGGAAAGAGGAAGCATGAATATATATACTCAAATAAACAGTTGTTCTATCTTTCAGCTAGCTGAAAACAGAATTGGCCATCAGTCACATCCTCTGCCGTTCGTGTCTTTGTCTGGCGCGAATCTTGTAGCGACCATCTTAGTCTCCCCTGACTTTTTCGGTCGCCGGTTTTTTGTGTCATGGTTTAGTTGGACCGTTTTTTATTTTTTGAATTCCGTGCCTAGTCGGTACCGCCTACCGCCTGGTCTCTTTCTTCCTCATTCGTGAAGTGGACAGATCTGGGGGAGAGGCGACGAGGAAGGCGTCGGGGAGGCGATTTCTGCGGCGGCGGTCGTCGTCGCGATACCTGCGGTGAGCCCCCCGGTGTTCAGGCAGTCTCTAGCACGGTGGTCACCTCCCACCGTACCCCATCTCATTTTCCTCTATGGGCGCAGGGGCAGCGAGCCTGATGGGTTCCGGAGGTGGTAGACAAACGAGGTTTGTCCATGGCGGAGCCGGCCGCGAGCGACATCGCCGTAGACGTCATTGATTCATTTCCTGATTATTTCTCAGTTTCGTCTTTCATTTTAAATTTAGCTGGTTTTCGTTTTCATTTATAATTTTTCAGTCTTGTCCTCAGTTTGTCGTTTTAATTTCTCAATTTCGTCCTTCATTTCTAATTTCTCAGTTATTCGGTTTCATTTCAGTCACATTGATTTTTCAGTCATGTCCTCAGTCTCTCGGTTTAATTTCAGTGTCTCAATCATATCATTCTACTTCTCATTCTTTATTTCAGTCCTTAGTCTCATTCAAAATTATTTTCTTAGTCTTCAGTTATCTTTGTTTGTCAATCTCAATCACAATTTCTGCTCATTCTTCAGTTTAATTTTAATTATTTTAGTTATCTTCTCATTCTTTTCTCGGTCTTTAGTTATCTTTGCTCAGTCATCCTTGCTTCATTCTTCTTTGCTCAATTATTCATTATTATCAGTCTCTTATATTCTCAGTTTTATCTCAGTCATAATGGGTTATTTTATCTCTCAGTCCTTAATAATAATTCACTCAGTCTTATTTTGCTCAGTCATCTTTGCTCATTCTTCGTTGGTCTCATTCTCAAACGTATTTTATTTTCTGAGTCTTTCTTTCATCTTCCCATTTTTCCTTATTCCCTTATGATTTTAAATTCCATAAGTTTTTTGATCATTTTATCTTAGTCAAT
The DNA here is from genome assembly GCA_947311845.1 of Poa pratensis. Taxonomy (NCBI): domain Eukaryota; kingdom Viridiplantae; phylum Streptophyta; class Magnoliopsida; order Poales; family Poaceae; genus Poa; species Poa pratensis. The sequence continues at coordinate 5,906,519 of CAMZMU010000037.1, forward strand.
GGTTTTCAGTTGTTGTTTTCAGTCTCTTTGGGGTTTTGGGAAAAAATGGGTAACTCTGCCTATCCAACAAATATTTTTTACATTCTCTTAACTTGGATAGCCGGTTCCAAGCCCGGATAAAGGAGGAGGGACCATAATTGTGTTTAAAACTTCTGCATCATCGGTAGTAAATGCTAACGCTGCTATCAGCTGTGGTTCAGGCATGCTTCCAGAAGTTATTAGTTATCACTCACCCTATATTGTCTGCTATATTTTGAGTAAGTAGCATCTTCTGGCATCAACACCTTGTAACGATGCATTCCTGTCAGCAGTAAGTATCATTTAGTTTTTTATTTGGATGGGTGCGCTGCTACTAGTTGTGTGGGAGGAACTGAAGATGCGCATTACTTGGGCTAGTGGGCTGGATGCTAGTTCTCGTTATCAGAAGCAACCGAGGAGGGAGACGAAGCGGCTGCGACAAGAGCGCAAGGTTCCCGATAATTTTGACCGGATATCTTGACCGGAACCATGTTCAGTGCTGCAAAAGCAGCCCCCTAGAATCTTCAGCTCCTCGTTTTTATTCCCTCCTATCTGTTTTTGTTTCATATCTGTATGCCCTGACTCTGCATAGACCACGCTATTCGTGTTTGTCGCATCTTTCCTCTTTCTTCGACTTTGATTTTTTTTGCACTAAAACACTCCGTGCCTATGATTGCAGGAAACATGGTTTCCACGTTGCAACAGTCATTCTTGGATCGAAACAAGGTACACTTTTTCTACAATCTCATAAATTATAATTTATTACACTTAAGATCTTTAAGAATCATATCTGATACTATGAATCGAGCACAACCTAGTGAGCACCTGGGCAAAGAAATCGTCCTGGACATCAATTGTTCTTGTGAAGCTTTGCGTGCAGACACCTGATGCAGTATGCTGTTTGCGAATGGTAGCAGATCAGTCAAAATAACCTAGTGAGCATGTGTATTTTTGCGGATGGAGGCACTGGTGGTGGAAAGGGAGTGGGGGGGGGGGGGGGGGGGGGGGGAAGTTGTTTTCTGAACATGCCTGCGTAGAAGTACCCTGAGATCCAAAGGTGAGATCACATCTTGATGTTTTGCTGCTTCTTGTTTCTTCTGCTTCATTTCCATCCATCTCTCCTTCTGTGGTTTTGGATCGTGATCCTCCTTCTCTTCCTCAATTCGTGAATCAATGGAGTTCCTCTTCTCTCTGGTTATTCTTTCCTTTTTTTTCTTTCTTTTTCTCGTGGTTCCAGCTTGCGACGGCTGAATTGGTGTTTTCGTGGGGAAGAAGAAAGTGGCGTTGCATGGGACTGGTTTGGTGGGGGGTTTTTTTAGGGGAATGTTTTGGTGGGTTTGTGGGCCCAAATGAATTGTGGAACTACTGACCCAGTTTTCACAAACAGAGGCCCAATTGTTTTTTTTTGTCTCAGCCCACGTTTGCAGTGGCAGGGAATCAAGGGTGGTTTTTTTCTCATTAAATGAAGGAAAACCGGGCCAGAAAAACCGGGCGAAAAAGTGACGGGGAATGAGCAAACTCAAGACGGGCCAAAACTGCGGGCAGAATGAGAGAATCTATTCCCCTGTTAAAAAACTGACTTATGGCAGATTGGATTTTCAGCTAGCTGATGAATAGAGAGTCCCCAAATAAAGCATGTTCATCAGGTCCTAGTTTCTATATGTCCTAATGTTTCATGCTATGCCAACATGGCTAATAGCTCTTACTCGACGTCTGCATCCATGCTACGCTAGAAAAGTGCTTAATACGCATTAAGTAAAATGACTCTAGGTTCAGTATCGGTCCGCCTTTATCGAATGAGTCGGAGAAGGTGGACAATTGAGAGGCAAATTACCCCTATCGGTGGGGCTTGTAGGGTAAGTCACGCCGACGGGCCTCCCGGTCCCCCTCTTGGGCATCCTAGGGTGCCTCCAATATTGTTACTCTTTGTCTTCCAATAACTTATTCCAGATTATTCCCGTGTTTGTTTCACGTCCAGAAGGTTGTTGGAATAAACAAAACAAGCGAAAAGGGTTTTCTTCTCCCATAATTAAATAGAAAAATAAGAACTTATTGCAAAAAAAATAGTACTCCATGAAAAAAGAAACATTAAATTAAACTTGAAAAAGTATACGTATACGTTTGGACATATACATAGGGCGGGAGCGCGAAAAGTGGACACTGGGACTGTGTCACTGCTTGATGCGCTGTCTTTGTCTACTTCACTCCTGAAAAGAACATCTTTTAGATCCCTACTTGTTTTGTGTGTTAGGCAACAACACTAGGATTACTCTATTATGTTGCCAAGTGATGCAGGAGTTAGATGATATATTTACATAAGGCATCGAAACATTTGAGAGGGAAAAGATTGCTGCTGGAACTCTCAGGCCGGAGTGTCCGGTACCACTTGGCCGGAGTCTCCGGTGTGCCCACGCCGGAGTCTTCGCACTCAAGGGCACCGGAGTCTCCGGCCTGCTGGTTCGGAGCCCAAAGCCCCTGAGGACGCCCCGGAGACTCCGCTCAGACCGGAGACTCCGGCCTTCCCAGACCAGAGTCTCCGGGTTTATTTTTCTGCAACGGCTACATTTTTTGGGAGGGGTATTTACCCCTCCACCTATCTCCAGCCAGCTAGCTCGCCCATAATTGACTGCCCTCCATTGTTGCAAGCTCAAAGCTCATAGATTTCCCAATCCCTCCACCCAAACTCGTTGATCTTTGGAGGATTGAAAGAGAAGGCCCCGATCTACATCTTCACCAAGCCATTCCTCATTTCCCCCTCATTTACTTTGAGGTACCATGTGCTAGGGTTTCCATTGGGAAAACCTAGCCCCTTGTTGTACTCACTTGTTGTTATTGTTTCAGCTTGTTGATTTGGGAGCCCCCAATTTGGTTGTGGGTGTGTGCCCCAAGATTGTTTTAAAGGCTCCGGTTTCCGCCTCGAAGGGAGCCGATAGTGGAAGGTGAACCAATCCTTTGTGGTGCGGTTCATCGGAGAATAGGGTGATGCCTTTGTGGCGTTGAGTAAGCCTGTTGTGGTGAAGCTCACATCCCTCCAACGAGACGTACTCCCCTAAAAAGGAGGAACTCAGGAATACATGCTATTATTAGACCATTGCAACATGCTTTTGACATGATATTATATCATTCTGTAGTATTTTATTGGACTAACCTATTAGCCCAGTGCCAAGCGTCAGTTCTATTATTTTTGCACCGCATAGAAGACCAAAAATGAAGTGGCTTTTTTCTGGAAAAATCAAAAAACTTTGTAACTTTTAGAAACGGACACGGAGGGGAGATAGGAGGCCGGCCAGCTGGCGCCACGGCCCCACGGTGCAGCCTAGAGGGGCGCCACGGGCTCACATGTCGATGCCTCCCTCGCCCCCTCGCGTCGCCCTTTTGCCTATATATTCACCTTGAAAAATCTAAGTACAAGAGAGGATATGCTTTGGGAAAATACTCTATCAGAGGGGGAAATCATCACCCGAGACATCAACACCACCACCGCCATGTTTCTCAAAACAAAGGTCTGGTGAGCTGCCTAACATGGTCGAGATCCATATGATGTAACTGATATTGTCATGGTGTTTCTTGGGATATGATGAATTGTGATGTTATGATCAGATCGTGCATACTATTTATATGGTGCTATATTGCTATCTTGAATTGCTTATTGATTGTTCCTATATCCTTTTTGATTTATATGTTTACTTTGGCCAAGTTTATGTTTAAATCTCCAAGAGGGGTATATGTTCGATAGTGGGTTCAACTTTACTTTCTCTGTGCTCGACAGATAGAAATGTATAAGGGGGTAATATGTTGTTACTATTAACTATTAAGGATAAAATAATGGTTACTAACCATGCAGTTGTTTACATCATGTACTATGTTTAAGAAGAGAGGAGTCACGAATGGGGATCAAAATCACAAAATGAGGTTCCATAAAGTTTCAAAGTTTAGGAAGAGAGTAGTCACAGATGGGGAGAAATCTCACTCCCTATTCAAATGGCGCGAACCATCTCACTTGTATGCATTTAAAAATCCTTCCACAACAATGTACACATCTGAAGTAGGGTTTATAATTTTTTCGAAATAATGTCGGTTAAATTATAGTTCGGTCAAAGAAATACATTTGATGAAATTTACATGAAACTTTTCTGAAATAGTTTCCAAAAATCGGGGATTTTGGTGGGTTTGAAAAAAAAATCTCAAACCAAATTTCAAAACCCTGCCCATAAGTCGACCGAACTACACCACATGTTCGAAAAGTTAAAAATGATACCTGAAAATTATGCATTTTATAGTTATTTTGAATTAACTAAATTAGTATCAGTTCCCCTAAATGTCACATGATCCCTATGAGTTGCAATGTATGGTAAATTTAGATCACAATACATAAATTATAGGTAAACTGAAAAGGAGGAAAACTTGTATCTCGTTTGCTTTGTGAGTTCTTGGTTATGGTTGCTCGGGTGTGTGTTGTCATAAAACCATAAAGGACAAAATTATCCCATTGGCATCCCCGCTTGGCAAAACATAGAACATGTACAATGAAACAACATGGACATACATCTAGGATCCCTAAGGGATTTTCGATGATTCATGTCAAGGCAATTAAGAAACTATATTTAAAATAAATACAGATTTGGTCAAAATTCATTGAATTTGGGGATTGTGGGTTTTATTTTTGTTTGTCAAACCGAAATTCGAAACCCTGCTCTTGAAACTCAACCACGTGTTCGAAATGTATGTATACACATTTTTGTGTGCATGCACACTCATTTTAGTATGCACCTAGACAACATGTATACCACCTAAAACATCTTATATTAAAAAACGGAGGGAGTAGAAAACTAGTGTTCATTTCCTACACGAAATTTGGGATACTCATCGGTCCTGTGTAAAGCATTATCTTATGTATATAACACACACGCTGGCATGGAGGCCACTCCACTGATTTAGTTTCTGCGTTTCACTGAATTTGCACGTGTCTTTCGTGATCCCACGGGTAACTGATAGGCAAGTGTTGAACGGTACAAAATTTCATCCACAACAGACACCAGAAAGATGCATGAGCCACAACAGACGCCGCAGCTTCATGGAAAAGACTATCAGCGTTAATTAGGCGTGATGTACGCAATGCCCATGAACGGAGGATGGGAACAGATGAGCGAAAACATCGCAAGTATGATGCAGACACGCAGAGAACATTGCAAGGTCATTTACATTGGCCCTGGTACCGGACAGGGAGCTGCAGAAGTGTATGTCCACGGATTCTGAATGCCATGTGATGTGCTTAATAATTCTTCAACTTCACACGCATATCCACAGAAAACATACCAAGAAGAAGGGAGACATTGGAACAATTTGGATTAAAAACATGTAATGTAATTAATTGAAAGTACAATCGTGTATCTTTATAGTTCAATTTATTTTCTGAACAATTCGTGTACAGCTTCACACGCACATGCACCCTCTCTGTATCTCCGGACTGATCGATCGAGCATATCAACAGAAGAACAGCGAATCAATCGATACAGGCTAAATGAATCAAGAGATACAGTGACAAATCCCTACCTAGCTAGCTTAATTCCTACTACCAATCATCAAGCTACAGAGTTTCGATCAAAATACGACGAGCTTAAGGACGTGTGTTCGTATCATCAATGGCTCTCTCTGTGTTTGGTTCAACAGCAATGGGGGAGACCTTGGGCACGGGCACGGGGAACCTGTGGATCTCGTCGGCCCATGGGTTCCCGGCCATGTCCCTCTCCTTGGCCGGGTTCACCGACCGGAGCGCCCTCCACACTGCGCTGTTGCACTTGAACCCCGAGCCGAATGCGATCTGCCACGTCCTGTCCCCCTTCTTGATCCGTCCCTTGGCCTCGGTGTAGGCGAGCTCATACCAGAGCGAGCTGCTGGAGGTGTTGCCGAAGCGGTGCAGCGTCATCCTGGACGGCTCCATGTGCCACTCGGACAGCTGCAGGTTGCTCTCGAGCTCGTCCAGCACGGCCCGGCCGCCGGCGTGGATGCAGAAGTGCTCGAAGGCGAGCTTGAAGTCCGGGATGTAGGGCTTGACCTTGGCGTTGAAGAGCTTCTTGGCTGCCAGCGTGGCAAAGAAGAGCAGCTGCTCGCTGAAGGGGAGCACCAGCGGCCCCAGGGTGGTGATGTTGGTCTTGAGCGCGCCGCCGGCGATGGCCATGAGGTCCTTTGAGAGCGAGACGCCCGTCTTGCCGTCTTCGTCCTGCTGCTGGTAGACGCATCGGAATGCCCTGTCGTCGGCGCCCTTGTGCGTGCGCACGGTGTGCACGAGCTGGTACTTGGAGCGGCTGCGCGCCGAGCGGCGGTTGGAGAGCAGGATGGCGGCGCCGCCCACGCGGAAGAGGCAGTTGGACACCAGCATGGAGCGTTCGTTCCCGAAGTACCAGTTGAGGGTGATGTTCTCCATGCTGATGACGACGGCGTAGGTTCCCGGGTGCACCTGGAGCAGGTCCTTGGCGAGGTCGATGGCGATGAGGCCCGCGCTGCAGCCCATGCCGCCGAGGTTGTGGCTGACGACGTTCCCGCGCAGCTTGTAGTGGTTCACCACCATGGCAGAGAGGGACGGCGTCGGGTTAAACAGGCTGCAGTTGACGACGAGGACCCCGATGTCCTTTGGTTTGACGCCGGTCTTGGCGAAGAGCTGGTCGAGCGCGCCAAACATGACGGTCTCGGCCTCCTTCCGCGCGTTGGCCATGGATAGGTTGGGCGGGATGTTGAGCACGGCCTCTGGCAGGTACGTGTCCTCGCCGAGCCCGGAGCGCTCGACGATCCGGCGCTGGAACGCCACGTTGTCGTCCGTGAAGGTGCCGAGGCGCTCGGTGAGGTCCATGAAGCGGGCGCGGCTGCAGCGGCGCGCGTCGTCCGGCTTGTAGCAGGCGAAGTCGGCGAGGTAGACGGGCCGCGGGCGGGTGAGGAGGTAGGCGGTGCAGGCGGCGACGAGGAGCGCCGAGCAGGCGAGGACGGAGACGAGGTTGTACTGGAGGTGGCGGCAGAGGTCGGCGAGGTCGCGGAGGGTGAAGTTGGAGGAGAGGTGCGCGGCGACGAGGCCCGGGAGAGGGAGCACCGCCAGGTACGCGCCGTGGGTTATCAGGTAGTGGTACCCCAGCTTCACGTACTTGAGCTTCACCGACTGCGTGAAGGCACCGCCGGGCGCTGATGCGGGACGTGGTGGTGGTGGTGGTGGGGTTGTTGCGAGGCCGGTCGCGGCGGCCGTGCCGCGGGAGGAGCAAAGGTTGCCCATCGTGGCCGGCTGGGGCTGTCCAATGCAAAGATCGAGGAGAGGCCGCCGGGAACGGGGGCTCCTGTCGCCTGCGTATGTCTCTCTGGGACTCTTGGATGCGGTTGGCCTGGCCGCACGGGCGATCGACGCCTTATATAGATCGATCGGCCGGTGGAGCGGCTTTCCAATTCCAGTCGGAGCTGGTGTCCAATCGAGACTCCTGTTCGGAGGTGATGACCTGGTCGATCAGGGAGCGTAACCGTGACGGGCTCGAGGAGCCGTACGTGTCGCGCGCGCGGTATCGTTCGACCGGAAACGAGATCCCGGCACGGCCACGGCCACCGTGCCGGGAGACGCCGCTCACGCCCTCGGCGTGACAGGGGAAACGCAGAGCGGATACAGGGGCTGGGAGTGAATGAGCACGACGGTGCGCCGGTGGTGGTTGCCGTGCTTGCTCTGCCGGCAATGGCATCGCGCGCTTGCGTCACGGAGCGCGCGGCGCGAGGTGCTCCGGTAACGGCACGAAGGTACGGGAGGGTTCTCAGGCACGTGTTTCTAGCGTATGTACGTTTCGCCGCTCGTCTCGCGCCCGGCCGCTCGGCCTATTTCGGGGCCGTTTCGTCCGTCGCTCTCGACCGGCCGGTCATCCGTTTCAGGCAGTCAGTCAGACAGGGCAGCCGCCGAGACTGTCACAACCGTGACCTGAACCTGAACTTCAAGGATCATCATCCAACACCCATCGACCGATCAGCTCGTGGTGAAAAACAGATTGATTGATTATCAGTATACCCGACCATCCGATCACGCGTCGCTTTCACCACGCAGGCAAGCTACCCATCATCTTTTTTTTTTTTTTTTTTTTTTTTTTTTTTTTTTTTGAATGTTAGCAGGAGAGCTGCTAAATTCAATTATCAGAAAGAAGAGTTTTACAAAGGCAGGTGAAAAAGCATGGCTAGAGAAACCATGTCACCCGGTAAGAAAAGACCCCGGAAAAATCAACCCGGGTCAAAAGGAATTACAGCCCCAGCAACATTCCAAAGAATGGCCTCATCTCGTATTCGTCTAAACAACAGGTCTACCGAAAGCTCTTCATGTTGAAAAACTCTGCGGTTACGCTCCAGCCAAATCTCCCAAGCCGCTAAGAGGATTAGGGATTGGATCCCCTTTCGTTTATCAGCAGGTGTTCTAGTGCGGCACTGTTGGAGCCACTCCGAGATGCTGGAAATTTCTCCCCACGACTCAGGCTTGATTGCATCCGTCTTTGTGTGAATAGCAAGCTTCGTCCATATTTTCCTTGCCCAGGGGCATTCAGTTAACAGATGCAGTGGTGTCTCCAGGCTCCGCATACAAAGTGCGCAGAAATAGTTATTTTCCCAGCCTCGTCTCTGCAGTGCATCAGCCGTCAAGATGCGATCAAGAGCAGCAGTCCACATGAAGAATTTACACTTGCCCGGCGCCCAACACTTCCATATGGTGGTGGTGAAGTTCGAGGTCGTGGCACCCGCAAACTGCACCAGGTAGGCCGAGCGCGCCGAGTACACGCCAGAGGGCTCAAGACGCCATCGGATGGTATCTAGTGTGTCAGCGTCCAATTGCACGTCATCGAGAAGGCTAGCAAGGGTTTGCAACTCGGGCAGCATCTCCGCCGTGAGGCCTGCCCTGAGGTCGAGCAGCCAACGATGGTTCCTGAGCGCGTCGCGAACTTTGCGGTGCTTTCTCATTGAAGCGGCATAGAGAGACGGCGCCAGCTCCCTAGGTGCGACGCCCTGCAGCCATCTATCATGCCAAAAATTTGCAATGGCACCATTGCCTATTGTGATCTCGGTGGCCGCGGCGAACAGCGCCCTGTCAGTATCATCACAGGGTAATCTCGAGCCAACCCAAGGCCTGGAAGGCGTCGTCCAGGAGGCCCAAAGCCAACGCAATCTGAGCGCTCTGCTGAATTTTGTCAGGTCATGCACTCCCAACCCACCAAACTGCTTCGGTCTGCACACAGTCGACCATTTAACACGACAATGTCCACCATTGCACGAGCCCTCTCCTCGCCACAGCCATGCCCGGCATTTCTTCTCAATAATCTTGATCACCGCCATTGGGATTCTATGCGTTGTCATCATGTAGATGACAATGGAGGAGAGAACACTTTTTAGCAGGACCAGTCTCCCTTCCCTTGAAATTAGCGCTCCTTTCCAAGCTGCGAGCAACCCATCTATCTTGTCCAATAAGGCTTGGAAATCTCCTCTTCGCAGCTGATACAAGGATAGGGGCATCCCCAGGTATTTGCAGGGGAATTCCTTGATAGTTACATTGAGAGGTTGCAGGACGGCGTGTATGTCAATATTTCCACAACGGATGGCCATGGCCACACTCTTTGCTAGGTTTGTGTGTAGTCCAGTAACCTTGGCAAAAACCTCAAGCACCAATTTGATCATAGTGGCGTCTCTAACGGTAGGCTTGATGAAGAGAGCAACATCATCTGCATATAGGGAGGTGCGAATGCTGATGTTCCGACCTGGGAGTTTGGAGAGGCCTCCCTGCTCCGTGGCACAGTCCAAGATACGCTGCAATGGATCCATAGCTAGGATGAACAGGAAAGGGGACAAGGGGTCCCCTTGCCTCAAACCCCGGCGATGATGGATGAAATCTGAGGCGTTTCCATTGATTAGAACTTGAGAGGAGGAAGAGGCGAGTATCATTGCAATCCACTCACGCCACCGGCTCCCGAAACCTCTCGCGCGCAGCATATCCAAAAGGTAAGGCCAGGACACGGTATCAAAAGCTTTGGCCAGGTCCAGCTTCAGTAGAATTGCTGCCTTCCTTGTTCTGTGAAAGAACCTAGCAGTGTTTTGAACATAGATGTAGTTCTCTTGTATGCATCTTTTCTTAACGAAGGCACTCTGACATGGGGCGATCATCTCCTCTAACTTCGGTGCCAATCGTGATGCCAGAATTTTGGAGAAAATCTTTACGAAGCTGTGGATCAGGGAGATGGGCCGAAACTCCTTGAGGGAAGCAGCACCTTCACACTTGGGAATCAGGACGATAAGCGATGTGTTGATCCGTGTAAGAGCCCTGCTATCTAGATTGAACAGCTGATGAAGAGCAGCATGCAGGTCATGTTTTACGATATCCCAACAGGCACGGAAGAAACCTCCCGAGAATCCATCCGGCCCGGGCGCCTTGTCCGCCGGCATCGAGTCGATCGCTTGCTTGATTTCTTCTAGAGAGAAAGGAGTTTCTAAACTGTTCAAATCCGGGGCTGGGAGGTTCAGGGCGTCCCAATTGAAGGCAGAGGTCGTTTGGGAGTGAGAGCCCAAGGTTCGATCAAAGTGCTCCTGTGCATGCTCTAGCATTGCAGACTGATTGGTGATAAAACCCTCATCGGATTGCAGGCCATGTATTAGATTTTTTCGACGTCTAGCATTTGCTTTGCGGTGGAAAAACCGTGTGTTGGCGTCTCCTGCTTTCAGCCAGCAGATTCTGCTCCTCTGTTTTCTTTTAATCCTGATCAGAACTGATAGGCCTAGGGTTCGCTCTCACCGTTCCAGCAAGCTTCCTTCCTGGCCTTTCAGGTGAGTGTGAAACGGGGCAGGTCATAGGCCTTCCGGTCAGTATCTATCGTCAGTGTTTTCTACTACCGACAGTTAGCCATTCTGCACCAACATACGCTGACCGGGAGGAATCCTGTCAACGGGGAACCTATCCATCTACTCGTAGTAGTAGTAAGCATCGACGAGGAAGGAACTCGCAAGTCCGGTGCTTGCGCAGACAAGCAAACGATCGAGACCTGCTTCCGACTGGTCAGCTGAGAATGAATGATTGGAGTGGAAGATGTGAGACTTGAAGAGGTTTGGTTTCTTCCGACAGCGCCGTGTCTTTCTTTGGCTCAACAACCTTTGCAAATACTACTACAAGATGTCCACGATCTGGGTGCTTTATGCGCTTACAGTACAGAAATACTACTCCGGCTTGGACTACTTTACAAGCTTACAAGTGTGAAAGAGATGAGATGAACTCGCAAGTCAGGTACTTGCATGCGCAGATCAACAACTGGATGACAATTGATTGGTCAATTCAGAATGATTGGAGTAGGAAATTGCGAAAAAGGAAGTTTAGGTGTATGGCTCAACAACCTTTGCAAGATTATTCAGAATCGACTGTTTTATGAACCAATACTTGACAAGCTTATAATATAAGCGTGACTTGTTCTATATAGTTCCTACTTTAAAACAACACTTTTTCAATACAAATCGGCGGCATGGTTGACATGATGATCAAATACTTTACAGGATGGGGATCACACCATCCAATTCTAACGCAAATTCGTTTCTTCTACTATTCCATGGGCAGCGTCACGGCTACTCCTAGAACTGAACCACTTTCATGCCTCATGATTACACCCCTATCAACGGCCGCCTTGACCAATCCAGCACGGGAAACAGAGGGAAGAAGGAAGCATCGAAGATGAACTCGCAAGTCAGGTGTCTCGCAGATCAGTAGCAACAAGAATGCCTTCTGATTGGTCAACTTGGAATGACAGGGCAAGAAAAAAGTGAAGCAAGTTGTGTTTGGCGTATGGCCGATGGTTTGGTTTTCCTTTCGACAGCGCATTTGTTTGGCTCAACAACTTTCTATCTGAGTGTTACATGAACTTACGGAATTAAGGTACAAACAAAAAACTATTGCGTATCGAAAACAGCAACTTTCTTTACATGTGGCACCTTGGCGGTACGGTTGACATGATGAAATGCTTTACAGGATGGGAACACACCGGCCAATTCTACCGCGAATTTGTTTCTTCCGCTACTCAATGTGTGACAACATGGACAGCGACAGCTACTATGACTGGAACATCAGTTCATACCTCCTACTTACATTTGATAATCTGCTAGTATATGCATCGGGGTTTCATATGTACATCAGCACGGTGACAGCAGAATGTTCAAGATATGCCCTGATCAGTAAGCAACCCCGCCCGAGAATGCGTCTCCATCGTCGTTGGTGACGCTCTCGGTTAACCAGTAGCCGTCCCATGAGCCTCCAACTCTCTGCAACAGCAATCAATTCAAAATAACCAGTAGATGGAATGTAGGAAACAGAGAGATATGCTGATAGGTACCTGAATCATTGTAAACTGGAATATCTCCTCTTCCTCCGGACGAGCTCCTCGGACCCAGACTCTCTGTTTAAACTGGTTCTGTCAGCACAAAGAGATACACGATATAATCTCCATGAGTTGGACAGAGGAGACTGCCAGATGTGATTTTATTTCAGCATGATAACTTTCATCTACTTTTTATTATTTTCGACTTGTTAAAACAAATAAAAGGATGCCAAGTGGAAAACCTCTTCAACCCACAATCTGCTTAATATTTTTCTTTCTTTGTGGGCAAGCAGCACCCTGTAAGTTGAATGGTGAAATATCCGCCGGAAACGTTCAAACTGAAATAGTATCAGCGGCAATTAGTAAAGATAAGAACTGTTGACCACCAATACAGTTCAGAAGGAAAATAATCTAGCTTACCTGTCCAAGATCAAACTGTCGTCCAAAATAACTTGACCTTTCAAATGGATCAAATCCTGCAAACTAGAGATAATAAGACTGTCAGACCGATATAGTTAACTTCCACCAAAATGCCTGAGAAAATGAATAATTTTAATGCCTGAGCGATTAGCCTATTACCCGGTACATGACCTCTACCCCATAATCTGGGCGGGGTTTATCATTGTATTTTAAGGCCTCAAGTTGGTATTCCACTGCTTCTTCTGCATTAAACTGAAAGATGGAACAGCATGGTAATTGTGTAAGCTTAACACTTGAATGTCATGATATCTGAGGATTTGTTTTCAGTTAGGGAATTACATTCAACCTGGGGCCGAGAGGCTTCTTCTTCCGTGTTTCAAGCCTGTAGAATGGAAAGAATAAGACAGGGAAACAATAGAAAATCTCGTATGGTAACACACACAGCATGTTCAGTTAGTTTCGTGCCTACAAGCTTTCATACGCAACGTTACGCTTTTGATAACTGCTAGTTATATTTCACTGTAATTTGTGAAGATGCTATCTGTCAACCGCTTTTTCTTCTCAGTTATTGACACAATTCGAAGGTAGGGCTGAAAGTAAAATGTTCATGTAGACTAGATAAAATCAAGATACCAATATAACTTTTAATCAGATCAGTAGATCAACAGAGCTAAAATAAAATCTCGTGCTAAACACGTGTCGTTGACACATTGCACATGGAAGAAATGTCTGGAGCGCTGGACAGGATCAACTCGGATATTCGGTTGGTTGCTTGACCCTTAAAGCTAGGACTTCGATTAGATAACATTTGGTTTGTTAGGGATAACATCGAGTTTGCTTCCTGACGGAAATAAGAGATCATAACAGTAATACATGAGGGGATTGAGGAGCTTCTGCCCTAGCCGACACTAAGACAGAACGCCAAACACACTCCTCGTCTTATCAACCGCATCCCTCCCTACTTCATCAGACCCACAGAATCAGTCGATAACATGCTTATCAGATCATCTAACTGTCATAATGTTGGTATGACTACTCAAACAAGTCCTACTGAATGAGCAGCTGGCATAATGACCCTCACTGTGTACTCATGCCCTACGAAGCACGGATACGGGGACGGAAAGACAGGGATACGGATACGGGGATACGGGATACGGCATTTTTCAAAAACAGCCATTCGGGGATACGGCGAGTATATATAAAATAAAATAAAAATATGCCATGTAATATAGTCAAGAGAGAAAATTAAGGAAAACTCTCCATGCATCTCTCCATCACGAGAGACCTGGATAGATCCGTCATCTTATCCCCACGTTGGGGCCCACCTCCTCATCTTATTCTTATCCCTTCGCTGGGTCTCTCCTTCGCTCGTTCTTCTCGCTACTTTCTCCCCTGTCCACTACTCTCAGGAACCGCATGCACGGGAATGGCGCGGTGCGCTGGCGTCGCCCTCTCATCCCCACCCTCCTCGTCTAGATCCAGTGGAGTCAGTATCCTCTCCCGCCGGCAGGGACGCCCGTACTGCTACTGCTGCGGTGGGGAGTCACATTCCCCAGTGGATCAATCCCAACACCATCGTCTCCCCCAGCGCTCGATGCGCCGCCTCTCCTTCCTCCCCTCTCGTCTAGCTCGCCTCCCTTCTATCCAAGTCTCCATGCTCTCTCCCCCAGGAGTCCCATACGTATCCCCCCGTGTCCCTGAATTATTTTCTTTTTTTTTAATTCGAATATCGGGGATACTCCAAAATCCGCGTATCCCGCCGTATCCCGCCGTATCCCCGTATCCCAGCGTATCAGGACGGCAGTTCGGCATGTTCTGCCGTGTCCGTGCTTCGTAGCTCATGCCTGTCCTATATAGTTATAAGGCTGCGATTGTTATAGTAGGTGAAAGGTGAAAAAGGACTCTGGCATAACGAATATTGGTGTGGCATGGTATGACAGGGCACCAAGTTCTGGCGTTGGTGTCAGTTTACTTCATCTAGGCATTTTTTTGTGACATAATGAAGGACGATGGGTTGATAGTTGGGCTTTATGAAACTGCCAACCTAGCAGTTTATTTAGTCTGATCCTTTTTCAAACCTACACACCGCAACTGCAGGAAGGGTGGTAATTTTTACCATCATCGATAAGAGTAACATGCCCCTATGATTTCTAATGGCATACAGAACTGAGTCATTAAATACACCATTCCGGCCATCAAATGACATTTTTTTTCCAAGTTTTGGTCCGATCCACAGCATACCCCTCACTGTGTCACTATGACATTTGTTTTCCAACTTTTTGTCCAATCCACAGCATACCCCATGGCAAACGTGGCAGTACAATCGCAATAAGAAAATCGTGGCAGTAACTGTTTTATTTGAGACACATTTACAGTCTTTCGTCTGCCATCGTCCATTGTTAGGCACATATACCAAGATGCTAGAAGGGAGGACAAGGACATCCCCTATAAATGTACCTTAATCCTGCACTCCCTCTATCAAATTCCTACCTTGCTACGCTACCAATAAAATCCCCATCTGCTACCAGGTAATCTCATTGACCAAGAGTTGCATTCGTGCATCAGGAACAAGGAACAGGGAACACGAAAGCACAATCACAGGTAAAACGGCGGTGCCGAGCAATCAGGCGAGAGGAAGTCCGGCACTTCCCAGTGGAAAGCAGAGTTCGAGACAATGAGCTGGGCCTGCCCCGTAACCAGGGCTGGCAGTGCCAACCTGAATCCACTTACCAAGAGATGGCCCCTAAACGGCCTACTCCTCTTCCTATCAATAACATCCCTCCCTGCTTCCTTAGATTACTGAACCAGTCCACAACATGCTTCTCAGATCTACTGTAACTGTCATATGGTTGGTATGGCTACTGAAACAAATCCTACTGACTGAGTATAGCGCTTTGCTACTACAGCTTACTTGTATTCTGTAACTTGCTGGCATTTGTCCCGGTTTCCCTTAAGTAATTCAAGCAGTGCTGACTGCCTTCCGTCAAAAAAAAAAAGTAGATGGCATAGTGCCTTGCACTGCGCAGCCATGCCTGTCCTATCTAGAGCTGTAAGACTGACTGGTTTTAGTATGTGAATGGTGAAATTGGACTCTGGCTGGTTGAATATTCATATGTCGTCAGTCGAAAGAACACCAAATTGTATGCTTGGTGTCAGCTGACTTCATCAACTACTCTTTGAGGAGTTTGATTTATCAAACTGTCAAGCTAGTACTAGTTCATTTAGTCTGACAGCCTTTGTCAAAGCTGTACACTGGTAACGCAGGAAGGGCGGTAATTATTATCAGCGACGGTATCGATAAATAACATGTCACTACGATTACTAATGGCATACAGAACCGAGACAATACCCAAGACATGCATCTGAATACACAATCTGTTGAGAACATGGCAGTTTATTCCCTTCTAGTTTTGATCTGATCCTGAGCAGTGAGCATATATAATATAACCCATGATAATCTGTGGCCTTCTTTCGTGTTCCATTGTGAGACGAATGTGCTAAAATGCTCGGAGAGAGGATAAGAACACTCCTAGAAATGTGTCACCCAAATTGCTGACTGGCTACGCTACCAAAAAAATCCCCCAATCCGCTACCGGTTAATCCGTCTAATCGACCTAAAGTTGCACACATGCGCATCCATAACAATCAAGGGAACACGACAGCACAACCGCAGATGAAACGGGGGTACCCACCAGTCGGAGGAGAGGAAGTCGGGCACGTCCGAGGAGGAAGCGGAGACTCTGAGCCGGGCTGCCGCCGCGCTCAGGGTCAGCCGCGCCGACCGGAATCCGCCGCCGCAGGGGACTGGGGCCGGCAGCCGCAGGAGAGCGATCGGCTTCGCGGTCGCAGGAGCTGGCGACGCCATTGCAGCAGCCACCGTGGTTTCGTGTCCCCTTTCCCCTCTCCGGTTAACTCTGTCCACTGACGATGGTGAATCCTCCAAGGCCAAGTATGGTAAGGCCCATTACGGGCCCAAGCCCATTATCGTTTCGTTCATCACCACGCCTAAAGGTAAATCCATTCGCGCGCTGGAAGCAAACGGCCACCGTGGCGCCAGCTCCTCCCCAAATCCTAAACCCTGCCCGACATGCCCGTCTCCTCCACCGCCACCGACCCACCGCCGTCTCATGGAAAGCATCCGGCCACCGCCAAGCCCCACATGAACCCTCTGGTCCCTGCACCTCTGCCTCCCCCGCCAGCGCGTCACCTCGCCACCTAGAACAAGCGCCTCAGCTCCTCCACCTCGACGTATGTGGAAGACAATGGCGCCATTTCTTGGGCATGTCTTGCACAATACATCTCAAAAACATTTCGATGCACTGGTTGACACACTCGTTTTACTCGTTAGTGCGTGGATGGTAGGTTGTACTGAACTTAAGAGTTTAGTGCCATGTTCTTCAAATAGCAACTTCCAAAAAGTGACTCGTGAATATGCGATCACGGTCAGAGATGTTGGAGTGTGGCATTCCATGGAGCTTGATAATTGAATTCACAAAGAGACGAGCCACACAGTTGGTGCTGCATATATATGGGTGTCGCAAGGATGTGAGTGTATATGGTAAACTGATCGACCACTAACACACGTACAAGCCTCGGTTTCCCGCTCTAACAACCGTGAAACATGATGAAACGATTGCACGGTCCGAAAACATCGACCGAGACATAAGTTAAATCTCAGGTTACCGAGCATTAGCAAAAGTCTCAAACAATAGTCTCTCAATGGAAAAGTTCCGTAAAGGCCGGAAGATTTTGTAATGACTGTTAACCAGAATTATGCCAGAGAGTAAAAAAAGCTAAACTTTGCAACAAAACGAATAAAGTCAGCAACACACACACCACCACGGGTGAGTTTCGACTCACTTCTTATTTGAGATCAGACCCTGTAAAGTCAAGCTGACAAAAAACCATTAGTTTTTTTTTTGAGAAATAAGAGCTAGTATATGTAAGTGAATGATGGAGATATCACATAAGACCGACTGGTAATGATACCATAATCAGCTGACCTGACAGGGGCCTACAACCATTTTTCTATAATACTCCATCCATTCCTGAATGTAGGGTGTATAGTTTTCTGTATGAATATTAAAATATGCGTATTTGGCTTACGGTGTACTCATTTTATTCTGAAAAAAATTGGGAGATACGAATTCCTAATAGACACAAATTGAAAACAATACACACTATAAATTATGATTCATTTGTGGATGGGTAAAATTGTACCGTGACCTCTAAAAGACAGGTTTGAAATATCATTAGGAACAATTATTTCGGCGTAGTGCCTCTATGCTCCTAAATGTTTGAGCAACATTTTATTAAGCCATTGTGTTAGTAATTGATTCAGACCAAACACAAAATTCCTTTTAACTACATGCTCAGAATATATTGCAGAGTATAATGTACAATTAACCAATGTTGGGATATCGCTTATCAGGAACTTATCGGTCAACCCAAACTAAGGGGTAGATGAGCCGGTTTATCGGCATATCGGCAGACACCGGTAAGCGATAAATCGGCCGATTTTATCGGAATATCGACCGATATCTTGAACAATACAATTAACAATGGTCTAATTACAGTGCCCTAATACATATCTTCCTTTTTTAGAGGATAATACACTTTGAGATATCAGTGTAATGAACTTTTTTTGTGAGGAAAATCATGTAATGAACTAATGTGAACACAACAAGACTATGGCTTATCCAAGGCCCAAGCCAAGTACGGCCCGAAGCCCATTATCGTGTCGTTAATCAATGGCTTATCCATTCGCGCGGTGGAAGCAAACGGCCACCATGGCGCCAGCTCCTCCTCTCCCCCAAACCTCTGCTAAACCCCGCCGGCCATGCCCGCCACCTCCTCCTCCACCAACACCCGAAATGCCTCCTCCGGCCGCGGCCAAGCCGCACCTAAACCCTCCCCTCCTCCGCTCCCCGCACCTCCTCCCGCCCGCGCGCCACCTCGCCACACGGACCAGCAGGCGCCTCGGCTCCTCCTCCTCCTCCTCCACCGCCGCCCCGCCGTGCGTGGTCGTCTCGGCGTCCGCGGAGCCCTCGGCCTCCTCCGCCGACACTAGCGCGGCGCTGCGGGCGCTCTGCGTGCACGGCCAGCTCCCGCAGGCGCTCTGGCTGCTCGAGTCCGCCCCGGAGCCGCCCGACGAGGACGCCTACGTGGCGCTCTTCCACCTCTGCGAGTGGCGCCGCGCGCTGGACGCCGGGATGCGGGCCTGCGAGCACGCCGACGCCGCGCACCCCAGCTTCGGCCTCCGCCTCGGGAACGCCATGCTCAGCATGCTCGTCAGGTTCGGGGAGTCGTGGCACGCCTGGAGGGTGTTCGCCAAGATGCCCGACCGGGACGTCTTCTCCTGGAACATCATGGTGGGAGGCTACGGCAAGGCGGGGTTCCTGGAGCAGGCGCTGGACCTCTACCACAGGATGCTGTGGGCCGGGGTCAGGCCTGACGTCTACACCTTCCCCTGTGTGCTGCGGAGCTGCGCTGGCGTCCCGGACTGGAGGATGGGGAGGGAGGTGCACGCCCATGTCCTCAGGTTCGGATACGGAGTCGAGGTTGATGTGCTGAATGCGCTCGTCACCATGTATGCCAAGTGCGGAGATGTGGGGGCTGCGCGGAAGGTCTTCGACAACATGGCCTTGACGGACTGCATCTCGTGGAACGCCATGATTGCTGGGCATTTTGAGAATCATGAGAGTGAGGCGGGGCTGGAGTTGTTTCTTGACATGCTGGAGGATGAAGTGCAGCCAAATCTCATGACGATAACAAGTGTGACTGTTGCGTCTGGCTTGTTGTCTGACATTGATTTTGCAAAGGAGATGCACGCGCTAGCGGTAAAGAGAGGTTTTGCCACTGATTTTGCCTTCTGTAACTCCTTGATTCAGATGTATTCGAGTCTTGGGAGGATGGGGGAAGCATGCACAGTATTCTCAAGAATGGAGAGCAGAGATGCCATGTCATGGACAGCCATGATATCAGGGTATGAGAAAAATGGCTTCCCTGACAAAGCTCTTGAAGTCTATGCACTCATGGAAGTAAATAATGTAAGTCCTGATGATGTTACTGTGGCAAGCGCCCTTGCTGCTTGTGCTTCCTTGGGGCGATTAGATGTTGGCATCAAGTTGCATGAGATCGCTACGAGCAAGGGCTTCATCAGGTACATCGTAGTTGCAAATGCACTCCTTGAAATGTATGCAAAGTCCAAGCGCATTGACAAAGCTATCGAAGTTTTTAAGTACATGCCTGACAAGGATGTAATATCATGGAGCTCAATGATCGCAGGCTTTTGCTTTAACCATAAGTGCTTTGAGGCTCTGTACTATTTCCGACATATGCTGGCAGATGTAAAACCCAATTCTGTTACTTTCATCGCTGCTCTTGCTGCTTGTGCTGCGACTGGGTCTTTGAGGTGTGGTAAAGAGATCCATGCACATGTTTTAAGGCGAGGTATGGCATCTGAAGGTTATGTACCCAATGCTCTTCTTGACTTGTACGCGAAATGTGGACAGACAAGCTATGCTTGGGCGCAGTTCAGTGTGCATGGTGAAAAGGATGTTGTATCTTGGAACATCATGCTTGCTGGTTTTATTGCTCATGGACATGGAGATATTGCTTTATCATTCTTCAGTGATATGTTAGAAACTGGAGAGCATCCGGATGAAGTCACATTTGTTGCTCTATTGTGTGGTTGTAGTAGGGCTGGAATGGTTAGTCAAGGTTGGGATCTTTTTCACAGTATGACTGAGAAATACTCAATTGTTCCAAATCTCAAGCACTATGCATGCATGGTTGATTTACTGAGCCGTGTTGGGAGATTAACAGAAGCTTACGACTTCATAAGTAAAATGCCTATCACACCAGATGCTGCTGTATGGGGAGCCTTGTTAAATGGGTGTCGGATACACCGGCATATTGAGCTTGGGGAGCTTGCTGCGAAGTTTGTCCTTGAGTTGGAACCTAATGATGCTGGATATCATGTACTTTTGTCTGATTTATATGCTGATGCTGGCAGATGGGCTGAAGTGGCTAGAGTGAGAAAAACCATGCGAGAGAAGGGATTGGAGCAAGACTATGGATGTAGCTGGGTTGAGGTTAAAGGAGATATCCATGCATTTCTTACAGATGATGAATCACATCCACAGATCAAAGAAATAAATGCTGTTCTACATGGCATATATGAGCGTATGAAAGCATCTGGTTTTGATAATGCTGAATCTTCTTTAGAAGATGAAGAAGTATCCAAGGATGACGTTTTATGTGGCCATAGTGAAAGACTAGCTGTTGCTTTTGGTTTGATCAATACCGCACCTGGCACCTCTATTTCTGTCACAAAGAACCAGTACACTTGCCAGAGCTGTCATAGTATATTGAGGATGATCTCTAAGATTGTTCGAAGAGAGATAACTGTCAGGGACACTAAGGAATTCCACCATTTTAGGGACGGAAATTGTTCATGCGGAGGTTCAGGCTAAGGAGACTATATAGTATTTGGCCATGTACTAATACTCACTTCGGTTCTGAATCACCGGTACAGAAGTTTTTTGCAACAAGCATTGTGAACTTGATATAGCAATATAGTCACTAGCAAGTAGAAGGTCAGATTTGGTATGGCAACCTGTCCACCAGCAAGATTGCTTGCTGCTTCGATACACATAGCTTATGTTTTGGGATATATGTAGAACGTCCATGCAAATTTACAGCTTGCTACATGGCAAAAGATGGTGAAGAGATGTCTGAGATGCTGGGAATTCAATTCCAACTTATCCTGACCTCACAGAAAGTAATCTCTCTCTCTCTCTCTCTCTCTCTCTCTCTCTCTCTCTCTCTCAGTTAAGTTATAAGAAGGTCCTGTTCTTGCTTTGTTAATTGTTGTTTTCGTTCCTTCCTTGCAGTCTCCTGAAGTAATGCTTCGTGGAGATGATATTTGCTTCCAAGAGCTTGCCAAAAGAAATACCAAGTAAGCTTCATCTCGTAAGGAGGGGCAGGATAGTTGATTGCATGCTGTTTTCTCGTATAGGAATAACTGTGATTGTAATGCCTGTCAAGTGTCAACTGTAGGCTGTATCATTGTGGAGCTGCATTTTTTGCTGGTTTCATGTTAGCAATAGTCAATGTGATGTGTGAAACTAGTTAACTTCAATTTTTTTGAGATTACTTGGTATGCCAGTGTGGACCTGTCTATGTGCTAGCTGAGTGGTAGTGTCACTGTCTAGCTGAGTTCCCCTCTCGAGAGAGAATATTTCAGCTAAGTTTCTTGCTTCTTCTCTGATATACCTTTTGTATTTATAAACACTAAGCTAATAAGGCATTCAGAATAAAAAGAAGAAATTTATGACTTGACTTCACATGTGTACCTAAATTATCCAGAACCCTTTTTTGTGGGAAAATGTCCAAAAACCTTGGGAAATAAAAGGGAAGCTCTCCAGAAACCTTCTATTTCACTTCATGGTTCTTGATGCAAACCGTAGATTCTGCAGCGATGTTGTACTAGAAAGAACATAGAACTGACGGATTATCTGTACTGATTCTTAACCCCCGTTTTTTTAGATGCATGGGGAGCGTTGCCTATTATCCATAAACCACCAATGCTGTATGCTTACTGCTGAGTTTTCTGTGCGTGAATATCCTTGCTTCCAGTTCTTTTTTTTTATCATCAGAAGATTCTCCTCTGACAGTGCGCGATCCTGTAGCCATGTTTATCTCACCGTTACCTTGGAAAGTATAGAAGCAGTCCTCTTTGCAGCCTATATCTAGTGGTCTAGGACTCCAGGTGTATGATAGGCTTTGGAGAGCACTCTTGTTTGGAAATTTAGAGGAGCTAGAGCTTGCCTTGAGAAACTTGGAGGAACCAATTTGGGCATGTTCAGCCAGTGTTAAAGTGTTCAGTATAATTCTTCTGCTTGTTTGGTTCAGAGCGTTTGGCGATTAAGGAATGATATATGCTTTCAAGGATCGTTTTGTAACGTTTATAAAATCTGGAAAGTCAAAATGGAGACCGAGCTATGTAGTTTTTTTTTTCAAAATTGGAAACCACAATTGAAAGCTTCAAAAAAATCTGAAAATCCTGCATGTAGATAATAGTGCATCGATCAACATGCAAAATCTCAACTCAAAATAATTCATATTTTGGGCTACACATTGTAGAGCATGTGCCAATGCCATCGTTGGATCGCTGCATGACTGACGGCCGCCTTCGCCGCATTGATTTCCGGATGATCACCGGAAGAAGCTATGCTATGGAGAATTTGGCGAGCAGATGACAAACATTACTCATCGTAACATGGAACGTCCTGCTATGCTATGGAGAATTTGTAGATGCAATACGTGTCCGTTGTATTTTCGTTCGAGCATATTAGTATATCGGATTTTTTTTTGAGGAACTGGCAGCTGTTTGCCTTTCGATTAGATAGAAAAAAGAGTGTTTATGTACAAAGAGAAGCCAAGTCTCGCAACCGAGAAAAGACCAAGAACCAAAAACACAAATAAACTAGCCGTCTCCAGGGTCTTGTGTATGCGCATACGCCCTCTGCGCCATCTCCTCCCTCTCCAAGGCCGCCACGGCATCCGCTTGAATTGCGACATTTGTGAACACCCGCCTGTTTCGCTCCTTCCACACTCCCCAGATGGAGTAGATGATCGCCCCACTTGCCTCCCTCCGCTTTGTCTTTGGAAGGCCGGCTATTGTCGCGTCCCACCATGCGTTGAGGCTGCTGCCATGCGAAGATGCGCTCGAACCGCGGTTGAGAAGGTACAATCAAGTGTGAGGTGCTGAACCGTCTCAGGATGGATTCTGCACAACTTGCATATTAGGTCATGCGGCCATCCACGGATTGCCAGATTGTCAGCCTTCAGAATCTTGCCATGGAGCGCCAACCATGCAAAGAACCGGCACTTGGCCTCCGCGTGTCCTCACCAGAATTTGGCCGCGCGGAAAGGTGCAGCGCAGCCGACAAACTGGCAGCGATAGGCTGTGGCGACCGTGTACACCCCCGACTCCGTCCAACGCCATCTGATCGAGTCCGGCACTGGGAGGAGCTGCACGTCCTGCATGAGTGCCCACAACCTAGTGAACTGCTCCAAGTGTCTTGCCGTGGAAATCTTCGCTAGTGAGCGGATCCAGTTTTGGTTTTCCATTTCCTTTTACACTGTTCGCCTTTTTCTTGAAGCTATGGCGAAGAGATCCGGAAACTGATGTCGCAGCGGCCCTCCATGCTTCCATGCGTCATGCCAAAACCGACATTTCGCCCCATCCCCCAGGGTGATCTCCGTGGAGGCGCGAAAAAGGTTCCTGTCGGTTTCATCGCACGACATTTGCATCTCTCTCCATGGTCTTGCTTCGTCAGTCCATTCAAGCCACAACCATCGTAACCTCATGGCCCTTCCAAATCTGTCTAGGTCCAGCACGCCCAAACCTCCAAGCTCCTTGGGCCTACATATTGTTTTCCAATTAACCAAAGGTTGCGGTCGTGCTCCCGGAACAGCCCCTGATTTCATCCATAGAAAGCTTCTCTTTATTTTCTCAATTCTCCTGATCACCCACTTAGGGAGCTTGAAGACTGCCAGGTGGTAGAGGACCATGGATGTGAACACCGATCTGCAAAGCACCACCCGTCCTGCCCTCGTGAAGTGCTTGCCCCACCATCCAGCGAGGCGAGCTCCAATCTTGTCAATCAGCGGCTCGAAGTGGACAATCTTCAGCCTAGAATGGTGCAAAGGGAGCCCCAAGTAGGTACATGGGAACGCCCCACATCTAGCCGGGAAAATCGCAAGCCCCGCTGCCACCTGCTCCTCGGTGCACCCAATGGGGAAAGCTTCAGATTTAGCGCTATGCAATAGTACCATACTGAATTTTCTCGTGGGCCAAAAACTATGCAATTCAAAACAGGAGTACTAAAAATCAACATCTGTTTCGTGCAATTGTCAAAAGTCTCTAGATCGATCACACACACACACATTACACATACGGTGCCGCTGTCCTGTGATCAACTCAACCCTCCTTGTTGAAGTTTGCGAGCACATCATCATCAACTATTTGAGCAGAGGCGGCGGCTGCTGCGCCACTACGTGCTCGTGGCCTATACAATCACGGACACTCCCCTCCGGCAGCAGGGCGGCGATGCCGTCGAAATACTCCTCCGGTACTATGGCTCGTGCAGGCTTCTTCGTCCCGTCAGGCCCATCCTTCACGCCGTCCTCCCCAAAGATCTCTCTCAGCTGGTCGGCGTGCGGCGTGACGTAGACCCTGCAGAGCGCGGGCATGCCCTGCTTGCCGGCGCCGTCGTCGTTGGCGCTGGTGAACTCCTGCATGAGCGACGGTGTCTTGTCCTTCTCGGTTTCAACTTTTCTTGCGTCCTTGATGGCCATGGGTGAAGCCGAGTGTTGGCAGAGATTGCTAGCTGTGTCCGTCGGAGGAGGGATCGATCGGGAGGGCGGTGCTTATATGGGCAGGCTGCGACGCGCTGTTAGCTCAAGTCGGATTCGAGTCCTCTCCCCACCTGGCTTTGCAAGTTCTGTGACTTTGGTAGATTTGTGTTCTGAAGACGGATTTGCGTCCTCGTCCCCAACTCGGAGTTGGCTTTCCAAGTTTTCAGTGTTGGCAGGACGGCCTTGGGCAAGGAAAGGGCAACGGCCGGCACTGGACTCCTGTAAGCTGGCACCCTAGCACCATCGTAGCCATTCAAATTATGGAGATATGTGCTTCAGATTCTGGAGATTTGTGCAGAGAAGTTTACGGTCCACTCCTCCCCCTCTGCCAAATCATTTTACAGAACACGCCTTAACTTTCCAGGCTACTACACGTTTCACATCTGTTTTTCTCTTATCGATACTACAATGAATTGCCGTTTTAACCAGAATTTTATTTCGAGAATATTATTCAATACTTGATTTATTTTTTCTATCAAGAATGTTCAAACCATACAATATTTCAAGAATCGTTCACTAACAGTTCACATTTTTCCTACACATGATTCACTTTTCTCACAGATCCATACAAGCTTTATTCAAGAAACATGATCTATACAAGTTTTTACCAAACCAGTACACTCAAGTTTCATACAAGATTAACAAATTCATCCAAAATTCACACTAAAAAAGGAGGGCTTCATCCAAGATTCAGAGGATATACAAATAGAATCAATGATATTTATACACTAGACGATTCACCAAATATTATACACAAGATCGATGCAGGTTAGATCTCTGTACATAGCTCTTAATAAATCACAGGTTAAAGTTCCTTATAGAAAAGTCTGGTTTTTTAAAACCCCTCTCAATATTAAAATTTCCGTGGCTGGCATTTCGGGAAAGCATTCTCACCAGGAGTGTTCTCCTTCACAGAGTTTGTGCTTGTTCTGTAGCAATGTAGAGCCAATTAATCATTTGTTCTTTGAGTGTCCAGTAGCAAAGTATGTCTGAGGGTGGTTCCTTGTGCTTTCAATCTTGTTTCTGTGCCTCACAGTTTTGATTCTTTTCCTGCATGGATAGAGACATTTAGTTTGAAAGACAAGAACCTGTTGTCGAGAATTGCCGCATTGATTTGGGCAATCTGGAATTCCAGAAATAAGGCATGCTTCAACAGGGTATTTCCACATGATCAGTCTACCATTATCAGTTTTCATTCCAGCAATGAAAACTGAGAGCTGTGACTCTTTCAATCGGAAAAGGAAAATACAGGCCTTGTGTTGATGTTTGGGATCTTGACAATGAGAGAGTCTTTTTGTGTGCTTGTGCTACAACAATAGTTGGTCCAGATCAAACATCCTGAGAAGCTGAGAGCGCTTGATATTTCGATTAATTCTACTGGCCATGTATTGGTGGGGGGTCTTGGCATTGATATCCATATATGTTTTCAGATACCGAAGCTGGAACTACTAAATCCTAACAATCTGTTGGAGAACAATTTGCTATTTTCTTTGTGTGTAGATTGATCAGGCTGCTGCTAGGATGTCAGTACAACCCTATGCTCTACACGATGCTGCTACTATGTAAAGTGACGTCTTGCATAGACTGCAAGACTGTACCTTGTGATGCTACTTAACACCTAACTGAACCTTTTTTTTTTGCGGGTAACCTAACTGAACTTAGCAGGCCCTTTGTCGAATAGAAGAATAATTCCATTTTCTGTCAGTTACTGGTGCTTGATGCAGCCTGTAGATTTCCTGGCGACTAGAAAAAACAGAGAACCCCACAGTTGTTACCTTGGCTGGTTCAGGGGTGTGACACCAAAATCTTGTACTACCTTGTTCCTTGTGCAATTCCTGTCCTCGCCCATATGGCCATATTCGAGTATGATCGCGTCAACTATCAAGCAGAAAAACTGCAGTGATTTCAAAACAGAGTACTAAATCAACACTTGCTCCACGC
Organism: Poa pratensis; assembly: GCA_947311845.1. Lineage (NCBI taxonomy): Eukaryota > Viridiplantae > Streptophyta > Magnoliopsida > Poales > Poaceae > Poa > Poa pratensis. The sequence continues at coordinate 5,933,668 of CAMZMU010000037.1, forward strand.
AATCGTCAAATGCGGAGTCTTGAAAGTGCCATCAGCACACATAGTTAAGCTAACTGCTAGAACACAACTGAAATTTTGTCCCCAAATTGATCAGATGATCGTCTCAAGCATGCTAATCTATATGTCAGACTAATTCAGTGGAACTGTAGCCGCGACACCGCGCTGCCGTCGTCCTGTGATCAACCCTCCTCGTTCGGGTCATCCCCCTTATCGGTCTCCGCCGGCTGCTCGTTGATCATCTGCCGGAATTCGGCAATGGACATGGTGACATTGTCCGGCGACGCGTCCCCGATATCAGCAAGGAGGCCCGGCGATGCAGGCGGAGGGAGCGGTGGAGCGACCCCCAGAACGGCCCATGCTCCTGGTCCCGACCAAGATACTGCTCCTGCTGGATCTGGTGCGGACCAACAAGATTCTCAAGGCTGTAGTACGCCGGCTGCTCGTACTGATCAAGATTGTGCTCCTGCTGGCCAATTTGGGGAGGCGGCGGCGGCTGTACGTGCTCTTGAACGACACCACCACGGGCACTCCCCTCCGGCAGCAGCTCGACGATGGCGTCGAAATAGTCCTTCTGGACCTTGGCTCGTCCAGGCTTCTTCTTCCCGTCAGGCCCAAGCTTCAGGCCGTCCTCCCCAAAGAGTTCGCTCAGCTGGTCGTCGGTGGCGTGCGGCGTGACGTAGACCCTGTAGAGCGCGGGCATGCCCCTCTTGCCGGCGCCGTCGTCGTTGGCGCTGACGAACTCCTGCATGAGCCACGGCGTCTTGTCCTTCTTCCTGGACTTGGAGTGGCCGTCGACGTAGTAGCCGAAGGTGGTCTTGAAGCCGTCGTCGTCCAGCTTCTTCTTGCTCTGCTCCAGCCGCCAGTACCCGCCGGTCTCGACGTGGCGGTCGGCGCGCTTGCTGGTGCCCCCGCCCGGGGACTTGCTCTGGAACCGCGTCTGGCTCAGGAACCACCACGCGTGCTCACCCGGGCCGCGGATGCTCGCCGGCAGGTGCCGCTGGCGGAGCGCGTCGGGGCTCTCGCCGTAATCGTTCGCGCGGAAGACGTAGCCCCGTACGTCGCGCATCTCCTTGTCGCCGGCGATCCACCGGTTGAGGAGCCCCAGGCAGTCGTCCCGCGTCGGGCTGAAGAAGACGCCGGGAGGGAGCGGCCGCCGTGGCGGCTGGATGTGGTTCGGGGCCGGGCCATGGGGAGGCATCTCGGCCATGGCGACAGAGCTGCCGCTGCCGGCGGCGGCGTCGGCGTCGGCTCGTTTCTTGCCTTCTTGATGGCCGTGGGGAGGCATCTCCGCCGTGGCAACAGAGCTGCCGCTGCCGGCGGCGGCGTCGGTTCGTTTCTTGGCTACGGAACTTTTCTTGCCTTCTTGATGGCCGTGGGGAGGCATCTCCGCCATGGCCACGGAGCTGCCGCTGCCGGCGGCGGCGTAGGTTCGTTTCTTGGTGACGGAACTTTCTTGCCTTCTTGATGGCCGAGCGGAGGCGGAGAGAGGTTGCTAGTTGTGTGTGTGGGAGGATGGATCCATCGGGGCCGGGGGTGCTTATATGGGTAAGGTCTGGGAGGGATTTGGGGGCTTGGTGCTGCGCGGAAGGTGTTCGACGGTATGGCCGTGACGGGCTGAATCTGGACGTTTTGTGAACCATGTGCAGCTTGGCATGTTTGTAAAAGAAGATGAATATACGTTCGGATTTCTGAAGTCTCTAAACACGAGTCTTCCGTAGCTCAGGAATTGAATAGAAAGTGCCAAAGCGATAAATTTTCATGACGTCCATCAAATCGTGTATCGGGCTCATGGGACTAAAAATATCGTCCCAGAACCCTAAAACAGTGTGTTATAACCCACGAGCACAGATATAAAACGCGAAAACAACAAGTTTGATTCCACCAGAAAACCATGTACGTCACGAGCCCTGGATATTGCAACGGACCACAAAATTATGTGCAACAAGGCCCACAACGCATGAAAATAACCAGAAAATACTAAAATGACGAGTTTTCATGACGTCTCTCAAACTTGGAACCCAGGGTCACGGGCCCTCGAAACCGCCGCAAAACCACAAAACCGTGTGTAGCCCATGATAACGGCGAGAAGACGTGCAAACGATGAGTTTTCATGACACCCCTAAAATCTTTTACTCTTGGCACATGCCATAGAAATCGTCCCGAAATTCAAAACTATGTACTATAACCCTAGGAAAAAAGCCAGAAAACACGAAGACGACAAATTTTCACGACGCCAAACAAACCGTGTACTGAAAAAAAAGTTGTGTGCTATAGCTCACAACATGGGCAGAAGAAACAAAAACAACAAATTTTCACAATGGCCATCATACCGTCTACTCAAAATTTCTCCGGGAACCCAAAATTTCGCGTCTCACAAAAACAGCCAGAAAACATGAAAACAATGAGTTTTGACGATGCCTAGAAAATCTTATATAAGGGGCCACTGGCCTTCGAAATTGCTCTGGGACAAAAATATTGTGTGACATATCCCTAGAAAAATGACGGGTTTTCATGACACACCCCAAACACACTAGAGTCTTGGAAATCGCCCGAGACCCAAAACCGTAAGTATAACCCATGAGAAGGACCAACAAAGTGAAAATAACGAGTTTTCACGCGTATCCGGGGTCATGGGCCCTAGAAATCGCCCCATGGCCCCAAAACAGTGTGTTATAGCTCACGAAAATGAACAAAAAAAGAAAAATGATGAATTTTCACGACTCCAGTCAAATTGTGTATTGGGATCACGGACCCTAAAAATCATCCTGGAAAACCAAATTGTGTCATATAACCGACTAAAACGGCCACAAAATACAAAATCAACATGTTTTGACGACATCCAAATACAATGTACGTCACGGGATCTGGATATCGCACCGGGGACAAGAAAATTGTGTGCCATAAGTCATAAAAATGGCTAGAGGATACAAAAATGATGAGTTTTTATGATGTCACTCAAACATGGTACCCAGAGTTAGGGGCTCTCAAAATTGCCCCGAGACCCCAATAATGTGTGTTGCTGAAAGAACATGTCCCTCATTATATGTTTTGTGTGTTTGTTAACAACATAAGGTTGATCCTCACCGTGCGCAAAAAGTGGTATAGGTACATTTGTTGAATTGCACAAGACGGTGTTTGACACTCCAAAGAAGAGAAAAGATCGAGGAAACAATGGTGAAGATCAAGGAAACAATGGTGAAGAGAGGGTTTCTCAAACGTATCTATAATTTTTGGTTGTTCCATGCTACTTATATATCATCGCCGCATGTTTTTATATCATTTTCGCACATTTTATGGAACTAACCTATTAACAAGATGTCCAGTGCCAGTTCCTGTTTTCTGTCTTTTTGTTTCAGAAATCCTAGTAAGGAAATATTCTCCGAAAGACCTGAAAATTTACGAGGATTATTTTTATGAAGAAAAGAATGCATCGTCCTAATATCAGCCAGAGCCCCCAAAGCCACCAGGCACCACGAGGCGCGGGCCAGGTGTGGGCCGCGCCTGGGTGGGGGGGGGGGGTCTGACCCCCTGAGGAAGCTTCTTGCGCCGCCCTTTCGCCTATAAATTTCCTTCCTCCCGAAAACCCTCGGCACCCAATCATATTTTCCAGAAAACATCCGAAGCCGCCGCCGTCGCCAACTCTAGTTCGGGAGGGTTCTGAAGCTCTTCCCGACATCCTGTCGGAGGGGGAGAGCATCACCGGAGGCATCTACACCACCATGCCTGCCTCCAGAGTGATGCGTGAGTAGTCCACCACGGGACTACGGGTCCATGGCAGTAGCTAGATGGTTTTCTCTTCCCCTTGTGCCTCCATGTTTAGATCTTGCGAGCTACCTAACATGATCAAGATCATCTTTATGTAATGCTACATGTTGTGTTTGCTTGGATCCGATGAATTGTGGAAATCATGACATCTTTGTTCAGTTTATCTATGATATGTTTTATTTATGATCTTGCATGCTCTCCGATGCTAGTGGTTCCTTTGGCCGAAGTAGTTGCTAGTATCTTCAGAGGGGGTATTTATGCTAGATAGTAGGTTAATGTCTCTTTCGTTTGAGTTCGAGATGATAAAACCGATTAAGACTAAAGTGTGATGTTGCTATTAGGGATAAAACAACGATGTTTATTGCTTTGTGTAGTAACCATTGTTTACATTATGCATCATGCTAGTTGCAATAATCTGTTTCTTGCAACTTAATACTTTCGGGTAACATGCTGGATAGAGATCCCGTGGTGGATTATTAGTCATAGATGCAGTTGGATAACGGTCTATGTATTTTGATGTAATGACCATATTAAATGAAACGGTGAACTATATTAAGTCATGATAGGATTGTCATGCGACCACAATTTGTCAATTGCCTAGCTGTAATTTGTTTACCCAACTTGTATTTCTTTTGGAGAGACACCTTTAGTGAATTGTGGACCCCGGTCCTGTTTTTCTACATTATTTACAACCGTTTTAATAGCCTTTCGTACGCATTTGCTCGCTGGTCATTTTTGCATTTATAATATTTTCCACACCATACGTTTAATTCTTTTGTTTTTAGCAAGCCGGGGAAATTGACAAACTTCCAGTTTCGTTGGGGCAAAGTGGTTTGTCTGTGTTGTGTGCAGGTCCACGTTAATCTAGAGCGCCAGAGTAGATTGACACCGCATTGAAGCCTTCTCCAAATCCTACTGGTTCGATTAAACCTTGGTTTTATAATCAAGGGAAACTGCTATTATATTGCATCATACCTTCCTCTTGGGGTCTCCCAACGAACATGTGATCCACGCTATCAATCTCATAACCATTTTTACAACTTTTAATGTGCACTTTTCTAGTACGGAAGAATTAGATTCTGGGAAACAATAAAATCTCATGAGATGAAAATTTATTGGCTCAAAGGCATTATCCCATGTGTATTGGAAACTAGGGCACTTGTACTTCTGGGCTGGTTTGATGGTGACGAAGAAATATTTCTTTTGCTCTGGATTTTTTTACCATAAAGGACCGCTCGGAATCATATTGTGATAGGATAAGTGGTTAGGAAATACCACGCTCCAAAAATAATATCCGGCTCTGTACAACATTGATAGTCCAAAATGCGATAAAATTGCTAAGGTCTGGAGACGTCTCCACCAAATGTGACGTTCATGCGAGAATTTAGTTGGACCCATGCTTGCGGCATGAAACATTTTTCTTGAGCGGTTGGCAGTTGTTCAATTTTTGCAAGGGACCCCAAAATCTAGTTGGACCCATGCAAGAATTTAGTTGGATCCATGCTCGCCGCATGCGAGCATTTATTTGGACCCATGCTTGCGAGAATCTATATGCGAGGTGGATTCCATGTAAAGACTGTTCTTTTATCTATAAGTGCTAGTTGATAAATAAAAAAATCTGGAAATTGAAGGCGCCGCTAAAAATTAAAAATTTGCATGGTACCTTCGCAAAGGTGTAATCCTTACCAAATATAACCTAGCAAAACACAACTGACATGGAAATTTATAGTATAGATTTTTTCACAATGATGACACAATTAAGCACTCATTTTTAGTGAAAGTTCGCACGTTCTTTATGGTAAGTCATGCGAGCTAATTCTAACTTGTAACCCACCACGTAGTATTGCGAATAATTTTTGGAAAATGGATACAGGGAATAGATCAGAAGTTTAGACTTCTTAAGGTGGGAGCATTTTCCGTTATTTGATTGCTTTGCCTTTTTTAATGGTAAGAATTCTACTCTTTGCATGTCATTTAGTGGTGTGCGCATTTGGTCTGTTTGTAGTCATTTGTTCAGCGTGTGGACAATATAGACATGTTTATGGAGGTCCGTACATGGTTGGCGCAGGCGGTGAGAGATATTTAACCCACATGGGTGACATCATAAAATACGGATCCGCCCTCCATCGTTGTTATGTGTTGCAACGAATACCCATTCACTTGTCTTTCGTCATTTTCTTCTTCTTTTATTTTAGCGGTTGTGTATATCCCATCTATGCAAAGGACGGGTGTAAACCCTTATGAATTGTATCTACGTTATGCTAACTCATGATTATGCACTTTATCGAAAAATGCAAGTGAACTCAAGAATCCGGTGTCCACCTACTATTCCATTGTCGCTTCTCCATTCACATTTGGAGTGCCACCATTCGGTGGCTTGGCATCCCATCCAAGGAGTCGTCCATGCTGGGGACCTTGCACTAGGTCCATGCTTCTTGGTCGATGATGGTCCTCCACCGAGAGCGATGCTTCCATCATAACCTTGATCGGATGGAAGCTATGGAACGAGCGAACTCAAAAGTTTTCCGTCACTTTTCATCCCTCCCTGTGATATTACAGGAGATGAAACTTTGGGTCATTGGTAGAGCTAAATGCCGGGTAAATTTCATCTCGGGAGAGTAGTTGTCATGAGGTTTTGGGTTCCCTTTTTCTTTAGTGCATTTTTTGCATTTTTCTTTCGAGTTTATTTTTGTAACGTTTCTAAAATCTGGAAAGTCAAAATGGAGACCGAGCTATGTAGTTTTTTTTTCACAATTGGAAAACCACATTTGAAAGCTTCAAAAAATCTGAAAAATCCTGCATGTAGATAATAGTGCATCCTATCAACATGCAAAATCTCAACTCAAAATAGTTCATATTTTGGGTTACACATTGTAGAGTTGAAGTTTGTACTATTCACTACTTTTAAATTCAAATTTTGTCATTTCTACACAGCCAAAACTACAAAATATTTCTAGTTGATATTTCACATGCCCGTAGAATACAACATCATCTAGATCCAGGGTTTTTCAGTTTTTTTTTAAATTCTAAATATGATTTTCGATTTTTCAAAATAAAGAGCTACGTGTAGCTCGTCCTCCATATTGCCGCTCGGTTCTAAAATTCCCCTTCTTAATCAATGAATAGGGAAGCCTTTTGCCTCCCTAAAAAAAATCATCAATAATGTCTGCTTGCCACTGAGTATATATGTACATCATGAATGTGCTTTCAGTTCTATTCTATCATCAGATTGTCCTGCGATAATGTGATTCATCGCACAGCCACAATGGCGATCCTGCAGTTTGGTTTAGAGCATTTGGCCACTATGCTCCCAGAATAGTATACGAGAGCTGAATTTTCTTGTGGGCCAAAAACTATGCAATTCAAAACACGAATAGTGCAGGAATTTCAAAACAGAGTACTGGACTACTAGAAATCAACATCTGTTTCGTGCAATTGTCAAAAGTCTCTAGAGCAATCACACACACACATTACACACGCGGTGCCGCCGTCCTGTGATCAACCCTCCTTGTTTAAGCTTGCGAGCTCATCATCATCAACTATATCGTCTAAAGATTCCCAATTCGGTTCTCCCCCCATAACCGTGTCCGCCGGCTGCTCGTTTATCATCTCCGTGGGCTCCTCATCGACCATCCCATGGATTCGACCATGGAGGTACTGAGATTGTCAGACGCCTCGTCCCCAGCAAACTCATGAAGGCGGTTCGGCGATGCCCGATGCAGGCGGAGGGAGCGGTGGAGCGTGGAGCATCCACCGACAATGGCCCCTGCTGCTGCTCGTACTCACCAAGACACTGCTCCTGCTGGCTGTAGCAACCAACAAGACCCTCCGGCGCCACCGCAGGCAGAGGCGACGGCGCCTGCACGTGCTCTTGGCCGACACCACCACGGACACTCCCCTCCGGCAGCAGGGCGGCGAGGCCGTTGAAATACTCCTCCGGTACTATGGCTCGTGCAGGCTTCTTCGTCTCGTCAGGCCCATGCTTCACGCCGTCCTCCCCAAAGATCTCTCTCAGCTGGTCGGCGTGCGGCGTGACATAGACCCTGTAGAGCGCGGGCACGCCCCCTTGCCGGTGTCATCGTCGTTGGCGCTGGTGAACTCCGGCATGGCCATGGAGCTGCCGGAGGGTTCGTAAGGTGGTTTCTTGGTTTCTTCGCTCGCTTCTTGATGGCCATGGGTGAAGCCGAGTGGAGGCAGGCAGGGAGCTTGTGTCTGTGGGAGGAGGGATCGATCGGGGGTGCGGTGCTTATATGGGCAGGCTGCGGCGCGGTGCTGAAGTCGGATTCGCGGGCGTCCTCGCCCCGATGTCGGACTTGGCTTTCCAAGTTCTACTGAATTTGGTAGATTTGTGTTAGGAACAGAGGCACGCTTTGTCTGAACTCGGATTCGCGTCTTCGTCCGGAACTCTGAGTTGGCTTTCCAAGTTTTCGGTGTTGGCAGGAAGGTCTTGGGCAAGGAAAGGGCAACGGCCAAGGCACTTCCACCTCTGCGAGCTGCTGCGACGCGCTTCTGGCCTCGCAAGTTTTGTAATCGGTGACTAACTGAATTTGGTAGACTTCCCTTGCGTGCAGCAGAGCTGGCGGTGTCCTGGATTGGGGGATAGGGTTCGGCATCGAGGTCGAGGTGCTGAATGCGAGATGCGTTCCCCAAGCAATTTTACAAAGAAATTATTTTGTTTTTGTGTAAGAGAGGAGATTTCGTGATCTAGAGCACCAGTGATTCTCGTGTTTTGAAAATCGAAACAAATATTTACAAGTATCAAAAAATCTGAAAAAAATCCCGGGTGTAGCCAATGATATATTTCACAAACATGCGAAAAATCAATTTCAGATATTTGGTATTTTGGGCTAGACAAAAATGACAAAACTATAGATCTGAATATGCATATTTTCAAATCCCCAAATTTACCAGACTTTTTCCATTTTTATGTACCGCATAATACAAAGTATTTGAAATTTATCTTTTGCATGTTTGTATAACTAGTAATCGTGTACGTGCAATGCACGTGTAATCTTGAAAATTTCGCATAACATAAAATAATTGTAGTACTCGCTCCGACCCATATTACCTATTGGTTGCCGTCGATTTAGTATAACGTCATAATATATTTGGTATTTGTCAAGCCTTTTGAATCCCACCCTTCTTCAGTGAGTTGGAGTTCTTTAGGTTTTTTTTCATCTACATCTTTTTAACACAAAATCTAAAATTTGAGACTAAAGAAACCAATTATCGTTCCGGAAAGTGCAAATGGAGGCTACGCGCTCCAAAAAGCTCGATATTTCTAAAAAAAACAAAATCTACACTCTTAAGTTTCGGAAAATTCAGAACAAAAATCCTAGGTGTAGATAATGTCGAGATGTATCAGTGTGCAAATTTTCAATATAAATTTCGTATTATTTTATGCTATAAAAATAACAAATCTGACAAAATTTCAAATTTTAAATCTATCCATGTCGTAGACATTTGTCATTTTTGCCCAGCCTAAAGTAAAACAAACTTTGTATTGAGATTTTGCAGAGTGGTAGATCGCGAAATTATGGCACCTCGGAATTTTTTTCCAGAAATTTATGCAAGTTCAAATACTCCCTCTGATCCCAATTTACTGTCGCGGGTTGTGTATATTTGTGCCTCGTACATTGTTTTTCTACGACACTTAAAACGGATCAGAGGGAGTACCAGTTTTTAACTTTAAAAAACCGAGCCCCATGGAGCTCGGCTCCAAAACGCCAATCTCGTTATCGTTCAGTATTCTATGCAAGTTAGCCATAAATTTAATCTCGTTATCATTCAGTCTTCTACGACAACTACAATCATTATCTGTATCTCTGTATAAAATCTCAAAGATCAAGGTCTACTCATATGTGGAGTACTACTATAATTCTAGGTCCAAAGACAAGGTAATATACAATTTTGATACAGTTTTTAGAACTTGCTTTAATTGGTAAAAAAGGATTTTTTTTAAGAACGTAATCTGAATCTCTTCAACTTTTACAAGATGGATTAAAACAATTGTAATTCAAGCATCCAGGAACATTCTATTTGCAATTTTGAAGACCATGAAATGATTATTATCTCGGTCCAGAAAATAAAAAAAGACGTGCAAAAGCTGAGCACTGTTGCAATGCAAAACCATGCTAATAAGTGCACTGAAAATTATCTCGGTTCAGAAAATAAAAGAAGACGTGCAAAAGCTGAGCACTGCTGCAATGCAAAACAAGGCTTTTGCTCTATCTCAGCCGACTGAATTCCATTTCACCATCAGTCTCATCTCTGTCCGTCCATTCTCGCGTCAAGATTGGTGCGCCTCGTCCAGCTGTGTGTCCGTTCGTGGGTACTCGTGTTACCGGGTTTGGATTCGGCCCTTTTTCCGGCCCATTTTCTTTTTTGTCTGGATATGTTGTGTGCGGCCCGGGGGAGAGGAGTCTTTTATTTTTGAATTTTCTTCTCCGGCCGTGTCTGTTCGCGAGCAGAGAGAGAAGGGGCGGAACAGAGGAGACGGCTGGGCGGACGGCATGGCAGAGATCCGCGACGGCGAAGGATGGCGGAGGCGTCGCCGGAGGCGGTTCAGGTGATTCTGTCCGTCATCTCCTATCCGCGCGCAGTTGCGCGCGCTATCTCGCATCCGTCGCTTTGTTCTACGTCGCTTAGTTGCCGGAGTTTGATTTTCTCGGCGGCGTGTTTTTGAAGTAGATGTCTCGTGGTTTTAGGGGTTAGTTTGAGGTCTGCATAGGCTCTGTTTGTTCTCATCCCAGTCAGCTACGCGGTCCTCCTTACTTGTTGAGCATGGTGACAATTTTTTTAGGATTTCCCCTTTGGTCGTGTCTGAATCGGCCCGGATCTGCCGTGTCCCGCTTCTTAGGGTGCTGTTGATTCGCGCATGGTTAGGGTTCGGGGGGGGGGGGGGGGGGGGGGGGGGGGGGGGGGGGGGGTGAGGGATTCGTATCTCGTTTGTGTTGATTTTAGGTGCTGGGAAGGTCTCCATCCTGTGTGTTAGCTTAGCATCAGTTCTTCATTCATTTTCTGAATTTTATATGTTACGGGACTGTATGGGACGTTGTATTTTTGGAGAGGCTAAGTTAGTTTGATGTGGGGTGGTGCGTTTTTTGTTCATCCCATCACCTAAAGGTTTTTAGTTGATTATTAGTTAGTAGTATAACTAATTCTATTTTTTACATTTGTGGTGTGGTAGTTCGAATTCAGACTGTATGTGCCTTGTTTTGTTACATTTGTTCTGTTCTTTTTTTTACTGAGGTGTATGGCAGTATCTGTTGTTTTAAAATCAGAGCAATTGGTTGTTAATCCTTTTTTGGTAGCAGCGAATAATATAATTTGTTGCTTTTGTACTGTATGTGTGGGTTTTCATAATCTGCACTGTCTTTTGTGCTATGTAGATCGCACCCTAAAAGGTCTGATTATGGGTGATGTGAGTTCTGCCAGTTGGTTGCATTTTTTTCTCTGAATATCTCAGCCCTTTCTTGAAGATTAGGCTCTAGCTGCTATTATCGGGTTGATGGAAACCATAGCACTTGTTTCCGGATCTGGGACACTGATGTACATCATCGGTATAGCCATGGTGTGTAGGGTAATTAATTTTCAGTCTACAAATATATTGCATCTAATTTATGGAACTCATTTTTTTGCACTCAGTTAGATATGTAATTAGCTGGTAAGAAATGCTTTTCTGTGTTCCTGAGAAAACGGACCATGTTAGGATGAAACTGAAGCAACTATATTAGCTGGAAAGTAAGCTACAGTATAATCAGAATCGGGTGGTTACTTTTGCTTTATCATCTCTTGAAGTAACTATACTTTGTTAATTTATTTCATGAACTGAATACCGCGAATAGAATTGAAACACAAACTTTTCTTTGGCTTAGTCATTTCAACCTTTGTACTTTTATTATGCATTGTTCTTAATTCAGAATGACATAAGTTGTTCTTCGTTGCCTAAACATTATCTCTCTATATCTCTCTATCTCAAACTCTCTGTCTCTTTCTAATGCATTTCCGGATCCGTAGGCCTCTCTCTCTCTATTTGCTTATCTCTCTCTATCCTTTTCTCTCTCTCTCTCTCTCTCTCTCTCTGTTTCTGTAGTTGCATATCTCTCTCTCTATATCGTGTGACTCTCATGTTTCTCTCTCTCTCTGTGTTTTTGTAGTTGCATATCTCTCTCTATATATCGTCTGACTCTCTCATGTTTCTCTCTCCCTCTCTCTGTTTCTGTATTTGCATATCTCTCTCTCTCTATATCGTCTGACTCTCTCTCTCTAACTCTAGTTGCATATCTCTCTCTGTTTCTGTAGTTGTAGTCTCTATTCATAGTGTCTGTATCTTTAATTTGTAGTCTCTATTTTTATTGTCTCTATATTTAGTTTCAGGTTAATCGTTTGTGTCTGTATTTCTCAGTTTCAGCTGCATATATTCAGTCTCTATTACTAGAGTCTCTATTTATCTCAGTTTAGTGGGCGCCGATGTCTATGTTTGACTGTCTCTTTTGTTGCATATATTCAGTCAATATTTTCTAGTGTCACATTTAGTCTCACAGTTTTCTAGTGTCTCTATGATGTCTCTATTACATTAGTATGTCTTTGATTTTTTCTCTGGTCAATGTCTCTGAAAACTTTTTTCTAATGCCAAAGGATGGTGCTCGTAGTTTACATGTTGCTTTGCAGTAATTTGCAATGCTTGAATCAGTAGCCATTTTCCATATTCTCTATTACTCTATGTAGTTTCTATTCTGTTTTTCTAGTGTGTCTATTAAGTCCCTATTTCATTCTCTATTTCATTAGTAACTTATGTCTCACTATTATTCATATAATCACTATTAAGGTGCCTTAGTGCATGATGATTCACACTTCCTACATACCACTGCTCGGTGTCTTGATAATTTGTACCTTCTTATATATCCAGATGGAGTGCGAAACATGCGGATGGCCTTATGGACCTTGCCAAGAGAAGAAGAGGAAGGCTTCTTTCTTCTATGTTTATCTGGGGGAAGGTTTTCTTCAGTCAATGTTATGTACATCTGTGCTTCTCTTTTTTATGTCTCCTCTATTATTTTTGTTTAGATATCTCATGTATCCCCTCACTTTTTGATATCCATGTTTCATTTTTTGCACAGACTATCCCGTGTTTCATGAGAGCACAGGTTAACAACATGCTAGGCAAGATCATGATTGCCATGTCTCCCGAGAAAGATGAGTACGTGTTCGATGTGAAGAAGAAATATGACAAGACACTCATATTTGGTCCTGGATATGAGAAGATGTTGACTGACTTTGATATGAAGAGTGCAACCCTTATGCAAGAGAACCACTTATATGTCGTGGTTTGCTCTTTTTTAGTCTAGTTCATGTTGGTTGCTACTGCTGTGTTTATCTGTCTTAATGCTTTTGAACCTTCCTAGTGCAAGACAAAGCATATATATGCCGTGTTTGTGTTTCTATTATGTGAACTCAGCTATGTTATGAATTCTGGAAGTTATGTAGTCGAACCATCTTTTGATAAGTTTGTCCTACTTTTAATGGCTCTGTATATTTTTTGTTTTCTGAGTTATTTCTCCATTACTTTCTTCTGCTACAGCTGGTTAAATCAGAGAGGCTTTCTTTCTTTTTTGTGGGATTTGTGTTCTTCAAGCGTTTTGCTTGCTGCGTTTGGAGTGGGGGATCTCTTTTCTTCTCTATTGTTCTGTTCCTAAATGTTTTGGGTGAAGATGAGTGTAACATCAGATAGAGGATTGTGGGAAGTTCTGTCTACATGATCAATATAATGATGTCAGTTTTATTCAGAGAACGAAGATGGAAGAGTGCGCAGGTTTGCCATCTGGGGTTTGTCGACTCTCTCCATCTTCTCAGTTAGTTCTGTATTTTCTCTCTTCCATGTCAGAAATGGAAGGAGCTCTAGATCTTCGTTTTGCTGTTCTTTGGGTCCGGGGGTGGAGGCGTGTAAGAAGAAGATGAGTTTGATCCTTTTCTTTCTGTTATCGGGCTGTGTCTCTGTGTCTAGTTTTTAAGTTGGGCTGGTGGTGGTAGGCAGGATGTGGTTGGGTTCGGGCCAGAACCCAGCACAAACCCGTTAAGGTGAGAGCTGTCGCGGCCCTTTACGGTTCAGTGTTTTTTCCGCGCGCTGGAAAGCGGGGGGTTTGAGTGGGTGACGTGTCGACGTACGGTTGGACAAAAATTCGACTGACGACGAAATAAAAATCAGTCGACTGACCATTAGACACTCCCCAAAACAATGCTAATAAGTGCACGAAAACTTACCTGGCAGAAACAAGTTCGGAGAAAAAAATACAGCCTACTAATAAATATTACTTTTGATCACATATCATCAGTTTGTCACTAAACCACGCTGGATATCCCATGTTCACATGACTAAGAACATGTATGTCCTAGATCCCAGCAAAAACACTACAATTCCCCATCCAATAAATTACGTTACCTATCAAGAACTTTGGGTTATAACAGTGATTGACTGAAAGGAGGAAAAACATGAGAACAACCTACTAGACTTCTTACAGTTTACATAATTCGTTGGAGGCGATATCGCTGATGGTGAGGTGACTGCCGAAGTGGTGGACGGCGTAACCCCGCCGTCACGCACGTCAGCGGGGAGGCAGTCGATCTCCACGGCGCCGCTTGGGCGCGACTCGCGAGAGTTGCCGAGCCTCGATGGTGCCTGCTCGCGCCCGCCGTCCGTGGTGGCGCGGTGGAGTCAAAGGGTGCACGGAGGAGGGGCTAGGAGGAATGGGGGTGTGGTGAGGGGGGGGGGGCTGCAGTGGGCATGCGGAAGTGGGCAGAGAAGGAGGTGTGGCAGAGGGCAGCGACAACCATGGATGGCGGCGTGGTTAGGTTTGAGGTTGGAGGTAATTACGGGATGAACACATGTTTAGCGGATCAGGGATCGCGGAAACAGGTGTGGGGGAATTTTCGTCAGCCGGAGCGTGGTCCACCCAAGTAAATTGCTAACTGCACCCTGGGCTCCGATCTGGTTAATCTAGGCCGTTAGAACTGATTAAGTAAGATTATCTGATGGTGCTAATATGTCTGGGTACACTCCACGGGGTGGCTGTAGGAAAGATCAAGTTTGCTTGTTTAATAATAGTGTAGATACAACACTGGTTACAACCGAGATATTTTTCAAACTTGTAAAAATCGATTTTTCTAAAACATCGGATCACTGGTGCTCGGGAGCAAAAGATCACCTCAGGCTAAGCGGTATGGTCGTGGTGGACTGGATTTCGGTAGACTGCGCGAAGATGGCTGCTGGGCATATTGAGGTATTTGCAACCCCTCATGTAAGTTGGCATGCTGGTACTATGGTAGCCATTCAAATTATCGAGATATGTGCTTCATATTCTGGAGATTTGTGTCGAGAGCTTTACGGCCTAATTCTCCCCCTTTCCCCAATCATTTTGCATAACACCTCTTAACTTTTCAGGCTATTACACGTTCCACATTTGTTTCTCTCTTATCGACATAACTAGCATGAATTTTCGATTTAACCGGAATTTTATTTCAGGAATACTCATCAATATTTCATTTAGCCTTTTATATCAAGAATATACAAACCATAAAATATTTCAAGAATTATTCACTAACAGTTCACATTTTCTCTACACGTGATTCACTTTTCTCACAAATCCCTACAAGTTTTATTAAAGAAACATGATCCAGACAAGTTTTTACCAAACCAACACTTGTACAGATTCATCCAAGATTCAGAGAAGATACAAATACTATCAATGATATTTATACACTAGAAGATTCACCAAATAGTATACACACAAAAAACGATGCAGGTTAGATCTCTGTACATGGCGCTTAATAAGTAACATTTTAAAGTTCCTTATAGAAAAAAATCAGGTTTTTAAAATCCCTCTGAAGATTAAAGTATTTCCGTGGTTGGCGTTTAGGAAAGCATTCTCACCAAGAGTGTGGTCCTTCACAGAGGTTGGAAGGGGTGCGATAAGTGCATGTTCTGTAGCAATGTAGAGACAATTAATCGTTTGTTCTTTGAGTGTACAGTAGCAAAGTATGTCTGGGCGTGGTTCGTTGTGCTTTTAATCTTGTTTCTGTGCCTCATAGTTTTGATTCTTATCATGCATGGATAGAGACTTTTAGTCTGAAAAATAAGATTATGTTGTCCTCAGTGATTGCAAAATTATGTGCCACAACCCATGAAAATAACCAGAAAATACTAAAACGACGAGTTTTCATAACGTCTCTCTAACTTGGAACCCAGACCCAGGGGCCCTCGAAACCGCGACAAAACCAAAAAACCGTGTGCAGCCCACGAAAACAGCGAGAAAATATGAAAATAATTAGTTGTCACGACTCACGACGCCCCTAGAATCGTGAACTCGGCATTAAGATCCATAGAAATCGACCCGGGGTTTCAAACTGTGTATTACAAGTTTATAACCCATGAAAAGGCCAGAAACCGCGAAAATGGGGAAATTTCATCACGCACAACAAACCATGTACCCATGATCACTAGCCCTGAAAATCCCCCCTGACCAAGATAATCGTGTGGTATAGCTCATAAAACGGGTAAAAGAAACCAAAACAGCAAATTTATATTTCCACCCTTTGCCAAGACAGCTGCTAGGCAGCGGATTGGCTAGTGAGGAGGGGCATCTAGATGCGTTCTTTGCTACCCGACCGAAGAGACTATGAAGCTCCTTCGTGGGTTGGTGGTTGTGCAGTAAGAGTTAAATACGTGGGGGCATCTACAAACTTTGTCCTAAATGTGCAAATACCCTCATAAACTTGTAAAGTGAGGTGGAGTGGCCCTTAAACTCGCATTACGGTGTACACTAAAGACATCAAATTAGTCCGATTTTTTCACAATCATAAGATAAATGTGGTCACAAGAAATTGTCAAAACGTTCCCCATTTATTTTGTCTTTCTGTTATTTTTCATACTTCTAATCTCACCCAGAAATTTGAATCAGTCATATGATTTTCTCCACCCACGGTGTTCATCACGTCGAACACGTCCCCAACTAGGCGGAGGGTGCTGCCACCACAAGTCCGCTACGATGCCAACCGAGACATCTCAATGCGAGGAGCCGCAACAATAACACTGGTCAGGACCTCTCTCAGGCATGGCGTGGGAAGGCGCGGGATACGACATCGCCGCTCGCTATCGCGGTGGTGTCGTCGAGGTCGGTTAGGTCGGAAATCGTGTTGTGGGCGCGGCTTGGCTGCCCCTTGTGGATCTCCGTGGGCGCCAGCAACACGGACGCCGCGATGTCGGCGAGGCGCTCGAAGCGCTACGTTGCCGGTGTCGAGCGCCTTGACCGTTCTCTCAAGGAACTCGTCGACAAGCTTTTGTGTCACGCAGTTGCTTCGTCTCTGTTTTAACCGAGCGAGAATCGTCACATGAATTCAATGAAAGTTTTTTTTTTGTAAAATAGCCACACGCGCATGTAATGGTTGCTGTCATGGCGTGCTAGCCGTAGAGCCCTCAGGGATTCATACTAAAAAGCGAAACTCAATACAATTTGAAACGATTCAGACTAAAAGGGGAGTCTCAAATACAATTTGAAACGATTCAGACTAATGTTTTTGACAATTTTCCGGCAAAACTTACCTATCCAAAAGACAAATTTTCCTTGATAATTTTTTTGTTGCAAAATTACATGCCTGACCGCTCACACGCGGCAGCTAATTATGCAAATTCGGAATAATGTGATGTTTTTATACCGTGCTACAAGTTTAAGTGCCACACCACCACAAATTTTCTACCTCTGCATCGAGACTCAGAGACTTTCCTTTTTCTTAAAGCAGAAAACAGACCCGTAAGTCGATTCGTATTGGAAAGTTGAAGGACCGAGTGGTGAAAATCCAAACCTAGGAGTCCCCCACCCACCGCAAAACTCTCTACTCCGCTTCAAATCAAGGAAAAAAATAGCGTGCTATCAAAAATAGCGTGACCCTTCTCTAGAAGCTATACAAGATATAGCGTGATATAGCAAAGTTACATATAAAATAGCGTGATGAAAAAGTTGTAAGAAATAGCCCAAATATTAAGTATTTCAGCACTAATATTTTTTTCCAGAAACAATACATGCATAACCAGGTAACCATATTCAAATGTCAAGGCGAAATCCATGGCACGAATACAAATATGAGGCTTATAACCATGAAAAAATAATAAACTAAAAGATAAATATTTTAAACTTTGATCAGAATCATTGACATCATCTTCAGAATAACTAGAAGAACTACCAGATTGCCCGCCATCATCATCACCTAACGTTATTTCCAGACTTTTTGTTAGCGTAGTTATAACGTTACCACGTTTAGTGTGGTTTCGGGCGTATAAGACGAAAATAGCGCCGTAGCGTCAACTTTAGGCTAAATATAGCGTAGCCTCTCCAAATACGCTATATCGTGCTATTAACCGGCAAATAGCGTGCTATTTTTTTCGTTGCTTCAAATCCCCCACCCCCCCTTTCCCAACCACCGCAAAACCCTAGCTACGTTCTCTCACCTACAGCTCTACGGCCATGGCGCTTCCTCGCTCTGCTCCCGTCCCACGTAAGTGCTTCCCTCCACCCCACCGTCGTACACCGGCAAGTCACCCCTAACCTCTAGCTAACTCGATCTGTGCCTCCTCCTTGCTGCAGTCGGTGGTCGTCCCATGCTAGACTCCATATTCCAGGCGGTGTCCGACGGCGACTTCCCGCGCTTCAAGGGTACCTACTGCAAATCGATCTATATATCCAGCGCTCCATATTTATATACCGTCCTGCGTCGTGCTTGCTGATTTCTTGTGTTCCAGCTCTGTTGACATTGTTGGGCTCGGCCTCGGCCAGAAGCCTCAAGGAGGTGGTGGAGTCGCTGACGGTTAGATGCGCGGCTGCCGGGGGCGCCGCAAGGCTACAACCCGCTGCACCTCGCCGCCATCCGAGGACAGAGGATGGATTTCTGCCGCTACCTGGTGGAAGGGCTCGGAGTGGATGTGTACTGCGCCAACAAGGAAGGTTCAGCCATCCCTCCCTTAATTCCAAAGCCTCCACTTCATACTTCATACCACTGTTTATTTATTTAGTCCCAACAGTACTATAGCTCTGTGCTCGCTAAAATGATTGATTCCTGGTAATTAAATGTGAACCAAGGCTAGCTTCAAAGGCATCAGTTTTGACTCACCAAGTCTGTCAGCACTGAATTTGAATATAAATGATCATGAGTAGTGCCCAGAATATGAGAGCATTTCCGAGCGTTAAGCTTGCTTCATTTCTCTATCATAATATCACCTTCTGCTCATTCATGATCATATACAGGCAGCTTCATATGAAACTTTCCATGCTCAACTATGATATTTAAGCCAGTATTCAACAAAAGTATGGTTGGCATATGCATATACACCTTCTAATCATTCTTTATTTCAGTATTTTTTTTATGTATTTGCATGTGTGCACGCTCCAAGTATATATAGGCCCTCAAATTATAAGTGGTTTTATATTTTGCAGATAAAACGTGCTCTTATATATAAGTGGGGATCTTAATTCCTATGCTACATCACAGAAAATACTTTGCATCAATAGCTTCAATAATTATTGTGTGCTTGGCAGGTAAAACACCTCTATTTCTTTCACTGCTCTCTGCCGATGTGAGTACCACCAAGTATCTTCTTGATCATGGGGCCAATCCCAACAAGGCTAAACAGGGTGGAGTTTGCCCTTTACATCAAGCCGCTGGATCAGGTCTACATCACTATACACGCATAACTGTATTTTGCAGTTGTTACTGTCATTTATTTTAAAGTTGTAAGTTTTGTTATTCTGTGATGATGGGGTATATTCCTTCAGTAACAGTTGTAACTTTCCTATCCTCTTCAATCTGATAATTAAATCCTACTGAAGTATCATCAAAAATACGTATTGGAGGTGTATATCACACAGAAGCTTTATTTAGTATTTACCTATATATCAATTAAGCGTATCGGATCGGAGGTGGATAGCACACATAATTTAACGACCTTTTGTATATTTCAATTGTTTTTGGGTGGATTTTGAGTTTGGTTTAGTAGTTTAGTCACCACCCCATCTGTTTAATATATTATATAGTGCATTTTAGGTTTTAACACAAAATAATGATACATTCAATGCTAAGTTTACCCTTCAATTAAGCGTACATAAACTCCGTGCAAAAGTGCCCTGGGCAAGAAAAAAGGGCTTATTGGCCCCTCACAAACACGGAGAAAAAGAGAAAATAAGTCGCTATCTTAAATTTAAATGCACTGGAAAGCTAAAATGCACTATAGTTTAGAAATTTGGAGGTACCCTATATTGTGATTTATCATAAAACAGGAGAGTATTAGTTATTGGTAAAAGTACATCCATATATATATATATCCAAGATGTGTCACCTTGAATATTTTTCCATTTCAATTTGTTGGTTTGCTGATCCCGTGAAGAACATATATCTGTATGTCTTGGAAATTAGCCCCCATTTGCCAGGAAATTGAACTGTATAGCCAGCGAAGGGATTGAATTTTAGTTCCATTACTAATTAAAAACTCCTTAGTGAACCTTTTGTAGTACATGTTAAAGAAAATTGATTCATATGCCTTTGCAAAATAATGGTTTTTTCGTGAAAATTACATATCCTTTACTGTTTTAAGTTCATGGATTATTTTTCTAGATACAGATTATTGTTGCCAAGAAGACCTTCTATCTTATGGAATAAGTTCTTGGATTTTTTTTCTTCGCGGGAGATAGTGACATTGTAGAACTATTGCTCGCCAAAGGAGCTTATGTTGACCCGGTAGCCTCTAACGTGACGCCACTGTATCTTACTGCTAGGGAAGGGCATGCTGCTGCTATGAAGATTTTGTTGGACCATAATGCAGATGTAAGTGGAAGTACAAATTGGTCTGGTAAATGTAAATGGTTTTACCAATTATAATCTGTATAGTGCCATTGTTTGAAAGCTAGCAACGTTGTACTTACATTTAAGAGATACAAGTACACTTGTGTAGATCTTGTCACTGATATGATGGTTTCTTACATGACATTTCATGAAACAACTTGCGATTGTGTCTTTGCATATTTGCCATAATAGATTATTCTCCATTCCTTGCAAAACGAACAAAATTATCCTCTATCAAGGATGAGTGTCACTCATCTTGAGTGCCATTTATAACTCAATTAAATTGATAAAAATATGTGTTCATTTTCGTGATATATTGAGAGCTGTTTAATATTCACTAAAAGCTTGGCACAGCGGTATGAGTGTATAGGCCATTCAGCCTGTACTTTTTTTTTTTGCCTTTATCACATTGTTATGATTATTTGGCTATATGATCTGATATTAGTTTTTTTTTTCACCAGTATAACAGGATGGTAAACGGTAAGACACCTCTTATGGCTGCTATGGATGGCAAACCAAGGAAATGTATGAATCTCTTGATCAAGGTACTGTACCTTTCGCTTACCATTGTCAGTCGTTAAGTTTTGTTGGGTGCCTATTTTTACATTTCACTTTTTTCACACTGAATCTGGGAAATTTTGACTTCCTTTGATGGTGTTTGATTTGTGAATGTTGATGCAAGTTGTGGCCAGCTGTAATTTGTGACCCCTTGGTCATAAAAAAATGTCTTAACCGTTTTTTCCCCAAACTTGTGAACGTCACCTCGGTTGTCATGAGATGATGCACGACAACCAACTAAACCAAATAACCTAGTACGAAGTTCATGCAGTGGTAGTAGCTAGCACCAAGGATTTTTTACATTCCTGAAAGAGCAAAAACAAATGTAAATTGTTGAACACAAATCTGTTGACAACTTTTTTTCTATGATAGGCTGGTGCTGATATCATGGGAGCTGCGAAGTATGCTGTAGAAAATCCCAGTACCACGAAACTTCTTTCACCTGACTTCTTCAGTTGTGTACTGGAGGACATTGGTGCCCACCAGTATGGTCTTGATGCTGTAAGTTTTACCTCTTATTCATGCAATTTGATACTCACAACTGATGTTCATACATCTAGAAAATACTAAGGACACAGATTTCAGTAGCCTCTGGCACCTTACACCATGTTGTTACTGTTTAACTCTTGGAAGTACCGAACTACTGATTGACCTCTGGTGCATATCTGGCATATCTGAGTATTTTCCTCAAAGGAAAACGAAGAATTTATGACGTGGCATGATACTGTTATGGTTTGGTTGGATGCACATTAAATTGAAGCGCACTCCATTAGGACTGAATTAAACACTATTACACAACACAGACCTATCTGAAGCATCCCCAGATGGTGTCTCTATTACTCATGCTGCATGGTTCAATGATGTTTTGTTTTGTAAAATCGTATGACTGCTAAGCTTGGATCCTACGCAACAGCTAGTCCGGCCATGAAACCTGAAACCTGTTGTTTCCTGAAATTTACTAAAAACAAACAAGTTGATCAAGAAAAGACCTATTTGCAGCCCTATCTAAAGGAGTTCTGGAAATACTCCAAAAGCATGTTTTTAACACTTGTATTTCCAGAGCTTATGGAGTACTAGATGGTGCGATTGGGGTGCCATTTTTTAACCATTGCAGTCATGACGAAAAAGTATCTCTGATGTGTCATTTTAAATTTATTTACACTTTCTTCCAAAAACAAATCTTCATATTTTTTTACACCGTTGTGTGAGTAAGTATTTTTTTGTGGACCAAGTAGGCTCAATTGACGCACAAGCTTTCTTTTTTCTTTCTGCCGGAGAACACCATGTCAATCGATTTCCGTAATTGTGAAGAGAATCAGATTTCAATATTCACAAATTTCCTTAAAATTATGGTAGCAAGGAGGATAGAGTACACTAGAATAATTAATGTGTGGGGGTGGCTGAAATGTATGAGGAAAACATCACTTTCTTGCTACTTCGTAGTTAATAACTGTGGGACTGTGACTTACCTATTGGTGGGTGAGACTCGTGGAAACTAGTGAGGATGTTCTTAGAGAAGGCATTAGGCCTTGCTTTAACTGATGAGGATGTCTGTATGTAGAATGTACCATGTTGATATTGGTAGTTACCTATAAGTATGGTATTATATTATCTGTTTGTGATAATTATAGGAACTATTTTAGCTAAACCAAAATCTTTAGAATATCGTTATAAGTAACTAATTTTCCATTGCCATATCTTTTCCATGCATTTTGTTAAGTCGTCATTCATTTTATATTCTTGATGGTTAGGATGAGCCTGAGGGTAAACGGAGAACTAGAATAGCAAGGTTCAAGTCACTTGGAGATACTTGTTTCAAGACAAAGGACTATGTTTCTGCAGCAGGATACTACAGTCTGGTATTATTTTTCTTTTTTTTACAGTAAACAGTCTGGTATACTAAAACACCAATGCTTTTTACTGTTTGTCCTTTCCAACATTCCCGATCCGGTGGCTTGCATAGCTCTCAGTTTAATGCTGAATTTTTTTAAGGCAACTTTGATTTCACATTTTCAATGAACTGGTATCACTTGAACACTATCATATTTAGCAAACGTATGTCTTTTCAGACTTGCTCATTCAGTTTTCTTGTGCGCCTGCATGCCTGCTAACTTGTTTTTCCTTGCTCGTTGTAGGCATTGTACCTTCTTCCTTATGATGATGTAAGTGCAGCCTTGTTCTCAAACAGGAGCCTTTGCTGGCTTAAAATGGGTGATGGAGGCAAGGCTTTGCTAGATGCAGAAGAATGCCTAAAAAAGCGGCCCGACTGGCCAAAGGCCTATTACCGGCAAGGCACAACTCTGATGTTACTGAAGGTTACTAACACTCACTGGTGTTTATATTTCTCTTTGGCCTTGCGTATTATTTTTTATTATCATTAACTAGGTCTTGTATCATCAGGAATACGAGACAGCTTGCGAACGTTTTTCTGAGGCACTCAAGTTGGATCCAGGGAGCGCTGAGATTGAGGACGCACTAAGGTACCCAATCTCCTCTGTTAATTCTGCGTCTTGACCACAATGGACAACCCTTTCGATGGTTGCTAACTGGATTCATATAGTTTATTTCATTCCATCGAGTTGCATCCTCTCTCTGTTTAGTAGGCCTTTCGAAAGCCTGCATATTATTATCAATGCCATCTTCTTATCTGCATAAGTTGTCTTGCACTGCTTCTGAAGAATTACATAGTTACACGTGCTGTCACGAAATCTCGGCTAACTCGTCGTCTTGGATGGAACTTGCAGGAAAGCATCCGAGTCCTTGAAGACGTCTCGGAGCAAGCAGGTCTGAGTGCCTGTTTGGATGTGTAACGAAAGGAGTTCTGAAACTTCTTGTTTCACCTTTTGCTTTAAAAACTTGGAATTCCTGGTGGAGTATACATTTCTTTTAGGAAATCGATTAAATGGTGTGAATTTTATCTATCCGTTTGGACGTGTGGCGCGTTGACAATTGATGCAGTAATACATTAAGATGAACTTCCAATCAGTACCTTGTTTATCACCGGCAGTGTCTAACGCTAGTCTAATATGGTAAACCGATAAAGTTGGATGCATATGGCGATTTATCAAGTTATAGCAGAGCTTAGTGCAAAAAGATTGACTGGCATCTCATAATTTATATATCTTATAAAACAAAATCCCATTAACATGCATTAGTGAAGTCTATATGTACATGCAAATAGTCCACACCATTCACTAATTGAGCCATTCATTTGTCCATACCATCCCACTAATATTTATTGATGATACTCTATCTATACATGCAAGCTATCCACACCATCAATTATTTTAGCCCCCACATCCTCATTTTTAGCCCTTAAATACAAAAAACATGTCATATAGATTAAATTTAGCATCTCCACCATTGTGACCAACTAATTTTCCATATTCCCATGAAATTTTTCCCATTTCGTGCATCTTATATTCTACTGTTTACAAAACAGAGTTCTTAAAGAGATCATACGCCAACAATTTTTAGATGTCAAATACACAACCATTTTACGTCTATTAAAACTGGGACCATTGTGAATAGTCAAATCTTGCATATGCCTCCTCCACCGTCGTCTACATAGATGACGACGATGACGACAACGAGAGCATCGACTGGGAAGCCCTCGGGGATGAGGATGATGGGGACAAGGAGTAGGGTTGGGGGCACTGGCAAGGCCGGTCTTTTGTTTAAATTTCATTTAAAATCTAGTAAAATATAACAATTTTGAATGAAAATTTAAACCTTTTGTTCTTTTTTTTGGTTCGGGGGTGTCGCTGTGGGCAGCACCCCGAACTGTACCGTACAGTGTCCAACACTTCAAACCAGACAAATATTCAGAGGGTGCCGAACAAATTTTGGAGGGTGCCCGGGGGAGATGCCTTGAAAATAAAGAAAGCCATTCGAAACTGAGAGCTGGTTTGATTCGTAGGATTTGTAAAGGATTTGTGTAGGATTGAAATCCTATGGGAATTTTTCCTTCGGATGTGGTTTGATTCATAGGATCAAATTCTATAGGAAAAAATCCCATAGAAATCATGTAGGGCTTATTTGATTCAAAGGAACTACAAAAGATTTTTGTAGGATTTACAAAGGATTTTTGTTGGATTTTCCTAAGTAGTACAATGATTTTATAGGAAATTTTCCTACATTGGTCATTTGATTCATAGGATTGATTCCTATAGGAATTTTTCCCATAGGAATCATTGTACTACTTCCATAGGAAATTCTAACATTCACTTCAACCTTTTTTATAATTCCTTTACTTTTCCTTTGACATCAAACACAATTGGGACTAGCCATGACATTCCAATCCTATGGTTTTCCTATTCATACATTTTTCTATCATATGAATCAAAGAGCCCGTAGGGTAAACTTTGTAGGAAAATAACATGAGTTCCAAACTCATGGAAAAATTCTTTCACCACAATCAAAGGAACTTGATCTTCGATTCAATTAGCCATGTCATTCCAACCTATCGGATTCTTATTTCTACACTTTTACTATGCTATAAATCAAATGAGCCCTGAAGGGGTCGTATGGTAAGGGCTGACAGCTGTCCCGCATTTTCTCCACTGACGACGACTAGCTTCTCACGTACGCCATCTCCTGTGGACTTTTTTTTTTTTGAATTTTACCATATATATTAAACCAGCAAAGAGTACACGATTACATCGATTACAAAAACAAAACTAAAAGAGACGAGCAAACCTATGAGATCTTCAAGCCCTTTGTTCTTACATGACACAATCTTGTACTTTTTTGAAGGCAGCCGTAGAACAACGCCGAATACACCAAACTACAGACCTGTGAATAGCAACGAAGGTTCTCCCCTTTTAATTTTGATCTGCAATGCCAAGGCTTTGTGCACGCACGCAGCATTAAATTAATCAAGCAACATCGGCAAGATCACCACCACTGATATTTCAGGAACAAATAACCGAACCACTTTGTCGACGTCGTTGGGAACCGAGAGAGCGAATCACCATTGCCGAAGACGTAATAGCCGGGATAGATATTGCGAGGACAATCCTCCTCACGGCAACCATGAGAAACACTCCAAGATTAATCTGACGAAACAAGATCTGAACAACCATACCTAGACAAACTTAATTTTTCGAAGCCACCCTCTCCTGTGGACTTGATCAGCGCCTCCTCTCCATTTTTCCCATTTCGAAAACACCCCCGCCCACTCTCTTCTCCTCCCCACCCTTCCACCCCAAAGCGGCAAAGCCCTACCACCCCCAACCCCTAGTAGTAGAGGCCTACGTCCAGGGCTATACAGACGCCATGGCACCTCCTCGCTCTGCTGCTTCTGCCCAAGGTAATATCAGCTCCCCGGCCGGCCCCTTCATCCCCGCCGCCGCTAACCCTAACCCTGACTCGACCCTGCCGTGCGCAGACGGCGGCGCGATGCGGAGCCCCATCTTCGAGGCGGCCTTCGACGGCGACCTCCCCCGCTTCAAGTGTACGTACGCTGCCCGCCGGCCCGCCCGCGCTCTCCACCATCCGTCTCAGATTTTTTTCGGGTTTTCCTACTCATCTCTTTGGGGGTTGCAGTTCTGGTCACGATGCTGGACGGGGGCAGCGGCCACCCCAGCGAGGCGGTGGAGGCCCTGAGGTGGGAGGACGAAGGGATGATGAAGGGCCTCGGCGCGCTGCACGTCGCCGCCAGCAGAGGGAGCATGGAGGTGTGCCGCTACCTGGTCGAGGACCTCGGCGTGGATGTGGATGCCGTCGACGCAGAAGGTCCGAAATCGCCCCACCATGCAGGATCTATCTATGATTTGGTTTTCCAATCATATGTCCGCTTATGGCTTCGCGTTGTTTTCTGCCTGTTTCCGGTTTAGGTTGTGCCTCGTGATCTGAATCCATGTCTCAAGGGTATCAATTTTTTAATTCTCGATATCTGAATATTTGGCCGTATTCTGCCTGTTTAGGTTGTGCCGATGTCTCATAGGAATCGATTTTTTTTATTCTCGAAATCTCCTAGGAAAAATGTAGTATAAAGTATTGGGAACAATGCCGAAATGTGGAGCAGAAGTATCTATGATCTGAATCACACTTTTGTGCTTCGTTTATCCTATTCTCAGTTGTGCTCTCAATTTTGGTCATTTATCTTAGTATGGATCTGTTTCTAATTTCCATGCTCTCAGAAATTACAGTCGAGGTCATAGAGCTTCTGTGGTTGTATTCTAGGTGTTGGAGATAAAATATGCTTATATATAAAGATCATGTTTCATTGCTGAACTTTAATATGCTTCACATCAGTCAGCTTCACTGTGTTGCGTGCTGGACAGGTAGAACACCTCTGTTTTTTACGGTTCTATCTAAGAATTTCGGTGCCACCGAGTGTCTGCTGGACCGGTTCACGGTGCTCAGCTGTTTGTTTTCTGCCTGTTTAGCTTGTGCTGATGTCTTGAGGGCATCGATTTTTTTATTCTCGAAATCTGCTGGGAAACATGTGTAGTATAAAGGATTGGGAACGATACCGAAATGTAGAGCGGAAGCACCTATGATCCGAAGTCCCAACCGCACTTTTGTGCTTTACCCGCTTGCTTCGTTTATCATATTCTCTTGTGTTCACTCATGGTTATATAGCTTTGTATGGAGTTGACCATGCTCAACTTATATCCTACGCAAGTATGGTTTGGTTGAATAGGCTACTCACTGTTCATGATTGTTTGGGTTTTTACTTATTTGCACACATGTTGATGCATATATCTGGCCTCCATGATTGTTCATATGTTTTAATTTAAAGACGTCCCCATTTGCCCAAATTTGTCTCCTGACATTCTACTTTATTCATCATCCCGAATCCATGGGTTTACTTTGTGTATCTATTTCTAATTTTCATGCTCTCGGAAATTATAGACGAGGTCATGGAGCTTCTGTGGTTGTATTCTAGGTGTTAGACATAAACTATGTTTATATATAAAGATCTTCGCTAAACTTTAATATGCTTCCCATCAGTAAGCTTCAATGTGTTGTGTGCTTGACAGGTAGAACACCTCTGTTTTTTACGGTGCTATCTAAGAATGTGGGTGCTGCCAAGTATCTTCTTGATCATGGTGCCAATCAAAACAAACCCAAACGTAATGGGTTTTCCCCTTTGCACGAAGCCGTTGGATCAGGTCTGCCTCTATAAACACACATTTTTGTCATGCATATCCTCACTGCAAGCTTTCTTATGTTATATTTCCAATTTGTAAATTGCATTAGTTTTGGTTGTATCTTTTTCTTACTATCTAGGATCTAATTCCTTTTGTTTAATAATATTTTTTCCCACTATTGCTAATAAATTATCTTCAAACCCGATTGTTAATCCTTCTGAATTTTCATGAAAACAACCTATCACATGTCATTATGTATGAGAGTTGGCATTATTTAGGTGGTTTTGTCACATTTACTAGTATGACTACAGCTTCAATACTCACCTTGCATATTTTCAATTTTGAACTGTTTTGTATCTGCTAATTAGCTAACCAACCATAGAATGATGGTATATTTTCCTTTTTGTTCTTGTTTGGTAGATGGACTTTAGGCCCAAATCCTTTCGGGTTGCCAGGGAGTTTGAATAACATATTATAGCCACATGTTCGAGAAAACTGTGGCTGGTGACATAGTAAAAGCGAAACACTATCATCATATACAATAAATTCATGGATTATTTCTCAGAAAGTATCTGTCCTATAAAGTAATAAGTCCATGGGTCTTTTTGTAGGAGATTGTAAAATGGTAAAACTATTGCTTGCCAAAGGAGCTTATGTTGACCCAGTTGCTTCTTGTGGGACACCCCTTCATTTTGCTGCTACTCAAGGGCAGGATGAGACTATGAAGATATTATTGGACCATAAGGCTGATGTAAGTTTAAGTACATACTATGTCTGATTGACGTAAATTTAATTCAGTATTTGTGTTGTGCACTTCTTTTATACTTAGCTGCCTTGTTCTCATGTGCCATTTGATTTATTGTAGTCTGGTGGTTGCTTAGCTGACTAGACCAACATAGTTAACTATTCAAATCTTCATAACATTTTTTCTTCCCTTATTCCCTCGTTGTGTAGTGGCTGCTATACCATTCTTCAAGATAGTGTCTTGCTAACAAGTTTCGAAGTAATTCATCCACATTTGATTAAATTTATAGCCATATACTTCAAATCTACGGTCTGTGTCATCTAAGGAAGTAAGGAGTAATGAAATATAGTTGCTGTCTGACTACAAGCACGTTCCCCTAGCCTTTTTACTGACATATTAGTATGCTATTGCTCTTTTTTTTTCATTTCTAATCCATCACTTATTTGATCCTGTAATTTTTTAAGCTAGTGAAGACTAAATGAATATTTGACATATTTTATTATTCTCTATCATGTATTGTCGCTTATTTCTAAGAGTCATCTGTAAATATATGAAGTTTGCTAGTCAAGACTGACCCAACCTACATGGTATTTCCGCAATTATGTTGATAATATGGCGGTGTATCTTTCTAATATCATGGAAGCTGTTCAATTTTACTGAAATCTATACACAATAATATGTTTCTATATATTGAAAATTCTATGCAAATGTTTGCGTTACATTTATTCTTAGTCAACATTATTTTGACTATACAGGAGCTAATTTTCTTATTTCACCAGGTCAACAAGATGGTAAATGGTAAGACACCTATGATGGCTGCTTTGGATGCTGACTCAAAGCTGTGCATCCTAATCCTGATGAAGGTATTGTACTTCATGGTAGCTTGTCAAGTTCTCCAATTGTCGTATTCGTTTGCCAGGATTATTACATTTTCCCAGACTGAGTTGGGTGCTTTTGACGTCCTTTGCTGGTGTTAAGTCTGTGAACATTGACCACAGTAATTTCGCTGTGCTACTTGTGACCCACACTGTTTTTTTCAAACTTCTGACCACCAATTTTGTCTCGACAAGTCCACAAGCACGCTGACAACGAATCAAACCAAATGATCTACTAAAAAAACTCAGGCAGAAGCACTGGTGCTAAGTTTGTTCTTCATTCCTGAAAGTGCTGCAAGTATGAAATGTTGCCCAGGTCATGTTGAGGACAGATCTCTAACAACACTTTTCTATGACAGGCTGGTGCCGATCGGCAGTCATATTTAGCCTATTCTGGAGAAAAGCTCCGTGCTGCAAATGTTATTTCAACTGACTTCTTCGATTCTATAATGGAGGATGCTGCTGCAAATGCTATTCCTAATGTAAGACATCTGTTTGGTACTACATGCATGAGCACTGTTTTTGTAACACTAAATGAGTGATCTTTTTATAGAGGCGAAGAATATGTGTACTTTGACCATTAAAACTGTTGTTTACGCATATTAGAGCTCTAACAAAAACAGAACACACTGGCCATAAACCTTTAGGCCCTGATTGGTTCAGTGTAAAATAAGTAAATAGCCAAAACGACAGGAATATTTCACGGACCATTTGAGGTGTCACTAAAATTCCGACGCCCGCGCGGCAAAAAATTCCACTCCGTAATCTGTCACGCCAATCCAAGCGAGCCTTAGGGGTTAAGTGCTGCTAGCATTCAATCTTTAGGTTTTACGCAAATTGTCGTCTGACCATAGACCATAAGGATTATTTGCATAAAAGGATCACAAAGGTGTTATATGTCTCGACTTTCGAGTAATTGGGAGTATTGACGCACAATTGGTGTGCCTTCATAATAATCCTTTGTTAGGTAGTTTGTTTAGTCTACCCATACATTTTGTGAAGTCTTTGTTCATCTAATAATCACAGGATAATGATCCTGTGGCTAAACGGAAAACTAGAGCAGCAGGGTACAAGTCAATGGCAAGTTACGCATTCAAGACAAAGGATTATTCTAATGCTGCAATATCCTACAGTGTGGTAAGTTAAAACACCATATATTTCTACCATTTTTATCGTTTCCATCATTTTAATCTTTGGTGATGTGATGGCGCGAAGCTTTCAATTTGAAACAGGCAAAGTATTATGATTATATATATATGATTCCAGAGAGACTGACCTAGTTTCATACATATTATTCTGGTCCTAGCCTTTAGATGGCCTTGTTATTTTCAGTAACTTAGTCAGACGGAGGGTCCAAGTGATGATTATGCTGTGTCTCCTCTGTTGCATTGGTTGTTTTGTACTTAAATTTGGAGAAAAGATATATGCTGACATTGCTCTAAAGATGCTAACTCATGTTGTGATAATAGATAGGGAAAATGAGATCCTACTGTATTTTTAAAATGCTGTACAAGCCTGTTAACTGTTGACAACTGGTCTAGCTCCTTATGTTTTATTTTTTAAATGTGTGCACAAGCCTGTTCACTATTAATTTTTCTTATTGGTGTAGCTGATCGCCCTGGATCCTGATGATGCAACCTCGATCTCAAACCGGAGCCTGTGCTGGTACCTCATGGGCGATGGAGCCAAGGCTCTTGCAGATGCTAACGAGTGCAGACGCATCCGACCTGATTGGTCAAAGGCCTGCTACCGGCAGGGTGCAGCTCTGATGTTACTGAAGGTTAGCGATACTGTTGGTTGCTTCTGTGTCGGTGGTGTAACATTTTGTGGATGATTCATTTGGTTTTTGTATGTCCTGCAGGACTACAAAGGCGCTTCACAACGGTTCTGTGACGGGCTTAAGTTGGACCCGGGGAACGCTGAGATCGACGCTGCACTACGGTATCTCATATATCTCGTTGGTTGCATTTTACCTTAATTGCTTGCATGTGATAGCATGGTTGTGTGAACTCCAAATCTGCTTGTGATATGCAGGAAAGCTTTGGAGTCGTTGAGGATGTCTCGAGGAGGCAGCAAGGCCAAGTGACTGTCTGTCTGGTGGTTGCAAGTAGAAGGACTTGCTGGAACTTCTGGTTCCGACAAGTCGAAGGATGTTTCACCATTTTGTTTAGAGAGTTGGATATCCTCTGGTAGATCAAGTAACTCTCGTGTGGCATGTTTGCATGACTAATTGAAGATTGGGTGATAAGACTGGGGCTGACTTAGCGACGGCTCACTTGAATTTTGTAAGGATCTTGAATCTTGCCCCTGAAGCAGTGCTTCCTGTCTACTCCATGGTTGGATCGAAGGAGAGTGGAGTTGGAGTCCATTCACACCTAGGAGCAGTGGCGGGTCTAGTCTCAAATTAGTGGGGGTGCCAAACTTATTACTAGGCTTATGTACTTCATATTTGGCAAAAAAATATACACAGGAGTAGTTCAAATACTAGTAAATAATTGAAAAGGTTATATTTTGGAGGGTGCCATGGCACCCCCAGTGGATCCGCCCCTGCCTAGGAGCCGGCGCACCAAACAGAAATGGGAGACCTGCGAACATTCAAGATCGATCGACCATTCGTGTCGGCTAGGAAGTTCCTATGTAGAATTGTAGATGAACGAATTACTCTCCTTAAAAACTATTGCCTGGTTGTGTTACCGCTAGCTACAAGCACAGGATCTTGGCCCAAAAGAATTTATGTAAGTACATGCTGCGCAGTGCAGGCACAGAAACGTAACACTCGTCAAAATCTCGCATCAAAACACAGATTGAAAACTCTTTAGCCTAATACTCTAAACAAAATGACAGTTGACTAATTGACAGTTGCATGACTAATATAGAAGAGCCATGTATTGAGTACTCAATACATGGCTCTTCTATATTAATAGACATCAAAATGTGTGTGATCATCACAACCACCCTACTCCGCTTTCACAAGTAGATCCAACAAGGTTGTCTACATAAACTAGGTACTAGATGTTCAATTTCACAAAGCAACACAGGGAGGAGGTTCTAGTCTAGTCGTCGCCCTCGGTCTTGGACCTTCTTTCTCTTCTTCCCTTCGGTGCCTGTTTTAGGCTCGTCGTCGTGTCCCGGCTCTTCTTTTTCTTCTTTTTGGGAGTCCCATCTTGTTCAGTGTCACCCTTGGTTGGCGTCTCTTGGTCCTGGGGCTCCTCCAGCTTGTGCTTCTTTTTCTTTTTCTTCTTTTCTGTTTCGGGTTCGGCTTCTGCTGCGCTGGTGTCGGCAGGCTTATCGAGATCCATGGCGTCACCATCGGTCTCAGCCTTAGACTTCTTTTTCTTGCTTTTCTTAGCAGAAGATGCAGGCCCATTCTCTGTGCCTAAGAATTTGTAAGGGTAGGGTGTAAATTTACAAATACGCTGGAAGACTTGGAATTTTTGTGATGATCACGTTACTGAGAGACCAACGAACGAAGAGAAGTGTCATTTACCGTCACGATCCTCCGAGACCGTGTTGGTCAAACCCTCAATTGCAGCTTTCATTACATCAAGATTCTTACGTGGTGCAACACCCTTGTCATAAAAATCTAGTCTCTCCTCGACTTGTTCACGCAGCTTCTCACCAAAAATGGAGCTACTCAAATCTGGAATTCATAGCCCGGTGAGAAAAACAATCAGAAAAAGGCAGGAACATTGCAAACAGTGTCTTTTAACTTACCAGAATAGCAGTCAATGCGTGAAGCAATTGAGCATTTGTTTGCCAAGTATCGAGCCATTCTTCCCTTGTTCTTGGTTGATGCACGACCAATGAAAGATGAGTGGAATATGAGGCCATACTTCGGTGTGTTTCCACGCGTTTTAAGAGCTCTGCAGTGAAATTAGGAGATCAATCACAACATTTCAGAAGCATAGAGGACAAAGTTTGAATACTTGACAAAACACAAAATACTCGATATTTGAGTAGGAAGGGTATAAATAAAGAGAAGACAACTTAAAAACAGAGTGTTGGAAACTTGGAATTATAAGCAGCCTATTAAGCAAAATGTACCTGAACAGTGCCTTTTCAGCACCTAGTATCTGGAGAGTGGAGGCAGGACATTTTGCAAGATTTGAAAGACTGCCAGCATGGGAGATTAACCGAGCTCCAACCATTTCACCAATCAATGACGTCAGGTTTGGTGCAATATCATTCATCTTTGTCACCAGATACTCGTACAGATTTTTACGATATTCAGATAGATTCATGACCCTTTGAGCAAACTGTTGGACATTTATCAAATCAACCGGTGAAAGATTCTGGCCTGAAATACATAGAAGATTATGTCAACCACAGTTACCGCAGAGACTACCAAGAAGCACAAACAATTGTAGACATATTTGTTACCCATAGATGCCTTTGCTGCTTCAACAATTTCTTTTGCCTTGTCCTCATCTCCAATCAGATCTGCTAAAGCTGGGATGTCTTTTTCTGACAAATCAGATTTGTTGACTATAAACTTGGCAAGCTTGGCATAAAGGTAGTTGTCATTCACGATTTTGACTAGCTCAGGAAAATGCCATCCATACCATTCCCTGTATTACGGTTAAGCCATGATTAGATACTCCCATACAAGTATACAACTCACCAAACTACCATGACAATTGTTCATAACTAGTTAAAGCGTCAACACTGGTAAAATATAAAAAATGTCATTAACACCCATCGCAAACATACATAGCAGAGAATAAATTGCAAGGCTGCTAGTTAAAATGATTTTCAATACCTTAGGATATACTACAGTATACACAAAAATTATGTCACTGCAAGACAGTGTCAAGACTGGATATGCAACGGACATAAACATAGGCAGATGTATACGAAAACTGAGCCTATGGGTAAAGACTTACACATGAGACGCAACTGAACACACGTGGTGAAAGCGTGAAACTAGAAACTCGGGTTTTGGGTTTGTAAATATAGCATGTTGACCAAGTATGATCGATGCCACCAATGATACAACATATATTGTTCAAGGATACAGGCATCATGTAATCAAGTAATTTTTCAGCTGTCTTAACTCCTGAAATCAGTAAAAGGGGGCACATCATCTAAAGAATAAATGTCAACTGTACCAATACCTAGAATTTTCTCAAGACTAAAGGTCGACATAACTGTTTTTTCAGGTAATCCAGTCCTCATACCAAAGCACCAGAAAGTCGAAATTAAGCAAAAGATGAGGAACCAACCTCACTCTCATGGAGAAGGAATTGACATCCTTATCAAGTGTATCTAACAGAAAGATCGCTTGAATGACCATGTTATCCACACGATTCACATTGAACTTAACCTTTGCCCTGCTATAGCTATGCCCGAGGCCTAGCTGAGCCTTCTCCAGGTCAGATGGCTGCAAACAACAACAAAAAATAACAAAGTTTATATACAAGAACCAGAAAAGACTATCATTAGCCTAGAGATGGCATACAACCGAGATACAGTCCAAGTAACATATCGGAAACCAACTTGTGAACCAATTCACCGCATAATCTCGATAAACTTGACTAGTAAAATGCTATGTCACGCAGAAGCTAGTAGAACCTACATACATGTAGTGTCTAATTCTATGAAACCAGTTCATGAAAAACAATGATTCATGCCACAAAAATTCTAACTTTTCATGATGATGCAGAAACCTCCAAAATCAAATAAAACAGTCACAACCCACAGCTCAGACCGTATTGTCGTGCAGCATATAATTTATCATACTACAGTTCATGTCCCAATGTTTGACGGTGCAAGCTTTTATGGAACAGTGCTGTAATGTAAAACATAATGCAGATAAGTGCGAGTGTAAAAGGCCATCAGCTTGAGCTGATCGATGAACTGAGCAAAGTGCAGGCGCGCTGCGCGGAGAAGCTCGTGGACGTACTCGTTGGACTGGCAGGGGATTCCGGTGGCCTCGGTGATGTGGGAGCCGATCTTGGGCTCGGTGACACCGACGCTGAACTTGGCCTTCTTCCCCTCCTTCACCTTGGGCAGGTTGAGCTCCAGGAAGTTCCTCAGCTCGTCGGTCATGATCCCCTCGGATATGGCGTCTTGCTGGTCGAGCGCATCCTTGGCGGAGGAGAAGGGGGTGAAGCCGGCGAGCGTGACGGCCTTGCTGAGCCGCTTGAGGTCCAGCACGGAGGAGCGGACGGCGTCGACGCTCTGCCCGATCTCGTCGATGCCGTAGGCGTGGAAGAGGGCGTACCCGGACGCCGCCTCGAAGAGGAGGTAGAGCGCATCTTCTCGCCGGCGGCGGTCTGGGAGGTGCGGCGGCGGCCGAGGGTAGGGTTTTAGGAGGGGAATGGGCCTTATTTAAGGTGGGGGTTTCGTTGACGCTACTCTAGCAAGTCTCGGCCGTCCGATTGGAGTAAATTGCATTTCTCTTTCATCTCTTTTGTATTCTCAAAAAAAAAGTTTCATAAATTGCATTTCATTTTCCTCTCTTTTGTATTCTCCAAAAAAGAGGGGTTCATACGCTTAGGTTAGTTAACTATACTAGCATCTTCGTCACTTCTTCTGACAGCTATGTCAACAATTGTCCTAATAATGCGACTCGATGCGGCGGTTTTCTCCGTCGGCGGTGAGTTTGCACTCAACCAGTGTCTTCTTGGTGTCGCCATTTTTGCGGTGTTAGTGGTGGCATCTAAGAATAATGATCCTCTTGCCCTTTCTTCGGCTTGCTCACAACGCGAGGGGATTGTGCGGTTTCGTCATCAACGCGAGGGTGTCTGTGGACTATTGATGGTGTGTGATCGTCCGACTTCATTTTTTCTTGCACGGTGTCCCTAGATCCACATCATACCAAGCTCAGGGTGATGCCCCGACCGATGTTCCTCTAACTATCTTCATTGTCTAGCCTCACACGGTGGGTTATTATTGTGGTTTTCAACTCTTGAGGCTATGGGATTGTCTTTCGGTGAAACAGTAGAACTTAGTTCTTTTCTATTTTCATTAGACAATTGTCCATGATTGTATCCTTGTGTTATGAAAAAAACTTGGCAGTTAGTACTAGTACATAACACTACTTTCTCGGTGTTTTGATAATGTTGCTTTAGTTCTTTCACGGTTCTTTTTTGTTTCCATGGGGATGATGTCGATTGTTGTTCTGCTATTTCTTTATAAGGGCATGTACGAAATAGAAGGCAAGTTTTTTCTTATCACTCCACGTCATATGGAGAAGACAACTAAATATGAGTCACACAATGCATTATCTTTTAATGTCGCATCTAGCAATTAATAGGAATTAATTAAATTTTAGTGTTAAATATGTATCTCTTGTAAAGTAAAACCCCACTAACATGTATTAATTATTTTCTATCTTAACATGCAAGCTATCCACATCATCAATTCTCTTAGCCAACAAAATGTCCATGTCATCCCACTAACATTCACTAAAGCCAATATTTTCTTGCATGCAACATATCCACGTCATCTACTATTCATCATCCAATTGTCCATGTCACCAATTTTTAATCATCAAATACAAAAAAAATCACGTCAGTTAAATTTAACCTTTCGACGATTGTGATCAATTGAATCCTCAATATTATAAACACTTTCATATTTCATGGGTCTCATATGCCTTTATTTACACAATAAAATTCTTAAAGAGATTCCTGACGCAATGCGCGGACATCTTTCTAGTTATGTAAATAAGAGAAGACATTATGGTGGCTTCTCTTAATTTTTAAGAGATCATCGCTTAGTTAAGAGAGACAATATTATCTTTCTTCATTCTCTCTCGTTCAACTAATCTGAAATTCAACGTGACGACAATAAGAGAAGACAAACGTCAACCAATTATGCATGCCCTAATGGGATCAGCTCGAGATGAGGGGAGGCGTCTGGAAAAAGGGAACATAGTACCTTAATCTAGTAAAGATTACAAAAATGAACCCAAGTCGAATTCTATTAGGTGTGCGATCATGTTCCAACTCTCAACATATCACAACGATATTCTAATTCGAGAGTTCGCAGCAGAGGACATTGAAGAGAGAGAGAGAGCTTCCTTGTTAGTTGCGACCACGGCTAAGAGACATCTCCAGCGTCGCATTCCAGATTATCCAGATGCTTACGCCGGGGAAAGAACAAGTCCAAGAAAAAGAGGGAACATGTTGATTCGATGATATGATCGTGCATGACCTACATGAGCACTCTTCGAGCTCATCCTCCTTCGCCTTGGCCTTCGAGCAAGGAACCAAGATCATCTCAGAAAATGTAGAGTACACCCTCCCGACGCCTCGCCTAATCTGTTCTCCGTCAAGCTCGAGATGACGAGGGTGGATGTCCATGCACGTTTAAGAAAAATAAAATTTAAGGATTATATGTTTGTCAAAAAATCACCCAAAGATTCACAAGTGTAGTAATAAAATATAATGTTTGTTGGGCAGATACATTTGCATAGACTAATTTAAAATAACGCGACCTGTGAATTTAGTACTAAAGTCTGGCAAGTGTAAGCGTCGTTTATCCTGACAACTTCTAAAGTTTGATTAACACGTCGCCAGGGCCTAGGGAGTCTTTCGAGATTATCATATGTTTTGAATTAACCAAGTTGTACACGGGCATTTTTTTCATGCAAACGTACATGTGGTACCGTAGTTTTAGGTTCAAGTTCGAGACAAATCTCAACAGATCAGATCACGGCACCGTGGAGGGCGCGGCACGTCTCCGCAGCACAAAACCGTGTCGCACGGAGAGAGAGAAGAGAGAGAACCACGTTAATGGCGACGACAGCGGAGGGACGTCGCCGGCGGAAGAACAGGTCCAGAAAGAAGAAGACAGAGGGCGGGCGACGACGACCGTGCTGGATCTCCCAGATCACCTCTTCGAGCACATCCTACTCCGCCTCGGCCCTTCCCCGTGCCTCGTCCGCGCCGCCGCCGCATGCAGGAGGTGGTGTCACGTGGTGGCCGGCGCCGGCTTCCTTGCCCGCCTGCGCTCCGCCCACCCGCACGCGATGCGCGTCGGAGACTACCACAATGTCAAATGTGAAGATGAACGTAAGAGTGTTGCCTTCGTTCCCGTCCCCTCCTCGCCGGCGGTGCCGTTCGCCGTTGACGCCAGCAGATTGGCCCTCGACTTTCTTCCGGATGTCGACAAGGACTCGTCATGGGAGATCACCGACAGCCGCGGAAGCCTCCTCCTCCTCTACAAGTGGACGGGAGATTATTGTGAAGACGTCGTCGTCTGTGAGCCGCTCACGCGGCGCCTCCAGGGGATCCTCTTGCCGCCGGATTTCAAATTCTGGCTCGGCATGTTCCTTGTCGACGGCAACGCCGGCCACCAACTCGGCATGTCGAATTTCAGGATCATCGGGGCGGTTGACGAAACTCTAGCCTGTGTCTTCTCCCCTGGCAGCGACGGCGGCTGGAGGATAGTGCACAGCGAGGCCACCAGTGAAGCCAACCTTCCTTGGTCGTCGTCTAACAACGATACCTTCCTTGGACGAGCCAATGGCTCTATTTACTGGGGAATCGAATATGAGGATGGGGACGGCACCGAGGTCCTTGTTCTTAACGAGAATACCGTGGAGTACTCCATAGTCGAAATTCCGGAGGAACTCTGGGGAGGATATGAGCCAGGGAATGGTGACTCTTGGGTCATCGGCGGCGAGGACAACGTTCTGCGCATCGTTAGTCTTCTTTTTTAGATAAAGAGAGTCTTTATTACTTAAAATGCTTAAGCATTACACCCAGTCTCTACATAGCAATGATGCACACAGCCGAAACGAGTCTGTAGTACGAAATGAAATAAACAAGGCGAATTACATATCAAAATGAGAAATTGTAGAAACGCCTATGGTGGTGGAGGGCCGATCCGCAAATTATGCTGCCATCCATGTAGGGATAAAAAGTCTCTCGCCGTATCCTCCAGTCTTGTACACACCTCCATAAACAGGTCTCGATGCCCCACACGTTGCAACTGAGACCACGAACGAGTGTAGCAGTAGTCCTGTAGATAACCTGCATAAGAGAGCAATTATTATCATTAAAAATCTTGTCATTTCTACATAGCCAAAGCGACCATATTACGGCAAGCGCTGCCACCCTAATAAGTTGTTTGAACCTATTATCCACTACATTCAGCCAATTGTCAAAAATATTAGCAATGCTTGTAGGTGGGTAAATAGTAGAACCTATTTGGATGATTGACCATATAGAACTAGCAAATTTGCACTCGAAGAACATGTTTGATTGTCTCGTCTTTATGACAGAAGACACATTGTTTACTCCCATGCCAATTGCGTTTAGCAAGGTAGTCTTTTGTAAGAATTACTCCTCGACGAAGATACCACGCAAAAACTTTGTTTTTAAGTGAAATTTTCATCTTCCAGATTTTCTTATTATTATCTACTGGCACATCCGGCTGAACGAGTGATGTATACATGGAGTCCACGGAGAATTTACCGCAATTGCGTAAATTCCATCGAAACTCATCGGTCCCTTGAGACAAATTGACAGTAGCGAGTCGCTGGAGCAACTCATGCCAAGATGCCAACCTGGGTCCAACAAGATCTCTTCGGAACGTCACAGTTGGATGATTATCAACCAGTACTTGAGCAAGCGTATCACTCTTATGACATCCTTGGACTATACCATATAATGCTGGATATTGTTGTCGGAGTGGGGTAGTACCCAACCATGTATCCTCCCAAAACCTTATCTCAGACCCATCCTTAATGGAGAAAGAGCCATATGGGAAGAAGAATTTCTTCGTCGCCATTAAGCCCGCCCAAAAATGGGAATCACCGGATTTCCAAGAAATCTGTGATAACGCACTTGAGCCTATATATTTTCTCCTAAGGAGGGTTTGCCACACCCCCTCTTCCGTCAGTAGCTTAAACAGCCACTTGCCAAGAAGAGCTCTATTCTTAACCTGAAGATCATGAATGCCAAGACCACCATGGTCCTTAGGGCGGCACACTATATCCCATTTTGCCAGCCGGTATTTCTTTTTTTCATTGTCCCCTTGCCAAAAGAATCTGGATCGAAAGTCTCATAGGCGACGATCTCAAGGTCTTTGCGGAACGGCCTTCATGTAGTGAAGATGACGACAATGAAAACAGCAAGTGGATTTTGGAGAAGGAATTGCTCGGGTTGGCAGAGGCCACGATTGGGCTGCCAGAGCGCGAGGATTGCTTCTTTGACCAAGGCGCCATGATACTCGTCGCAAATGCAGAATACATCTTGCTGACACCACCTGTCCTAACACCATCGGAGAAGACATGGTTGTTCTCCGTCGAGCTGGACACAATGCGGGTGGAACGCGACCACGAGAGGAATAAGTTCAAAGGGGCAGCGTACCCGTGTGAGCTGCCATGGCCGCCTATCTTGCCCGATCAACAAGGTAGGAGGGCCAGGCGGTGATGAATTGATGCTACCATAGTACTCCCTCCGTTCCAAATTAATTGACTTCCATTTACTCACATGTGGATGTATCTAGACATGTTACAAGTATAGTTATATCCACATTTGGACAAATGAAAGTCAATTAATTTGGAACGGAGAGAGTATTTTTTTAGATTCACCGTCGTGTGCCCATGTACATTGCACACGCGCACAATGAGCCCGGGGAAGTCTGATTAACACGTTGTACGACAGCGTACCCGTACCAGTTGTTGTGGCCGTCGGTCTTGTCGAATAATCCAGTTTAGGTGAAGAGGATGATGTCGATGATTAAAATATATTGTTCTCGGTCAAGTTAAGATGTAGGTGGAAGACTATCTTGTAGCATTGGCCGTCGATGTTGCTTGATGATAGTTAGGTGGCGATGTCAATATGCATGTACTAGTACGAATTTCAGAAGATTCAATAGTTTAGACTTGTCTATTTTTTGGGTGGTTTTTCAGAAAGTGCATTTTGCTCTCGGGATGCAGTCTCACCCTCCTATTTAAAAAAAAAATCGAAAATCATATTTATGAGTTTCAATTTTCTTTTTTGAAAAAAATACGGATGTGCCAATGATAAATCCCACGAACGTATAAATTTTCAGTTCGAGATACGTTATATTTTGGACTACACAAAAATAACAAATCCGACAAAACTTAGAGATTCAAAAATATGCATACTTACATCCACAATTTTGTCATTTTTGTGTAGCTCCAAATACGTATTTGAACTTGATATTTTGCATGTTCGTAAGATATATCATTAGTTACCTCCGGATTTCTTTCAGATTTTTTTTGAAACTTTTAAATATGATTTTCAAAAAATTTAAATAGAAGGGATCAGATCCCGTAGCCAATTTTTTTGACCGTTTCGACTATATTGTGATCCTACATGTTTGTAGGAAAAAAGTTTGCATCTCTGATTTTCATGTGGAAACATATCATGATGTGCGTGATCGACTTGGTTTGGAAACAGATGATGGTTGCATGCCATGACAAAAATATACTTCAAGTTTTTTTTTGAAACTAAAATATACTCCAAGTTTCAAAAGACTGAAAGTTCAAAAAGTTCCACATATAAGGTATAATATAAATTTAAAAGGTCCGTTACTTTTATGGTAATGTCCAACGCGGCAACGATCCCCAAAGCTCTGTTTGACTCGAACTCAGTCTGTTCCATAGCCCATACGTCAACGTTCCGAACTGGCCGCGACGTACGGAAGCAGGCAGCAGATCGCAGCAAGTTAGCTCGATCGTTCGACTTGGCAGGCGCGCCACGTACACGTACACCTCGCACGGCCAGTTCCGAGGCAACCAAGTCGGAAAATCCCGCGGCAGACCGATAGACCTCACGTCCCGCGATCCATGCCGACGGCAGCGAAGCGACGTCGCCGGCGGCGAAAGAACAGTTCCAACAAGAAGATGCAACTGGCCGATGCCACCACGACGAGCGTGCACGATCTGCCCGATCACATCTTGGAGCGGATCTTCCTCTGCCTAGGCCCCTCCCCGTGCCTCGTCCGCGCCGCGGCAGCGTGCCGGGGGTGGTGCTACATCGTCTCGGACGCCGGTTTCCTCGCGCGGGTCCGCTCGGCCCACCCGCAGGGGACGCGCCTCGGCCACTACCGCGGCGGTCGCAACAAACCCACCGTCTTCGTCCCTTTCGAGCCGGTGGCCGCCATCGTCGTGTGCCACCGCCGCCGCTTCAATCTCGACTTCCTACCGGGCGGTGAGGGCTCATGGCAACTCATGGACAGCCGCGACAGCCTCCTCCTTCTCGCCAAGGTGACGCGCCAGCGCCTCGACCTCCTCGTGTACGAGCCGCTCACGGGGCGCCACCAGGTGTTCGTCGGGTCGAGCCGTCTCGCTGGCTGTTTCGTCCGCGGGTACCTGATTGACGGCAACGGTGATGATAGCTGCCGGATCGGCAAGTCAATCTTCAGGGTCCTCGCGGTGACACACGAATATGTAGCCTCCGTGTTCTCCTCCGGCAAAGACGGCGGCCTACATCTAGTGCCCGCTGTCAAGAAACACTCGATGTGCAACTTGGAGTTGGCGGGCCGCGCCAACGGCTCTATATACTGGGGAATCAGAGGGCGTGCGGCCGTGCTGGCTCTCGATGAGGCCACCGCGCAGTTCTCCATTGTCGAGCTCCCGGCCAACATCTGGGGACGTGGTTCTCGGGTCACCGGTGGTGACGACGGCGCGATGCGCATCGTCCGCGCTTTATGAGCAACAAGCTCAAGGTCTTTGTGCGGCGGCCGGGTAGCAACGATGAGTGGATGCTAGAAAAGCAGCTCGAATTGCCCGACGAGGCAACCATGATTGCCACCGCAAGCTTCAAGTATGTCATCTTCTCACCCATGTATGTAAGACCCGGTCATGCATGGTTATGGTCCGTCGAGCTCGAGACGTTGCGGGTGGAGCGTGAGCACGAGAGGAACAATTACAACGGGGAAGTGTACTACGGGGAAGTTTACACTGGGGAAGTGTACCGATACGAGCTGCCGTGGCCACCGGTATTGCCTGATATC
Source organism: Poa pratensis (assembly GCA_947311845.1). Taxonomy (NCBI): domain Eukaryota; kingdom Viridiplantae; phylum Streptophyta; class Magnoliopsida; order Poales; family Poaceae; genus Poa; species Poa pratensis. Next base: position 5,977,536 of record CAMZMU010000037.1, read on the forward strand.
ACATCACACTATGACTAGGAGGAGACAATGATGTCGCTAATTATGTACTCCTATGATTCATACAAAATTTGCAAGATCAGTATTTATTTGTTTAGTGGGCATGTACAAGGGATGATATTTCCACAATAAATATATTATGTTTGCATCAAATACATGAGTAAACCATATTGAACAACTAATTCTTTAGCAATGCTATCTAATTCTTTTCCTTTTTTTGTTCTTCCTTCCTATTTGATGTGTTTACCTTTTTTATGTTGTACTCTTTGCCGGCGTTCTTTTCTAATACAATGACACACATTTGGGTGCATGTTCGAGAATAAAATTAGCAAGGTGAAAAACATTTTGTTGGTAAAGATTAGTTCACTCCATGGTGAGTGGCATGAGGTCTAAAGATTTACATATGGCGGCCTAGATTTCACTTTCCTCACTTTATTATTATTAGGTAAGGTATCTATAGTATCTTGGGATCAACCCATAAGGGTATTTCTCTCATCTATAGTATCTTAGATGGGATTAACGCACTAAGGGTATTTCTCTCAACATGGAAGGTGTCCACCTCATCAAGTATCGCAAAGCAATATAAGCCAGCCACCTAAGCAAATCTGCACATAATAAAAAGGGGAGAAAATCTGAATAAATCTCTATCTCTATATACTATATATACTATCTAAAAAGCATGAAGTTTCTCTTCGTCAAGCCTCTCGGTTTGTTTTTTTTCTCCATATATTTCTCCACACATTTTCCTTCGTCAAGCCTCCCGCACCCGCACAGTTTTCTT